>OY744516.1:212678865-213276365 GCA_963556195.1 Sepiola atlantica
AGAAAATTCAAAAAAATTAGTTCTAGAGAAACATCCGCTGACAGAAAGAATCACAGGTGGATATGTTGGTAGCATAGGAGAGGAAAAACACAATGATACAAATCACCGGTACATATAAAAAAACAGTTTAACACACATTTTCCAAAGATGTTTCCTTCTCCAAATTCCGCAAAAATATTACAATTAAAAAAAATTCTGATCAGAGGGATGAAGACTCTGTGATACATGTTAACATTTTTTTAAATGTACAAGAATTTTATCGAGAGTATTTCCTTTTCGAAATTTCCTATAAATATAAGAAATTAAACACTTTAAAAAAGATAAGAGAATTAAATAAGATATATCCAAACAAAATAAAATAACACATTAAAATTTAAAAAATAAGAAAAAGTAAAAAGGTAAAAAGGTAAAAAGGTAAAAAGTATATATATATATATATATATATATATATATATATATATATATATATATATATATATATATTAGAAGTACTTTTTTAAAAAACATATTTCATTAAATACTACAGATAACTTGTGTCTGCATATCTCTCTTTATCCTTTCTAAATTCTTCATTAATTTACGAGTTTCGGGCTGGAAACTCGAAGATTTATCAGAAATTTAGAAATGATAAAATTGCTATGCAGACACAAGTTATCTGTAATAGTTAATTATATATATATATATATATATATATATATATATATATATATATAGTTGTAAAACCTACGTTTAAGACATATAATTTGCTTTAATATTGATAAGATTCATTTACTACTATCGCCGTTCTGTACTAATACAGTTATTCACTTATTTTCATTATCCTCACGAGAAGACTGCACGCAGATGCGTTCCACTTTGTATGCATTGTGTAATTTATGTGACAAACATTCGAATCAGTTACCGGAATCGAAAAGGCAATCATCGTTCACATTTTATTTGGCTATTTCAATTTCGAAACAAAAGAAGACATATGTATGAGCCGCTATACATAATATACATATTAAGAGACGGCCATAAACATTATCAGCGTAAATAAAAGCTATCAATTTTTTCGGTTGACTATAGGAATGTTCCCTAGTGTTGAAGTGACTGTGAAAAGCAGAGAAATACTGGCATACAGAAGGGGGGATAGCCAGAGATAGAGAGAGAGAGAGAGAGAGAGAGAGAGAGAGAGAGAGAGAGAAAGAGAGAACGAGAGATAGAGTGATAGAGTCATGTAGACTTTTTGTATCTCGCAAATCATCCGGAAACCAACTCGTTTTTTTTAAATAATAATCATATTTTCTGTGTTCAGATTACACACTTTGTCCATTATTTCGATTTTCTTCTTGTACTAACATTAATAAATTTCTTACGTGTGTGTATGCCTATATCATTTTCATGAACTTAACAGCCACGTTATAAAAGTCCTCGAGTCAATAAAGGCAGTTTTGTAAATTAAAGCGATCAATAAATCCGTCTACAACGGTTGTGTGTAAAGTTCAGTTTTTATTTCTCAGGGTGTTTTTACTATCAAATTGAACCGCAAAGAACATTTTTATGAAATTGTTATAAAAACGAAGTATTTGTTAATCGAATGTCTGTAGAGTTTAAAAGAAAGTATTATCTCAGGAGCCAGAAGCATTACTAAACATTAAACGCTAATAATTTTAATAGAATTCGAAATGATTAAAGAGAGCATTACTGTACGCTAACTTATTTTCGCCACAAATGTTAGCTCAGATGCAATATCAGTGCATGCATTTGCGCGCCATGCTTGTCATTTTATAGAGCTACATAGACGGTCTATTTTATCTATTATAATAGTTTACGTACTCTTTTTATTACGTCATCCCTGTTTGATTGACGATAAACAAAACACTTCTCAAAGCGAGAAGTCAAAATCTGTGAGGTTGTACATTTCAGGACTGCGCAGAAACATAACTTAGCACGACAGATAACGGTAACTGGTGCCAAAGCGACTTACCCGTTTGACTGATTGTCGAAGACGTATTTCCGACTGGTGTCATGTGCCCAAACGTTAATGAAGGTTTTTCGTTGGCAGAACGACACCATAAGGACTTCTTTATTTTGGGGTGGTATGTTGATCGTGTGACTTCGTCCCTTGTAAGAATAAATAATAAAAGGCATAACAAAATCATTTAGATTTGATTACGCAGATTGAAAACAAGATTGTTTCACCTCTGATGACAGGAAGGTCGGCACAAATTCTCTGCAGAATTTTGTGTATGCAATTTGAGATGTCACAGAATAAGTATGTTATATAGTGTTAGCGCAGAGAGTAAGATGGCTTCATAAAAGGGGATAGAAGTAGCAGCGGAAGTGGAAAATGATGTCATGTCGGTGGGAGGCTTTTTCTGTTTCTTAGTTCGTGACGACCAAATAAGACGGACGTGAACAGTCGCCCACTCCGTTGCAAATAGACGGAGGGGGAAGTGAAGAGCAGTAGTCCACAATGCCCTAACGATATATTTTTCTAGTCCTTCTCTCTCTCTCTCTCTCTCTCTCTCTTTTTCCTCTCTCTCCCGGGAAACAAACGCACATTCTGTGTCATCTGTTTATGTTGAATAACCTTTTAAAACTAGACCCTGGAGGCCATGTGTTGTCGATCACGGCCGAAAAGCAGGAGTCAGGAATACAACAAGTAGAGCTCTACCTTATTTTCAAAATATCAGTTTTCACCTTTCTAGTATCTCTAATCTTATGTTCCCATTTTATGTTCTTTTTACATGAAATTCCTACCGGTTTTCTACTGCTTTTATTATCATCACTAATGTATGACTTATTTGAAATTCGTTTATCCAATCATACAGTGTAGCTTTAGATAAACACATCTTTGTGTACATCGTTTTTACTGTCTGACATCATTTAACCGAAAAACTATTTGTTACGCTGCGATACTTCACGTGATTCATGTATAAAAATGGCGGAAACTTAAGTTCGCAAAGCTGAACATTAAAACAAATACGTTTTTTTTTTCTGAACTAGAATTAAGTGTTTTAAAAAAACATCTTTTTTAAAGTTTAAATTCACTATTCGCATCGATTCATGGAGATTATTGGTGGAACTACAAACGACTGCTAAAAAGTCCGGTGTCGAAAAGTCCAGCGACACCGGACTTTCTAGCAATCGGACATTTGCTTGCATTCGGGCAGAATTTTGCCTTGTGTTTCTTCCCCCTACAACTTTTATTTTATTTTTTCAAATTTTAAATCTTGGCCTTTGCCAACTTATCTATCCCAGCGACTTCCTCTGATGATAAGATTTTGATCTTTGAAAAGCCTGGCTTAAGGAAAATTTAACTTGAATAAATTGCCTTTTTTGCGGAATATACCTTGCTCTGAGCAATTGAATTGAATTATGATTTGGCTTTTGCTTCTCTAATTCCTTTCCATTCTTCTTCATTCTATATATATATATATATATATATATATATATATATATATATATATATATATATATATATATATTTACAAACAAATATCAAATTATATTTACTTACAGACGACGTCGATTTGAGCTTATTGTTCTCTTCGGCGTACATAAGTGATAACTTCAGACGGTAATGGGACACGAACCCTGTACACTATGCCACTTTAGGATACGCACGCTTTCACCCTACCCTCACGGCTGTTAAAAATTACTACGTGGTACGGAGAATTTAAGTTATATTCATGCAATTACAGCGTAAACATTAAGACAGACCAGAGGACTCGACGCCCTTTCTTAGAGTCTTGCTTTGTAGCTAAGTGAATGTCCATTTTTAGAATATCTTCTAGCAGTGCTCAACTTTAATTTAACTTAAAGGGTTTAATAATAATAATATTCATAAATATGACATCATATTTACCTACAGACAACGTGGTGTCCAGCTTAGTTCTCTCTTCAGCGTAGGGAATTGTTAATTTCAGACGGTCATGAGGTGCGAACCCGGTTCATAGAGCCCCATTTAGATATGCACGCTTTTACCTTTACCTCACGGCCATTTCAAAATACCACGTAGTATGGAGAATTTAAGCTAGATTTATGCCATTACAGTGTAAACATGAACACAGACTAGAGGACTCGACGACATTACTCGTAGTATTGCTTATTAGCTAAGTGGATGTCGATTTTTAAATATCTCTTAACAGTTGTCAACTTTGATTTTACTTAAAGGACTTTATAATAATATTTATGAACAAATATTAAATAATATTTACCTATGGAAAACGTCTTTTCAGGCTAATTTCTCTCTTCAGTATATGTATATATATAAAATAAAGACTAAAACAATGATGATCGGTATGCATTTTTTTCTGATCGGTAACCACTTATCAAAGCCCATGGGCCACTTGCGGATAAGTGTTAAGCATATCGTTAGTTGAACGATGATTGCAGCTAGAAAACGACTGAGAGCAATAGGTAGAAAAACAGAATATTAATAAGAGAAATTGATTATCCAACAAGTATTTGTTTACATTAGACTCGAATTCAAGAATGCTGTAGTCGGGTTAAGTAGATTCGTTATATCTTTTTCAACAGACGGAATTTTCTATGAAATAAATCTTGTTTAGGAAGTTCCGTGTTCATTTTTGGTAAAGAGAAATGAAAGTTATTTGCGGTGGTTGAAGCTAAATGAGTTCTTGCTGTGAATGTGTTATAGCGGGAACTGGGGATTGGAGCTCACTCCAGAACCAACCATGAACATAACAATACTGCAGAGAGAGTATAGTAACATATCTTTTGTGTGAAAATAACTGTAGGGATGAGAAGACAATATACCCAGTAGATTGCAAAGTTGATGTGTTACTCTGTCAAGACAAGGAAAGATTGCTATGAGAGACACATCCTTAAATACGACAGCAATACTCCATATTAGGTCGCATATAACAGGTAGAGGAATTGCGTCAGGTATCAGGAACAATTTTTTAGCGGTAGAATAATTTAAGCATTTTTCCGACAGCCATAGAAATATATTTCATATAAGTCTAACATTTCAGGTTTACGGTATAAAGTCAGTGGCAGAAGCTTATCAAAGAAGGGTCTTCAAGGAGAGAGCCATTCATTTCGACAGGGGAGAAGTGAAGATACAAGCGTGTGTGGTAGAAAGAAAGAAGCTTGGTTTTAGAGGTGTTAAAAATAGCAAGCAACTTTTCCGCCATTGCACCAATTGATCCAAGCCAGAAGAAAGAGAGAGAGAGAGAGAGAAAGAAGAGAGAGAAAGGAGAGAGAGAAAGAAGAGTGAGAGTGAGAGAGAGTGAAGGCGAGAGCGATCTTGAACTTAAATCGTCAGTGCCGACCGAAATTTATATTTTAAAGTGTTGCATATGAAGAAGAGTAAAAACATTAAAAGGAAAAGTAGATTCTTATAAAATAATGTTTTCGTTATTTGTGATTCCCATTTCATCTTTGTAGGATGGACGTACTAACGCTGTAAGCTAAATTACTATACTTCCTTTAATACCCCTAGCTGACTTGCTAAAAATGTTATTTTTTACTTGATATTTACATTTCTATTTTTAATTGTATTGTTATCCGCCATATTTCACAGGAGTTTTTTTATGAAGTTTCTTTTTAAATATTTCCAACAAAAAACCGTTTCACCGAACTTAAATTGTTACTTCTTCTTTGGTCTCATATTATCGCAATTTTAAAACTAATTTGGTTTAGTATTCGTTTGGTATTGCTTTGTTCCATTCATTTTTAATAGAAAAATAAAAATTGTACAGAGCGCTGTGTTATTACATAATTAATATCGACTTTCGTTTTGTGAATTATGTTGCAAGTTCAGATTTGTTTGTAAATGAGTGTGTTTTGTTTTTTATTTCATTTTGCCGACGCCTGGATTAAATGAAATCATGTCAAATCTTGTATTGGCTTTTTGCTGTTACCTGATTCGATGAATCAGCTTCAAGTTATAATCTTACGGCGTATAATTCAAAACGAAAGAAATGGTCAAACTCGAAAGATCAATTTCATTTCAAACATGATAGATTATATGAGTCATGTTTCATTATCATTTCAAACACAGCTAATTAAATTAATCAAAGAATATAGAAGCTTTCATTTTGTTAACGGCTTGTGCTTGTCAACAACTGATATTAAAGAAGTAATTTTGAACATAGACCTGTCGTAAGTTATTAAGCAAATCATATGAAGCACAACTATGGGTCACAATTAAATGGAAAATACCGGCGAATTCGGACAATCAAAACATAACTCAATCCCAAAACTGTTTAATATTTTGGATGTATTTTTGTTTTCATAAAAGTATATACGAATATAGCTTTAGTAAAACAAGCGTTGATTTACTCAGATTTAGTATAATAATAGATAAACAGAATCAGATGTCATTTAACGGAAAGTTGGCTGTTTCACTCAGTAAAGAAACCTACAGTCATTGATTAATGAATATCAGACCCTTTTAGTTAACGAAATCCATAATAATCTAAAATAGTATACATTTCCGAAGCTCTTCTAAGGAATAACTCAATCTAACAATACATAAGCACTAATCACAATATGCGTTTACTATCAATATCATACCCTAGTCTTTTTCACTTGTTCTTTTTTCACGCTGGTTTCTCTTCGTTCTTTCTTCTACTCATTCTTGACATTCAATGTGGGTTTATGGTTGTTTTTATCTAATACAAACATAGTCTCATACAAGCAGTGCAAACATAAAATGTGTACACGTTCAATGTATTATCTAGTTCTTTTTCATTCTTTGCTTATTCATCGTTCCTTCTTCTGCTGGCTTATTCTCAGCACTCATTTCTTTCTATTTCTCTATTCAACGCATTTGCAACCGCCTGCCTTAGCGCCACGAATAGAAAGATATATGTTATATTCTACGCTTAGACACATATTGTTTAGACTATTTTATTGTTTAGCGTTAAAAATATGACGGTCAAGTACAGGTTATTCAGTCCACCTGTAAAAATAAAAGTCTGCTATTCAGAAAGTAACGTTTACGGAGTTCCCTTCTCTTCCCTATAACCCCTTTTATTATAGAAAAAACGTTCTTACCCCCGTCTCACTCTCTCTATGTTATCGTTATTTCCATTGTAAGTGCCTGACTCAGCTTCAATATTTAATTCCTTCTAGTAAGATATTTACATCGACAACTTGTCTTGCTATACCAACAAAAACAGCTGTCCTTTCTCCCTCAAGCTGAATCAGCATGGACAGAGTATCTTTGCGAAGGCTTCTCGTCTGTGGAAGACGTTATCATGGGTCTGCTTCCCTGATGATTACAACTTCGTCGTCTTCAAATTCAATGTCAACGAATCCTTGTTATAGACCGCTCCATAATTTCTTAAACGACGTTCATAATATTAAACAATATCAGAAATCGAACAGTGTTCCTCATCTTTTGATTGGTAATCATTCTCTCTTATTAGTTCTTATACCTGAGTAGGGTTAAGGTTAGGGTTAGGGTTAGGGTTGGCTTTACTAAGTGGTAAGCGAAATAAGAAAAAAAGAAATTCCAGCTGTAGTGAATCAATAATTAAATAATGTTAATTAATGATGAATTGAATGTTTTAGAACTAAGTTTATTAGTAAAAGTCTCAGTGTTACATGAAAGTGTCTGTGTTAGAATGGAAATATTTAGAAGTCAAGGAGGATGAGGGAGACACCAGGCGGAACTTGCATATCACGTGATTTCCCGGCGAAGCTCGTTCTTTCTCCATCTCTTTCTCTCTCTTTTTTTCTTGCTATTTCCTGGTGATATTTCAACGAGGATAGTCGCGTTTGCGTTCTGTCCCCGAAAATGGGGGCAGCGAGCAAGATGGGCTATCTATCTATCTATCTATCTATCTATCTATCTATCTATCTATCTATCTATCTATCTATCTTTTTTAACATAGTCAACAAACAAGGCAGGACGCCACTGTAGACGTAAGGGGCTACTGAGAAAAAAGGCAGAAGGTTTGGGGGGGGGCAACCTAAATTGGGGGCTGCGCAACGAGATGTCTGTTTACATTAGTTTTAAATTTCTACATTTCAGTACCGTCAGTGAAACAAGGGGCAGGGATGGAGTTCCAGAGGCCAGTAGCACGAGAAAAGAAGCTATTGGAGTAGAAGGCTCTCCGGCATCTGGGGACCTCCACAGTGAATGGATGGGATATAGCTGATTGTCGAGTGTGTCTAGTGAATTTACGTCGAGGACGCACCAGAGTAGCCAGTTCATGGGAGCATAATACATCGAAGTACTTGTAAAACAAGCACAATGATGCTACATTGCGGCGATGGGACAGGGACTGGAGCTCGGTTGACAGTGAGGAACCTATTAGGTTGGCTACTCTTTTTTTGACCTTCTCAAGGAGGGAGAGACTAGTAGATGATGCACCAGCCCAGATGTGGCAACAATACTCCATGCATGGGCGGATGGTGGCTTTGTAGAGATTCAGGATAATGTCCGGTGTGAGGAGTTTACTAACACGGTAGAGGAAGCCAACCTTCTTTGCTGCATCCTTGGCAATGTCTTCAATGTATTTGTTCCAATTAAGGTAACCTGTGAAGGTTAGGTCGAGGAGTTTTAATGATGAACTCTCAGGTAGGGTGTTATTTGCCATGACAATCAGTGGTTGGAGAGGTTTCTTGTAGTTCTTGAAGGAAAGGAGTTTGTCTTTGCAGCATTAAAAGTTACCATCTATTTATGACCCCAATCAACTACAGCCTGGAGGTCATTTTCTAAGGATTCACCCATTGCCTCGGATATGACGAAAGTAAAGCGTGGTGTCGTCAGCAAATAAACCAATCTCAGACTCTATGTCATCAGGGAAGTAGTTTATGAAAATCAGGAACAATAAAGGTCCAAGGATAGATCCCTGGGATACACCAGCATTTATGTAATGTTGCTTAGATGAACGGTCATTGAGGACAACCTGGATCTTTCTTTTGGTTACGAATGATCTAATTATATTGAGTAATTGCCCAGTAATACGGTATGAGCGTATTTTCAGAAGAAGCCCTTTATGCCATACCTTGTCAAAAGACTTGGATATATCAAGCGCTACTGCCCTAGCTTCATCTGCCTTGTCGAGTGATGATACAAGCATTCAGAGATGACTGTTAGGATGTCTGCAGTAGATCGTGCTTGTCTAAATCCATACTGGATGTCAGAAACAAGTTTAGAATTTACTAAGTGTCGGACTATTGCTAGATTGATTAGGAATTCAAAGATGTTTGCACAGATCGGTAGCAGACTGATTGGGCGGTAGTTCTGAGGATCGGTTCTATTTCCAGAACTCTTGTACACTGGTACCACAGAGGGGCCAGTTCTGCAAAACATTTCTTTATTACTATTACAGGTATAAGATCAGGTCCACAAGCTTTGGAGGTGTCAAGGTGTTTTATGATGTCTCTGACCTGGGATGGGGTGATGACCATGTTATCAAGTGTGGCTTCGGTCCGCAATGGGAATTTGGGGAGGGGATGGTTATCTGAGTTCAAAGTATAGTTAGAGGGAAAACGCTGGGCAAGTAGTTCAGCCTTATCAGTGGCCGCGGTTTGATTGTGGGAGAATCGTTGATTGACTATTGTTCATTACACCATTGTAGATTTTCCTGAAATCGCGAGTACCAAGTTTCTGTGACTAAATACGTGTTTTTGTTAACTCAGTATACCTTCTCTTTGCTTCGCCTATCACGGATTTACAATTATTTCTTGACTCTATAAAATTCTGTCTATTAGTAGCTGACTCATAGCGGGCGAATTTACGGAATGCTTGCTGCCTCTCAGCAATGGCAGCTGCAAATTTCGAGATGAACTATTGGGGAGAGTGAGGCTTGCTAAAGAATTTTCGCGTGGGGACATAGGCTTCAATGCCTGCTTTGACCCATTTGAACACTGGTCAGCAGGGAGTGAGAATGTTTCCTTCAATCAGCCTGCTAGTAGTATCTCGTTATTTTGAGCAACGGTTCATCAGCTTTTTGACGACTTTTTAGGGTGATATGAATAATGAGCACAATGAGATCAGCATTCCCGAGTGGGCTATTCGCTTTCGTCACACTAGCCTCGGGCATTGAGGTAAAGAAAAGGTTTAGAAGTGAGGCTTGCTCATCTACTCGATCGGCGATGCGGGTCGGAAAATCAACAGTCTTAGAGAGGGTGTGGGCTAAGGAGAAATTATATATAGAGTTGCCGGTTGTGTCAGTAAGGCTTGAGAATCCCAACCAGTCACGGTGGTGTGCATTAAAATCCCCAAATAGATGTGTCTGGGCATTCGAGTCAATTGAGAGTGCTCTTTCTATGCTTTCAGAGACAGAGTTTAGCAAGGTTCGTAACTGTTCTTTTCTGTGTTAAATAAATATTGTTAAAAACTAAACAACCAGTTTCGGAGTGAGTTAATCAACAAGCAAAACCCGGATTCACAATATCGACGGCGGCAAAAAACGACGACTAGAACGGCAATACATAAAGGATAAATATACCTATCGATAAGCTATAAAACATGAACACTGATAATCTTAAGCGGTAGCCTGTTAATCTGCGCGTTTAGCTATGAAAAGTCTGTTACAAATGTAAGTGTGGCAAACCTATGGAATGAAGCCACACCGAAAGACTTACTGACTAATAGAGCGACGTTGAAAACCTCTTGTCAAACACGGGAATCTCTATGTCTAACACGGAAATCTCTATGTCGAACAGGAAATATCTAACTCGAACACAGAAATCTTCATATCGAACACGGAAACATTTAAGTCTAACACGGAAATCTCTATGTCGAACGCGGGAATCTCTATGTCGAACACGGAAATCTCTATCTCTAACACGTATATCTCTATGTCGAACACGGAAATTTCGGTGTTGAACACGGGAATCTCCATGTCGAACACGGAAATATATATGTCTAACACAGAAATATTTATATCGGACACGGAAATATATATGTCGAACACGACAGTCCATATGTCGAACTCAGAAATATCTAAGTTAAACACTGGAATATATGTGCTGAACACGGAAATCTCTGTGTCAAACATGGAAATCTCTATGTCGAACACAAAAGTTTCTATGTCGAACAAAGGAATCTATATACCGAATTTTTAACCACGGGAGTTTATTTTTCTCATTCTATCGGCTATTACCGGCTATAATTCTGAAGTAATTTTAATTTAGATGTATTGTTAGTACCGCCTGTTGTGAGGATACAACCTTAAACCTCTGGAAAACTCTCAAAACTGTATTCGCTGCGCCACATTTCTCACAGGTTTCTGAATTTTACCAAACTACGACCTTCGTTAATAATGCTTGTTTGATCCAAAATGGAGTTACACATTTTTTGTGCAGGCGAAACATTTCAAAAAGTCGGGCTGTCGATAATGAAGAGTAGCTTTTGTAAAAAGTATTAAAACACGTTGCAATAAAAAAAATAAAATAAATTAAATTGAATGTATTATATATTAATAAAAAAAATTTAATTTAAAAAATAAAAGTTGAGTTGTCTGTTGTTGTTGCATTTAGGCAAATGAACATCATGGTGTTTCATAGATTACAAAAAAATAAAATTTGTCTTATTATTTTGATTTTAACAATCTGTAAACTAGTTTTTTACATACTTTAATAAAAGAAATACAAAGTCAAGCAAAGCCGATTATGTATTTTTAAAAGTTACAACATAAACCTATTTGTCTTGTAGAAAATATTGTTGGTTAATATGTATGTAATTACGTGTCTTTCTATTTATTTTCTTCTTCAGAGTTAAACAGAAAGTCGATTTTAATGTGATGTAATCCAGCTCAACTAAAGGGGACCAGAGAATTGGGAAAAAAGTTAAAAGTTTCTCAATCTAGAAGGAGTTTTTTCACTGATCGAGACCAGAAAAGATAAAGTGTAGTATCTAAAAAGTACTACACTTTTAAATATTTATTTGTAAAAAAATATAAATACTATTTAAATTTATGAGGTCAAGGAAATGTAATTATGAATTTAGCCGACAAAAATACAATAATTAAATAAACAAATTAAAAAACAACGAGAAATAATCTTTAAAATGAAAACGATAAATAAATAAATAATTAATTAAGTCAATGTAATAAAAGTGAAAACTATTTGGAAACATAAATAGATAAATATTTCGCTTTGTTTATATAGTATTTCTTGTCCTAGAAATAAAATTGTTTTTAAAGTGTTCAAAATGTAATTTTAATTTAATGTTTTAATTGTTGTCTTTTTCTGGCACGACACATATTTGAGCTGTCTTAGAATTTTATAAAGCATGAACTAAGTTTTGGCACAAAGAATAAACTTTGAACATTTTTTGTATACGAAAATAAACGAGATTTAACGGAATTTTAAGTCGATAATATGTTATTGCGAACAAATTGTTAAAAATAAGGTGTCGACAGGTGGACATAAAAGTTCAATTTATATATACGTTCAAAATTATATTAGAATGTTGTATTAGGACAAAAACGTTTTATGTGATACGGACTTGTTATTGTGTAAAAAGATATTTCCAATTTTAAGGAAAACTAGCAAGTAATTGTTTTTTATTTAATATTTTCCTATCAAGACACGTTTTTCATACACCTTGATTGTTAGTCTAAACGAGTTTTATTATAGTTTAAAATTACGATCAGACTTCGACGTTGAAAACGACATCAACAAACCCATCAATATATTTTCAAATACCAAACAATTACCAAATCAAAGATGAAATAATTTATGAGAAATTACCACTGTCATATGTCTACATATAAAGTGTAACCTTTCCCTCCGAATTGTCTTTTTTAAATCTTTTTAGCACTAACTACTGTGACGTCAGTAGAAACACGAGACTCAATGGAATGACCTTCTCTTTACAAAGGCCACGACTAGACGCACCTGGAGAAAGACAGTTTACATAGGCTAAACGGCTGAAAGCTTATGAGAATAAGATCTAAAATAAAGAACTAATGTAAATAAAATATATATTTTATTGTAAAAATTATCAATTATCCTAAAAAAGATTCGGAAACTATTTATTTACCAGTGTATTTTCATTTTATATATAATATGTAACGATTTAAAATTGTGTATTAAAATTAAATTGTTTACAACTGTTGAATACACATCGAATCTCGAATATATTACTGTTTTCCTGTTGATCAGTGTTGTAGTTGTTCTCAGTCAGTTGTCCCTTGTAAGTATATTAGATAAACGTAAACATGACATTATTATTGTTATATAGAAAAGTAATGTGAGTGCCAGGATGAACTGTGCAATCATAAAAGAGACAATGTCAATTTTTACGTTAAAATATGTAGTATCTAACTGAGCTATAGATATCTATTTTCTATTAACTATGCTGTTATTATCAGAAAGGAAGAGAGAGGGAAGAGAGGGTAAGTGTAATAATATTTAGATGAGGTAAGTAAAAGTATGCTATGAATGGTAAATGCCCACGTAAGGTTAAAATTAAATAGAAGGGAATTTTGTAAGTAGTAAAATGTTAATAACATGTTCCCGCAGTTACGTCAGATGCAGGAAGCCGTTCTAATGAGACATGTTGAATCGGCAGGTTAGATCTTTCTCTGTTGACTAAATCAGCAGAATGGGCAGGGGGTTTCGATACCTGCTTCCTTCATAGGAGTGTTTGAGGATATTTGGATGAGTTTACATTTATACTATAAAGAAAATATAAAACACTTAATGATATTTTACCCGAAATACATTTGTTACGTTTTTATTAATAACGTTTACAAGAGCTGAGATTCAAAAGAAGAAGAAGAAGAAGAAGAAGAAGAAGCTGGTACGACAGAAATAAGAAGAGTAAAACTTCGGCTACCACGTCACTATTGCAGCCACATATACATTGTCAGCTGGTACCGTCAACAGAGTGGACGTACTGTGGGATTGAAGAGAATGACGAACACCAAAACTACGTTGCACAATAAGAGCGAGAGGAGAGAAAGAAGAGAGTGCACAAACGCGAGGTCTCTAAACTGCTCATTCTACAAAGAATCTTATATTATTTGATCAATAGATGTTTATCTGGGTGTTGTATCATTAAATCAAATTATAATACTACACTCGTAGATGGGATTATATGTGATCCTTGGATCAACCCTTCTTAAGCATACTGACTAACGTTTCTTCAAAAGAGATCTACACTTAACTCAAAAAGCATATTACCTTTGGTTATATTTAACAACGCTTTTGAATCATCCTTCGCTACATAAACCAATAAGTCATTATTATCAAGTATAATCGATCGAGAAACCGTCCGAACAATACTGCGAACCTTTTAGCTGTAAACCTGTAAATCGCTCGTTGATTAGCAGAATCATATATACTTTTAGTGTCATGCACAATTCCACGTGGTAATCAGCTTCCGGGATATTTTAATAAGAAATCAAGTATTCAAAGGGTTCCAGAATTTTAAATTGATTACTTTACAGGCAACACTAGTCCCTTAAGATTGAAAGATCATGAAATTACATTTAAGACAAGTAGATGTTATCGTGTGTTTCGAATGAACTATTTCATGGACGTGCGCTGTGCACACATCTATACACTTCTGACTCTTATGAATACTAATAATGACGTATGTATGTATGATGTATGTATGTATGTATGTATATATGTATGTATGCATCTGTCTCGTTCTCTCTCTCTCTCTCTCTCTCTCGTTCGCTCTCATTCTCTCTACATATATTCCATCTGCCATGACTGGGAAGAGGTCTTCGGCAATTCGCAATTCTTCGTATGGTCCGCTTTGATCATTGAACTTTCAACCTTCAGATTACTGTCACTTAGAACTGAATTGTACTTATTACTATATCCACTGTGCCACGGGGCTTTGCGGAGAATTCTAGTATGAATTTTGGGAGCCTAAAACCTATTCTTGTTTTTTATCTAACTACTTATCATTATATATCACTACTTATCTATTATTTATAACTATACTTTACCATATTGTATTGAATTCTATACTAGGTCTGCTTAGTAAGTCATTGTCGGCTAACAAATGTGCTGCTTTTTTTAGTCGTCTTACTCTCCATCGTTCTTCTCTATCTATAACTTTTACTTCATCCCATTTTCCTTCCATATGTGGTCAGTCATATCGACTTTTCGATTTCACCACGTAATGCGGTTCTCCGATGTTCTTCTAGCCTTACCTTTAGTGGACAACATGTCTCACTTTTGTATATGTTTCCACACTTACATGGAATCGCATACACACAGTTCTTAATCATGACTTTTTTCGTAGGGGGTTTTACTCTCACAAGATGCTTTCGGAGAGTTGATTCGATCCTGAATACTATTCTGATGTTATATGGATTACATATTCTTTGGATTTTTTCCGACAAGCCCCTCATATATGGTATATATACAGTGGTGAGTTCACGGGTGGTGTTCTTTGGTGTTGTGTCTAGATTTGTTAGAGCTGATGTCATGCTCTCCGGATATTTGTTTCGGTGGAGGGGTTCTCTTAAACTATCAATTTCCCTTTGATATGTATCGTTATTACTACGTATTGTCTTTTCTACATGTTGTAGGCACCGGACAATTCCTTTCTTTACATTATATTGATAGTGGGAGTTGAGATTTAAATATTGTCCAGTGAAAGTTGGCTTTTGATATACAGATAACCTAAACCCGAGTTATCAGCACATCTAGGAAAGATAGGTTGTTATGTTTTTTTCCATCTTTAACTGTATAGATGTGCGGAAAGAGTTCACATGGTCCAGTAATATTTTAACGTCTTCCTGGTGAGGTTAGAGTATGAATGTGTCATCCACATATCGCAGCCACATTGTTGGATGTAGTTTTGATGATTGTAACGCCATTTCCTCGAAGTATTGCATGTATATAATGGTCAATACTGGGGACAATAGTGCACCCATAACAAGGCCTTATTCCTGTCGGTATATATCAGATCCAATCACGAAGTAATTTGTTTCTATGCAGAAGTTCAACATCTTCATTATATTATCAATTGGGATACAAGTGCGTTCTTTCAGTGAAGCATCCGAAGTCAACCTATATCGTACCACCGTCAGGGTCTCACTAGTGGGTACTTTTGTGAACAGACTTATTACATCTAGACTCACAATCTGGTTTGAATGAATGGGAGCATTGTTGATTTCTTCCACGAAATGAGCTGAATTCTTGACATACGATGGAGATTTGCCTGTAAGTAGAGTGATTATATCTACTAGGAATCGGCTCATTGGATGGCATGCTGAACCTCGGGTGCTGACAATGGGTCTTAATGGAATACTGTCTTCGTGAATCTTAGGTAGGCCGTATAGGTGTGGTAGCTTGCTGTAATGTTAAACCAGCTGTCTGTATTTTGCAGATATAATTATGTCCTTGTTTTTGCTAAGGATCTGTGACAGCTTCCTCTCTGTTTTCAAAGTCGGGTCTTTTTACTTAACAGTAACCACCTGATCCCACTAGATCTGCCAATTTCTTGGAATATTCCCTCTATCCATTAACACTGTAGCATTGCTTTTGTCTGCTGGTAGTATTATATCATCATCTCTGCGTAGTGACCTGATAGCTAATACTTCTTCCTTTGAGACGTTAGGTTTTGGAGGCTTAGAATTCTCAAGTGCTTGTCTCACCTTCCACCTTAGCTCATCTCCTTGTGCCTATTCAACGTTGCCTCTTCTATTTGAGCTATTATGTCTAAGTATGAAATCTGCTTGATAGTTGTGGCCAAGTTGAGAGTTTTGTTCAGCAATGATTCATCAGAGGAAGTTTACTTATATTGACAATGACTCTTATTTGTGAATGGTGGACTTGGGGTCTTATGTCCTAAGATTTCAGATTTTCGAACTTCTTTATTTGGCTGGATTTGACCTCTTTAAATTCATGTTCATACGACACGTCCAGGTATTCTTGGGTGCGAGTTTTGTCGTCCGACTGTGATATACTTTCCAGGAAGGGGGCAAACTCGCTTGAGATTTCGGTTTGTAATTGATGTTTCTTCCACCTGATGTTGTGGATTCTATCCCGAACGAGCTCATATCCTACTCTTTTCGAAAGGACCCATGGCGCAGTGGGTATAGTACTAAGTACAATTCAGTTCTAAGTGACAGTCAACTGAAGGTTGACGGTTCAATGCTCAATTAAATCAATTAATAAATATTTCCCAAATTTAAGTTTGTTTTAAGTATGGTAACAGGTTTTTTTTTGGGGGGGGGGCATAATATGAGCAGAACCTCTTATTTATATTTTTGTCAGATTTCCATTAAATTTTATCAATATTAGTTAGACACACATAAAACAATGTTCCTTGAATGTTAATATAATATTGAGACTATCAAGCTTAAGCCTTAAATTGTTAAGATTTTCTAGAATCAAAATCATGTAATAAATTTTGATCACAATTTGAACAAAAGTTTTAGACATACGGTAATATATTGATTGTTATCTTCATAAACGTGGTGCAATACTGTTTTGTTTGGATAATTAAATTTAGCCGTCCAAGGACAGTTATTCATTAACTATATATATATATATATATATATATATATATATATATATATATATATATATATATGTATGTGTGTGTGTGTGTGTTTGCGTGTGTGTATACAATTGTAATATAAGTATGAATAAGGCTTAAGGCAATGCAGAGAGCCTGGTTGATGAGAAGCTGGAAGGAACAAAAATAAACAATCGAAAAACAGGTCTTACAACTATCTATTTATTTTTTTTCTTTTCAATCTTACATAATAAACAGCAGGTATGTTGTTAACTGTGTATAACGTCTCGGAGATTGGAAATCATTTGATATTTCGAGAGACGCCTTAGATTGTTCCATTTTGTTCTTTCCAGCTTCTCGTCAATCGGGCTCTCTGCATTTTCTTGAATCTTCTTAATACTTTTACTACAATTCCCAGAAATGCTTCAAGCAAAGTACATCATCCCTATATACACAATTATTTTTATATCAAATATATGTTTCATTTTGCTCAATACTTATCGGTATGGCTATATATAACTGTTCTGCCGTTTGCACTTGGACTTCGGTCTAACGCCCTTATCGCAACGGCCGCTGCATCAGGTACATGAAATAGAACAAGAGCAAATCATATTATTCTTTTTAGTGAATATATTGTAATCCGCCTAGTGTTCCTCTTTTCAACAAACTAAATTTTTAACAGATATAGTTTGTGAAGGATGTTTCAAATAATTATTTTATAATAAATGTTTTTATATCCACGTATTTACTAAGACTCATCAGTATAATTAGATATAACTGTTCCGCCGATCACAGTATGTAAACCTATATTTGAATATATATATATATATATATATATATATATATATATATACATATACATATACATATATATATATATATACACATATACATATACATATATATATATATATATATATATATATATATATATAAATATAAATAATAATTTATTTCATTTTGACTACAAAATTGATTTTGTTTCACGAGAGCAGTTTGTGTAACTCCCGTTCTTCAGGTCTTGAAATCAATTTTGTAGTCAAAATGAAATAAATTATTATTTATATTTATATTTCTGCTCTATATTTTTATTGAGCACTCTCATAAACCCGGTTCAACTCCCCTGGATTTATACCCTGTGGATCTATACCATAATCGGATTATATATATATATATATATATATATATATATATATATATATATATATATATATATATATATATATAGTTCCGTCCCGTTACATTTGTTAAAAATATTTACTATATATATATATATATATATATATATATATATATATATATATATAAAATGGCCTGAATTAAGAATTTAAAAATTAAAGGACAGCTAACCGATTTCGTACCTCGCTCAACAGAGCGAAATATCGTGTAAAAATATAATAAAGATGTTATGAGAATTATAGCAAGAGAAAGGGGTTAAAAAAACGAGAGAAAAAAATTTCAATCAAATAGAAACAACATAAAACCCGAGGAGATTTTCTCATTGCTTGCAAAGAGAAGGTCTCAAGGACTTAATATAGATTGTTTCTAGGCTCTTGAGATGGTAGGGTGAGTGCGACTTACTAAGAATGAAAAATAAGTAGACACTGAAATTAGAGGCACGTGTGGTTATTTATAAGATGTTCGGCTATCGACGAACCATAAGTATTATGTAAAACGTCCATTGGTGAATAATTTGCATTGCGAAATTTGGGGGGCACGTGTTGTTTGACCCGTATGTCTAATCTTTGTGACGCCTCCCAACGTAGTGCATACTGCAACTACATTTAAATAAATAAATAATAGAATTATTGTAATGTGGGGGAAGGGCATCTTTTCGAATAGAAGTCAAAATCGGTCGGGAGGGAAAACAACTCGTGTATTCGCAGCAAAATAACATTGTTCTACAGACAAAGAGATTTGTTTAGCGAATCTATCGCTAATGTTAATAAGCCAAGGTAGGCGAAGGTAAATAGGGCATCTTTCTACAGAAACTGGATTGCTTTTGTAAAAAATTGATATTTTGGTTTTAATAGTTGATTGTACAATGTCTAAACGATAGCTATTGTTGCAAAGGGTCTTAGTTATGAATTTAATTTTATCATCCAGCTTGGTCTTCGAACAAATCATTTAGGTTTTATGGGTAAGGGTCTTAATAAGATAGAACTTTCATTCTTTTTATTGGCTATTTAAAAGAAAACCGAAAACCATTCTGCAACGAGAAACTCAATCAGCTATACGGACCCTTGTCAGTCACTATGTCGTGTTATCAACTACTTCTAAATTCCTTTCCGGTGACAATCAAATCTAGCTTTTTTTGGAGGCCAAAGTTTCCCGTCATACGACACAGAAAACACTCACGAATACTCTTCGACGACGCACACACATGCAGACTCTAAATATAGGAAGCACTCATTCGTATGTCGCTAACTAAGTCAGCCTACAGCATCCACGAAAAATACTTACCAAACGTTTCCATGACAACACTGTTACATCAGCAGTTACTACTAAACTGTTTTGCGGGTGAACTACGGGCACGCACAATAGCTTATACTTATAAGAAACTCTAATTTTATTCATTTCGAGTTTAATGAACGAATAATGAAACTTTTATTTACTTCAAAGGTTTTCAAACAAAGATTATAGATAAATTTCAATTAATAGTTGCATGAATTGTTTTTCATTAATATCGCTTTTCATATTAAAATGATGGTGCCTCCGACTACAAAAGAACACTACTATTTGTATAAAACAATGCTGCGTTCGATTTCCCGTTACCGATAAACTGAGAATTTAACACTATTATAACATATCTTTTTCTAAAACTAGAATTGATAATAACATACGTCGAACACATGTCTTAGAGTAAAGTAAAGTAATCTGGTCGATCATAGTTAGTGGCGACCTGCTAGCTCCTTTTTATTAGCTGCTACACCAGGATGTAAGGGAGGGCGTTACTTTTATCCCAAGTTTATTCCACTTACACTTAAACTTTAATTTTATAATGATGTGTGTTCAGACCGATGGCATCATGGACCATTTTTTGAGCATTTGGTATGATTCGCCCAAAAGTTTGAACACCAGTCTCCAGGAAAATTAACAAATGAACAAATACCGTTATCATTATGCCAGATCTATGCGTGTTATATATATTCATATATATATATATATATATATATATATATATATATATATATATATATATAGTGTGTATGTATATATATATGTATATATATATATGTGTGTATATATATATGTATATATGTATATATATGTGTATATATGTATTTATGTGTATATGTGTATATATGTGTGTATGTATATATACATATATGTATATATATATGCATAGTTATGTATATATATGTAAATATATAAGTATATATATGTATATATGTATATATTTGTATGTATGTGTTCATGTATATATGTGTATACATTTATATATCTTCATGTATATGTATATATTTTTTATTTTTTTATTTTTGTAACACAGAGTATTTATAATAGCTCAATAGTTTAAAGCTAAAACTATGCTATTGATATGTATATATATATATATACATATATAAGTATGTATGTTTGTATGTTTTTATATATATATATATATATATGTATATATATATATATATATATATATATATAAGTATGTATGCTTGTATGTTTATATATATATATATATATATATATATATAAATATATATATATATATATATATATATTGATGTAAAATAGAAAGTGACCCCGAGTTCTTTAGTTGAAACGCACGATTATCGTTGGGGATCAATATCTTTGTTTTGTGTTTTAAACATGTAAATGTAATGTTACAGAATAAAGATTAAGAATTGCACCATAAATAATGTGATTCTACTTTTATTAAGTTTATATATTATATGCAAACGTTTTGCCGGAATTCTGATAACTTAAACTTTAAAAAAATCAATTTTCTATATTTATTTTTACAATTTATTTTTCCACATTTCTATCTTATTATTTGTTTCGTAGAGTGAAGATTTTTCGCAGACAGTATAATCAATGCTGAAAGAGATGAGACTTCCCGCGTAATTTATTGAAAACACTTTCAGTTTCAAAGAAGATTTGTTTTTTGTAACATTAAAAAATATTTGACAAAATCTACTTTAGCACAAAAGATTAACACATAGACACACACAAGGATTCGTTCAAATACACACATATGCACAAGTATATATATATATGTATGTATATATATATATATGTATATATATATATATATATATATATATATATATATATATATATATATATATATATATATATATATATATATATATATATATATACGTCGTCACTTTTAATTCGATTTATATAAAGTTAATAGTTTAGATTAAATAGAATAAATAAATATTATTAAACAGAAAAAGAAAATATTCAAACACTTTCATCTTCTTTAATGTCTCATATAAACGATGTTTCGGTCAATGAGATATTTCAGCTGTGTACAGCGTGTAAAGTGATTGGAGACAAATGTATGACTCGTTGGATAATATAACTATTATTTTGAAATATAACTAAACACACGGTGAAACTATCTGATTGACAACGTAAGCGATATGATAAAACACGAATATATATTTCCTTTATTTATTTTCAGCAATTTATTTTTTGCCATTTCTATTTGAATATTTGTTTAGTTAGCTGACAGCTTGTTTTACTTGGTATATATATATATATATATATATATATATATATATATATATATATATATATATCTATATATATATATATATATATATATATATATATATCTATATATATATATATGTGTGTGTGCGGTACATTTCTGAAACATGTAATATACAGTTATTAAATGAATTATATTAGCTCTATAATATGATGGAGCACTTTATACGATTTCATTTAATATACAACCTGACACTATATATATATATATATATATATATATATATATATATATATATATATATATATATATTTGTTTCATTTTACTTCAGTCAAAGCGCTCAGAAATCAAGAAGCCCCTTTCAGGGGCTACACTTGATTACTATATAAGATACATATATTTTCGAATATTCCATTATTATATATATATATATATATATATATATATATATATATATATATATATATATATATATATATATATATATATATGCGGTGCATTTCTGAAATATGTAATATACAGTTATTAAATGAATTATATTAGCTCTCTTATATGATGGAGCACTTTATTGGATTTCATTTAATATACAACCTGACACACTATATATATATATATATATATATATATATATATATATATATATATATATATATATATATATATATATATATATGTTTCATTTTAATTCAGTCGAAGCGCTCAGAAATCAAGAAGCCCTTTTCAGGGGCTACACTTTATTTCTATATAAGATACATAGATTTTCGAATATTCCATTATAGTTCACATGTATGTCTTAAACGTTGAGTTAGTAACGGAGCTAAGCACATTTATTTCACTCTCCCCAATTTACTCGTTAACCATGTTGTAGTATATGATTCTTG
This sequence comes from Sepiola atlantica, assembly GCA_963556195.1. Lineage (NCBI taxonomy): Eukaryota > Metazoa > Mollusca > Cephalopoda > Sepiida > Sepiolidae > Sepiola > Sepiola atlantica. The sequence goes on from OY744516.1 coordinate 212,701,817, forward strand.
TAGTATTTTGGCTTTACCGGATTCCAGGACCAGAATACTTCTGGTCTGGTGGAATATCCAGCTATGGGCTGTTACTTAGGGTAACATCATAAGGAGGAGGTTTATAGCCTATCGACAAGATCTGATGTGGGCGTTTAATACTATGTTAGTTATATGTGCGTGTGTATGTGTGTAGAAGTTAAAAAGAAATAAGTCAAATCAATATTCTAACCATTTCTAGTTATAATTTTATTTCATTCCGTCAGGACGAGAATCATCAGACGTGGTGCGATGGCTGGTGGTTTTTGAATTAGAAACTACAAGCCAAATGATGATCTTCGTCCTGACAAGATGAAATAAAATAATAACGTGAAATGGCTGAGTTATTTTCTTTTCACCTCTATTCTTGCTCTATCTTATATTTATCTCTCCGACTCCAAATCACACTATATATATATATATATATATATATATATATATATATATATATATATATATATATATATATATATATACATATATATATATATATATATATATATATATATATGAAATTAAAAATGGAAAAGCGGAAGACCTTTTCGCTCAACGTTTCGCCCAAATTTCACGAGGACTTTGTCAAGAGCGGACGAAGAATACAAAAATGACAAAAGACGCTCTCGACAAAGTCCACGTGAAATTTGGACGAAACGTTGAGCGACAAGGTCTTCCGCTTTTCCATTTTTAATTTCATACCGTCGGATTATTTTTATCCTTTCATATACTCATATATATATATATATATATATACATATATATATATATATATATATATATATATATATATATATATATATATATATATATATATAAATGTATGTGCGTTGGTGGTGTATGTATCACATGAAATAGATTTAAATCAGATATTAACCTGAATTTATATGATGCATGCTTTAAGTGGCTAGTCATGTTTAAAAAAACAATGTAATTCTTGATGGAAATCAAACCGTTACATAATCAGTTGCTGCACTTTATTTATATGATATTTTAAGAGATTATAACTTGGAATGCTATTATTGTCTTTAGTCCAGCAATCCAAAACATCAAGCAGCAGTTATAATGCCTACGATAACTGAAATAAAATATAGAGTTTTAAAGAAAAATAATTAAAAAATTATTTTAAAAAATAAATTGAATATACAAAGATTCTAAACTAGACAGTCGTGTTGGTTTATTAAATTTGAAACAATCTATGTGTTCTTAAGCATTAAAACAGACGGGGCTGTCAACTAAAATAGGAATATCCAATACTACATCTTTTATATATATATATATATATATATATATATATATATGTATATATTTATACATGTTTGATTTAACAGGACTGCCAACTTCTGCTTATTCAGCTTTTGATCCGTTTTTCTAGTCTTCGTACGACGGAGCTGATGTTATCTAAGAAATCTCCGTATTTTGCACCGCCTGACGACGAGGTTCGCACAAAATACGAAGATGTATTACACTCTTTGGATTATAACATTAAATCCGTCGTACGAAGACTAGAAAAAACGGATCAAAAGCTGAATAAGCAGAAGTTTGCACTCCTGTTTAATCAAACTTGTACAAAAGAAAGAATGTTGCCCAATTATACAAATATATATTTATATATATACATATAATACATATATATATATATATATATATATATATATATATATATATATATATATATATATATATAATGAATTCAACGGATGTTACACATTTTATCTCTATTATTCGCGGATCAAACACACATACTATATATATATATATATATAAATATATATATATATATATAGGGAGAGAGAAGGAGAGAGGGAGAGAAAGAGAGAGATAGAGAGAGAGAAATTGTATCGAGTTATTTTCCTTTATTGCATAGGTAAACTTTATGGAGGGTTCGATTGTGTTTAATTTGTTTTTAAGATGTGTTGTCAGTGTGCTTTCAAACGACTATTTTTCGTTTTAAATAACATTCTATGTGATAAACGCATTTCACATTTTAAATTCTAACAGCTATGATTCGTTTCGAAAACAAACAAAAAACAGTATTTTCACATCACATACACACCAAATATATTCAAATGTTGTACTTGCGCTTTATTTCTCTAAATCCATCAACCCGGAAAATCTTGAATTAAAGAAGAAACGTCGATAAATACATTAATATTTTGTTTTTTCGTTTTTCATTTTTCATCACGTTAGAATAGTATTTCTATATTTTCGTAATTCTGTCGAAATCGAAAACCAAACTTTCCAGCAAAACCCACGAAGATACAAAACACCGTATTCGCCACCAACAGGAGGATATATTTGCTGAAATGCATAGAGAGAAAAAGTGTCCCCACGAGTACATTTCAATGTTTGAAGTAATCAAACCATATGTTCCCGGACGACATTAAAAACATTTATCATCATCAGCGAATCTTTTGAAACATAAAAGTTATTACTATTCCATGAAGACAGAACAATAGCTGTCAACCTACAACAGAACAACACAATGATACTTGATTCAATTACACATATCACCAAATCAGTTAAAAATACCACATTTTCTGAACTTGAAAACAAACCTACTACATTAATTGCGAAGAACAAATAGAGAAACATAGGACGCCCAGACTGAATACATAATGTCACCACTCAAGGAATCTTAGATGTAGAAATGGAAGCTCTCAGTCTTCGATTAAAATTCACAAAATGGTATACATTCAAATATACCCACAAACACAATTTGAATAAATATAGACATGAAAAGACAGACTTTAAAAAGGGGTTCATATAAGCAATTAATTCAATCACGCCCACTCAACCCAATGATTCAGTACTAACGAAGAAGTATGAAGATACCTTAAAACGTCTAGCTAATAACAAAAACATCATCACATCACCAGCAGATAAAAGTGGTGGTATGATAATCATGGAGTTAAGCATATATTTAAAGAAAATATATATACTACTATTAGACGAAAATGCATACACCAACACAATATATATATATATATATATATATATATATATATATATATATATATATATATATATATATAGTACATGTATTATATTAGTTTTTGTCGATGTTTATCCATTGAAACTCCAATGTTTATAAAAAGTGATCAATAACAAGTAAGGCTGTTCTTTAGTATATTTTTTATTCATACAAACATTATTGGTTACATATGTGCATACATGTTTCGGTTGTACATTTCACAGAGAGTAAACCTCTTCAGACCAAAAACATAGCTGTTTGTAAATAAAGAAAATAGATAGACTTGATGGCTGTTGGTTCGATGCCAGGATTTGGATGGGTAGTGGCCTAGAAACACTTAAGATATGTGACACAACGAAACAGTATTATGTTGATGACTATATATACCCCCTCTTCTCGGAGTGAGCACTGTCGTTAAATATATCGCATGTTATAACTTAAGCGTGATACAAAGCTCTTTGTAAACAATTAAGTAGAGCACTCTAATTGGTTGTAGTATTAGTAGAGTGTAAGTATTAAAATAATTTTCGAATATTTTCAACGTTTCTATGTATCTTCTTCTTTAAGATGTGACACAAGGTCGGGAAAGTAGGAAAAAACCAGCGCTCGATAATTTGAGCACTCTGGCCATTTAAAAATTGGCTGGGCAACCCGGTCGGCATTCCCCAGTAGAGGCGCGTCAGGCGATTAGCAATACGCTAACCCTCTCTCAAAGGGTGAGAAGGCAAAGCCTTGGAGGGTGCACCTTCTAGAACTGCACAGGACGGACAGCCGATAGACCGGCGAAAATGAAGACCCGAACGCCCGGACAATAGCGGTCTATATGGTGGGGTAAAAACATTGTCAGAGCTTCTACAAACAATCACATTGTTCCCGCCAAATCCATCACTAAACTTTTCTTACTCGACACCCAAGCTTGAAAGTAGCTTCAGAATGAAACGAGGCACAACACGAGTACGGCAAACATATCGGCAAGTTCCCGCCTGAAACTCGAAATTTAATCAGTAGATCCCCTAAAATAATAACCAACCATAACTATGTCTACCAGATCCTCTAGCGACCAGCCATGCCAAGTCTGCTCAACCACTAATAAACGCAAACTAGGCCGACTCTGCAATCAGTGCAATCTTTTTTTTTCATTTATCATGTGTTGGCCTCAAGAAAAATATTCTGAAGAAATTCCAACCTGGCACTGTCCTTCCTGCTCCAAACATTATATACGTCCCCGTCACTCGATTAAAATTTCCGAGATCCGCCATGGTTCTCTCGATGCTGAAAGTATCCTTAAGTATCTCTCATCGAAGCGTAGACAACAAAACGTTCTGATCAAAATTCCTAAAGCTGCTCGCATGTCTGCAGCCGACGCCCTCACTTCTTTCATTAATCGGGCTCTCGACAACAACGACGACATCTCTTAGGCTCAGCTCTTTCTGTTTGCTGTGGAAGCTCTCGCCACAGACCGCGAGCCACAGAGCAATTCTCTCGCCAGCAGAATTAAACATAGAATTGCTGATTTCGTCAGAAAAGTTTCCATTAATGAAGCCTTTTCCCTACAATCTGTACCCACACATACCGAGTCTACAATTCAAAACTCTGGCACTTCGAGAATACGTCAAGCGGTCAACACCAAACTCCTACAGGGCGATGTTTCGGCCGCCGTAAAAATCATAACCTCCGACGACACGGTTGTTCGTCCATCGGATGAAGTACTAGTCGCTCTCCGACTGAAACACCCACCGGCCCCAACGGACACGGACACCCCTTTTAGTTTCGAAGAGATTAATACCCAGGACATTTCAGTAGAACAGATTATTTCCGCACTCAAGTCTTTTCGACCAAGCAGCAGCGGCGGCATTGACCGTCTCCGACCCGGGCATTTGAAAGACCTCACAGCTCCCCTAACAGCTGAAGCAGGTCTTCGCCTTCTCTCTGCTATTACCCGTCTCTCCAACTCATTGATTAACGGCCAACTTCCGAAGTTTGCACGTCATCTCTTTTTCTCCTCTAACTTGACTGCTCTTCGCAAAAAATTCGGCGGGATACGCCCGATAGCTGTCGATAACACCTTCCGCAGACTCGTTGTCTATTTTGAGGCGTCAAAACATCTATCGCCCGAATTTCAACCAGTTCAACTGAGCGTCGGTGTCCCAATGGGCTGCGAGGCTGCAGCTCATGCCATCAGAGCAGCATTCAATTTCAGCAAGTAAGGCACCATACTAGTTTAGTTAGATATGACAAATGCCTTCAACAGTCTCTTATTGTGCGGAAACAACTCTATCACGTCGGCTACAGGCGTCCAGCAAGGCGACCCAATGGGCGCCCTCTTTTTTCTCTGGCCGTCGACGACATTGCCCAATCTTCCTCGACACCGATCAACATTTGGTATATTGACGACTCCACTTTAGGCGGCTCTATTGATTCGGTGCTCCACAACATTGAACGGATCGTCCCAGCTCTGGCTGAAATTGGTTTGTTAGTTAACCCTAACAAATCTGAAATAATCAACTTGAACTGTTCCACCGTGGAGTTTCAACGGGGAATAGATGGCCTACGACTCGCCCTGGGATCCGTCTCAATAACTGAACGGGACAACACAATAATTATTGGGTCGCCTATCTGCTCTAAAGGTGTAGCTGCATCCCTACAAGACAAGTCTTCTAAGCTATAGTCTATGGCAGAGCGCCTCAACATGATCGACGCTCATGCGGCACTGTTCCTGCTGCAAAACTGTTTTGCAATGCCCAGACTTCTATTCACACTGAGAGTGCTCCATGTTACAACAAAGTCGAACTTCTGGAAAATTTTGAAAAAACTTTACGTCGCTCGGCTAGTGAAATTTGTAATGTAAATTTTGACGACACCGGTTGGCGCCAGACCACTTTGCCGTTTCGGTTCGGTGGCCTTGGTTTGCGCTCTGCAAACGATACTGCCGGCTTATGCTTCCTCGACTCACGCTTCGGCAGGTCTCGTTGACGAGATTCTCTCCTCATATCTAGAATCCCCGTCTTCAGATCTTTTGACAGCCGTTTTGTCAACATGGACGTCAACAAACCTTCAGCAACCACCCGGTCTCATACATCAGTCGTCCTGGGACGACATTCAATGTCAATCCCTGTTTGCCGAACTCGTTCGTAGCAGTAACCAGCATAGAGTTGCCTGCCTGAGAGCGTCAGCTTCACCTTACAGCGGTGCTTGGCTCAGTGCCATCCCTTCGGTAACACTTGGAACCCTCTTGGACAATGACACTATCCGGATCACCGTCTCATAACGACTGACACTCCGTTTGTGCCACCCACACCGGTGTCGCTGTGGGCAGGTCGTTGACGAGTTTGTCCTGCATCCTCTCTCTTGTCGATTTAGTGCCGGCCGCCGGCTTCGCCACTCTGCTCTTAACGATGTAGTCAGGCGAGGTCTCGACTCGGTAGGTTTTGCATCAGTCCTTGAACTAGTCAGCCTGTACAGGGGCGACGGTCGCAGGCCTGACGGGATGACTGTGTTTGCTTTCCGAGCCGAAAAGCCGCTGATCTGGGACGCCACTTGTTCTGAATCTTTTTCACCAGCAAGGATTGCGGAAGTCGCGGTGAAGCCTGACACGGCGGCTCTGCTCGCCGAAACAAGGAAGCGCGGAAAATATAGCTCGCTCACTACCAGATGTGCGTCTTCCAACCAATTTCAGTGGAAACGTCGGCTGTGCTTGGCCCCGAGACTGTTAAATTTTTTCAAGACATTGGACGGAGGATTTCAACGTCTAGGCACGAGCCCCGTGAGTCAGCCTGGTTGTTCCAACGCATCTCCCTGGCTATCGTTCGTAGCAACGCTATGTCAGTAACGGCGGCGTCACTTCCGTTCTAATCGTCATCTGTTGACTTTCTCTTTCTTTCTCTGACAATTGTTTCAAGCCTTATTGTTTGTTCGTTTTTTTTCTCATCTAACATTCTGCGATCCGTGTGAAAATACTTCTGTCCTAATATTTTTGGAGCAAATCTGGTATTTCGAAGAAAATTAACCTCTCATTGATTGTTCATTTCTATTTTGATCGATTCAAGTTCAATTAAATACTTTTTATCAGTAATCTAGAACAGATCAAAGAAAAAATTTGCTGACTCAAGTCATCTGTAATATTTCATAGTCTATGCTTTCCGTTTCCTTTCTTGTTTATCTACTTCATCTTCATTCTATCCTGGCAAAAGATATAAAGAATTTGGATAAGTCTTTCTACCCTCTTTCTATATTTTGCATATAGCTTAACGCTGAACATATATTTCAAGTGTTTTATTGTTACCGTTGTCTCTATAAACCTGTATCATACACTGCACTATTTTATACGTCCTTAAGCATTTAATTAGCCAGTTTTCTTGGTTAGTGTCGTAAGCATATTTCTAGTAGATTCATGTCATGGCTATGACTTTTATTTTTGCTTTCTCCTTCCTTCAGTATATTTTAGTCACTGTATAGAAGGTCGCCTATACTTCTTGTCGCATTCCGGCATCTTTTTATCTCCTAAGAAAATAGTCCATGTTTATCGGGTGAATAGTACATCATTTTATTTTGATGTGGCGTTAAAATGTTCCATATCGTTGATAGGACGATTATATAGGTGTCGTTGGCTCTGATCTTCATGAATGTCTTCATACTAAGAAATTGTCCTGATCAAGTTCAGCTGACACCTAGCTAAAAAAAAAATGTCTGCTAATGTGTAACCAAAACATTTGTACACATGAAAAGTTTTATATATATATATATATATATATATATATATATATATATATATATATATATATATATGATTATTTTTCATTCATACACACATGTACAAAATTTGTGACACTGGCGTGTCGATTTTATCAGTCAACAGCTATTATGAACTAAGATCTCTTCAGGAAAAGTTAGAATCCAATCTTGACCCTAGATCTTTACCCAAATATATTCTGAGGTTAAGATCGGATTCTAACTCTGCCTCATAAGATCTAATTTTATAATAGCTGTTGATCTGTACCATCGACATGCCAGTGTCGCCGATTTTGTACATGTCGGCATAAATTAAAATAATCATATATATATATATATATATATATATATATATATATATATATATATATATATATATATATATATATATATGCGTATATTTGATAGATATTCGAATCAGGGAACACCTTCAGTATATTGATAATTTTATTTTTTTAGATCTTCCGACATGCTTCCATATATTATACTTTGTTACGTTAATTGGGAAAATGATATTAGGAAGAATACAAGAATTGAAAAATATAATAAAAGAATGAATATACAGAAGTTGTCTGGTTTGTTTGTATACACTTCTCTCCGCATCTCTCGCTCTCTCTCTCTCTTTCTCTCTCACTCTCTCTCTCTCTCTCTCTCTCTCTCGGGTTCTCTCTCTTTATATATACACTAATAATTACACCGGTTTCACTACCACAACCCTGACCTCACATTTCTTCGACACTTGCTCCATTTGCTAACACCTAAAAAAACGTGACTGTTCCCTTCTCATTATAGACACATGCTAGTCAATAATACTGAAATAATACACGACAATACTAACATCAAAAGATTAAAAATTCAAAAACCCTTCATAAAAAACCGTATATTAAAGAATAAATTATGTGCATTACGAAACTAGGCACAACATTTTTAAAATCTCTAGCACACTAACAAATATTACTAAATTCTTAGCCATTAATCAATAATACGTTTGAACTTTGCACGCCCTTGGCACGTAATCACGTGGCCATGCAACATCTCGATATTACAGACGCTCATTTTAAAGTTGTTAATTACTAGCCGTAAAAAACTGAACAGTAATTACATAGTTGTAAAGACACCAAAGCTAACACCGCCTGATGAGTATCTGATGGATCACATCGCTCTATTAGTGTCTGCATCCTCAACTCGGTCCACAATGTCGGTCAACTTCGAATTCTGGAAGCTATTCTAATCTCGAAATATCATTCAACTTTGAATAACAGATATGAACTTTCTTCTCCATTCATCCTCTGATTCTTACACTCCCGCCTCCTTGCCCCTGCCTCTTCCATCTATTTGCCCCGAGCCATCCACCCCACACCTCAATGCCTTTTATCCTGTGCTTAAATTTACAGAATTACATTTTAATACATAAAACATAAAAAATTAAAAAATATATAAAAATTAAAAATTAAAAAATTAAAACTAAGAAAAACATAAATAATAAACAAGAATGGAGTAACACTTTGTATATATGTATATATATATACATATATATATATATATATATATATATATATATATATATATATATATATATATATATATAATCCCTAAATAAAATTAAAATAAAAAATTAAATAAACTAATTTTAGGAATATTATACCTTTAAAATAAATATGAATTAAGAAATTTACACTTTATATATATATACGTATATATTGTTAATCTCTTAATGTCCCCCCATCCCTTTTCAATTGTGTCTTCTTATTCTCATTACTATAAAGTTACCTCTTATTCCACAATTTTGTTCCACAATTGATTTCAATTTTTCAGTTTTCAGTTAATTTTAACCAGATTCTGGATTTCAAAGTTGCCTCCCGTTGACCGTTCGTATTCCTGTAACGGCTTAAATTTATCAAATTTAAATGTAAAATTAAAATTGAATTAAAAAAAGAAAAAGAAAATAAATCAAATAAAATTTTAAAAATAATAAAATTATTATAATAAATAGTATATAAATAAAACAAATATTAATAAGATGATAAGCTTTAGCTGAATAATTATATAATCCAATTATGATAAAAATAATTATTATTGGTGTCCAATCAGCTTATATTAATTCTTTTTGTGCGTATCTACTTTCAATTCTCTGCGGTATTTCGTCAACAGTTGATTCCATCAGTCCATCTTGCTTTTTCTACCACTCGGTCATATTTTCTGGTCTTTTGATAATGGGAGGTCCCGCTCTCGAAAATTTAAGTTTACCTTATTCCGGAACTTTTAATTGCCTGACAGTAATCTCTTTTTTATTTACTGTTCTGTTATTTAATCTATTTTACGTGAAATATTAATAAATTGATTTGAGATTCCATTCTTATTTTCTCTTTCATTTATTCATCTGTTCCACCTTCCGGTACCTATATCACATTGCCCCTTCATCGGATTACAAAGTTACACTTATATATATATATATATATATATATATATATATATATATATATATATATATATATATATATATATTGATAGTGTTTTACACATAGGTCTGCTTCACAAGCTTGCAGGCTATGGACTATCTATAAATGTCTTCTTAACCATCAATCCTTTTATATATGATAATTTCATAAACGTAAACGTGATGAGCAGAAATGATCCATTGTACACCAAAATCTTTTTCTTAATATTCATTAATAATCTCCCAAATCACATTCTAAGATCATTCGCTGATATCTATAATTATGACACTACCATCTATGGCAACACTTGGAACAGCAATAATGATCAAGATCTTTCAAGATAGTTTATTGGAGAAACGCGACTGGTTACCTTTTATACATCTAAAACCAAGCCTGGATAGCTCTCTCATTGAAGAGGCTCCCTGATATTCACTGTAAACCTTGAGTAGAAAAGTTACATCAGACTAGGAGCTAAGGTCGCTGGATAGATAGTTGGATCATTCTACCGCTCAAGAAAGTATATTACTCCTGACGCAATACTCTCCTTGTATAAGATACAATTACGTCCTAAGATTGAATACTGTTATTTGATGTGCTCTTTTATGCCTTGATAGAGTACAAAATTCACTTCGAAATCTAGTGGGCGTTGTTATCTTTTTCCTACAGCCTCTTTCTCACAAAATAAACGTTGCAATTACTATCTATTTTATCGTTATTTTCATGGTAGGTACTCGACTGAGCTCTAATCTCTGCTTAACTCTGTAAAACATTCACAGCAAAAACTCATCTAGTTACAACCACTATAAATATTTTTTCTTTTCTTCCTCGGTGTACTTGGATCTAAACAAAACTTCAATAATCAGAGTTTATTTACCAGAACTACTCGTCCGTGCAACATAATACTACGGAGCTGGTTTCCATCTGATTACAACGTGGTCGTATTCAAGTCCAATGTTAACAAATTCTTGTTGAGCTGTTTTCTTAAATAATTAAATTATGCCCAGTTCAACAATCATCTCAGATACTCAAGGAGTTGGTCTCATCATCCACCCGATAGAACTAATTAACCGTTACCCTTGAGTAGCTTTCAAGCCTTTTTCGGCGGTGACTCATTAATACATAAAAGTAACAAATAAGTAAATAATTACCGCAGCATACATGTTCGATACGTTAGGATAGATTGTATATTTAATCTAAAAGTGTTAATCACATAACTGAGAGAATAGTTTATTTATAGTTTTATTTCGGATCTTTTAGTCTTTTATTATTCGGTGGAAAAGCTTAGTTTGTATCTTCTATCTGTTATTTATCGTTCATCAAACCTCACACCGCCTTGTTCCTGTTTTCAAGATGTAGAATTATTTGCAATTCGAGCAGATTTCACGATATAGAAACATTTCCTTTATGATTTGCAGCTCATCTTTCCATCGGGTTTTAGAGAGTTTTTTTTCCGTATTTTAATCGATATGGTTTATTTTTAATATACCAACCTTCATGTCGATACATTTTCTGCTTTGCTCATAGTGTTGTTGTCGTTCTTAGGTAATTAATATTAATTCCAGAGTTTCGGTAAGCAATATTAACTTCAGAGACTGACGTCTAGATTTTGATAACTCGACTAGCCGCTTTTTATACTTCCAATATTTGGAAGAATCTTTTAACTATGCGCAGAATATTATAATGTTATTGACTAAGTAAAGACAAACAATATATTAGGCGTAATACATTGGTTGTTTTGGAGGCGTATTTGATACAGGCAAATAATAATAATATACGGATACAAAATAAAAAAAAGGCGGTGGCACTAACATTACAGCTCGGATGTTGTTCATGTACAGTACCGAAAGCCGATAGATCCTTGTTGTCACTTAGATTCTGGACGAAACCAACAGTTACAATCAGCATGACATGAATAATAAACGACTGTTTTGAGGACACGAAAGAAATGATGAGTCTTGGAAATCTAGAGACGAGCTATGACTCAGATGGGATGTACCTACAGCTGCCAGTGACATAACGGCTGTAATACTTCGTGGGAGAACTCAGAGTTTGGGAAATACTCGTCTTTATCATGCTCCTGTCCGTCCTCCACTTCCTTCTCCTCGTCTCTCTCTTCCTCGTACATTTCACACTCGTCTACCTCCTCCTCCTCTTCCTACTACTACTACTACTAATAATAATAATAATTATACTAATAATAATCTTTCGTGAACCTTCCACATTAAAAGAAAAATGAAACCACCCAACATCGGTGTGTACAAAGGAAGGGAACCATCGAGAGCATCGGATCAAGGAAACCCCGATGAGTGTTAGCACCACCCGGACCTCGATCGAAAAAAACGGTTATAGTAAAACTTTGAGGAGACTAATTTTCACTTCTTCTAGCAAAGAAAGGAAAATCTACAGCTAGACACGCTTTAACATTACCGTATTGTGATTGTTCCTAAACAGCAACACATAACTTGTTTGCTTATTACTTTTAAACGAATGATTGTCTCATCAACAGATCGTAGCAGTAGTAGCTCAATAAGTTGTGACGTATGTGTGTTGTAATAAAATTCTACTTTGTTTTCAGCAGTAGTAATTATAGTGCCGTGTTGTCCGCTGTGTATGGGCGTTGCCTGTCTCACTTTTCCCCTTTTATTTTTTATCAGTTGTAATAGTTTCTCTTGCAACGAACACACTACAGCTAGATATTACCCTTAGTTTATATTTTAATTATTATTCTTCGGAATATGTTGTAGATTCCTTTGCATAATTGTTAGACAACTTTATTTATCTTTCTCCCACAGGTAAGATGTGACACAAGGTCGGGAAAGTGGGATTTGAAAAGCCAGCGTCCGAGAAGGTGGGCACTGACCTACAAAAAAAGTGCTGGGCAGCACCGTCGGCATTCCCCGGTAGAGGCGCCTCAGGCAGTCACCAATAAACTCACTCGTCCCCAAAGAGGTGAGGCAAAGCCTGGGAGGGTTGACCTCCTAGAACTGCACAGGATAAACCCATACACCAGCGGAAATCAAGCCCCGAAGGTCAAGACGATACTGGTCTATGGGGTGCAGTATATATCGGAACAGATACTACAATGTTTAAAATTTTTGCGTAGCATCAAGCTTCCCCACGCGCGCTCCCTGAAAGGAAACGGTTCGAGAACTATCTGGCTTTTTCTTCAGTCCAAAACTCCAAGAGAAAAGCTTAACTCACTGATTTGCTACGTTTCACTCCTAATTTTCTCTTCGTTCGTAATTTGCTTCGAATATTTAACTTTATTTACATTTAAAATTTCACATTTATACTTAATATAATTTCTAATTCATATCCTATATTTATACACACGCACCTCACATTTATCTTATTACAACACTCGCGAGATATTATTGGTAAACGGCTTGTGAAAGAACACAAAATGGGTAAAAAGATAATACTGGAATAAAATTGGGAAAACTGAAATTATGAAGAGTTTTTTTAATCAGACTTTATGGAAATCAACCAGTTTATGTTTGCGGGAAAACATTGTTTACGATAAGTGTAAGAACTCAAAATGAATAATTGGAATGATCATGATGAAAGAATAGTTTGTAAAATGATAAAAAAATTTACAAGATACTCAACGGTAATTCTAACTTTAGTTTTGCAAGTGTAATATTACACGAACGTTACGTTAGTTTAATTACAAGTTAAGCAATTAAACCGTATAAATATTTTTTGAAAAACCATAACAATGTAATTTGTTAAAATAAATAAATAATATTTATTTATTTTAAACTAAGCTTTCAAATATAAAATATTCGTCGTCAGAGCAAAGTGCTTTTTTTTCTTTTTTTTTCTTCATCGTCTGGTGTTATTGACCTGGTGAGAAAGAAAATGTCCGGTGTTTTTTATAAACGTTTTTCAAAAAATATGTATACCTTTACGAAACAATGGTTTATAATGTGTCTACTCCTTTCTACTTATTCAAACTGGTGTAACCACGTTCACAGACACCGGACATTTTTCTTTCTCACCAACAAGTCGATAACACCGGACATTTTCTTTCTCACCAAGTCAATAATACCAGACGATGAAGGAAATAAAGCACTTTGCTCTGACGAGATTTATTTTATATTCGAAAGCTTAGTTTAAAATAAATAAATATTATTTATTTATTTTAACAAATTACATTGTTATGGTTTTTGCAAAAAATATTTATATCTTTATGAAACAATGGTTTATAATGTGTCTACTCCTTTCTATTTAATTAAACCTTAATTTGAAAAGAATTAATTAAATACGAAGCGAAGGACCCATTTTGCTGAGTAGAAGATTGCATCTGATATCTAAAATGTTACATCTCATTATAGATAGCATCGTATATTTATGGTTTTATTTATGTAATTTTAGTATTTGATTGCTGCAAAAAATATGTATTTCTGATCTTCCATCTTTTATTTGTTGTTTATGAAATCTCTCAGGGTCGAGTAATGTTCCTGTTTTTCAGATGTGTAAATTTTTACAATCATGGCATATTTCAAGATATATTCTTTTTTTTACAGCTCATTTTGCATTGGGTTATTGAGTTTTACCATGTTTTTATCGATATCGTACATTTGATTATTCCACGTGTAATTTCGATCCATTTTATGAGTTGGTTATGGTAGGTTATGAGTTCGTGTTGGTGTTGTTTTTTATAAGTAATATTAATTGCAGAGTTTCAGAAAGGACTATTCCAGAGATAGACGTCTACTTTTTATAATGTCTAAATCGACTAGCCACATTTAATCTTCTTAATATTTGGAAGAATATTCGGCACTTTTACACAATACGAACCAAACTACACCGACTCTTACGAAGCATATTTCCGGAACCAGCCGGAAACAAACGAAGCATTTTACGAATCGGAAGCTGCGATACAAATTTATGGCAGACAACAATTAAAGACAATTTCAAATTTCAAATGAATCGCGATAATACAGGCTATTCAGTTCTCTAAAGGATTAATAAAATTTTACCAAGGAAAATAATTTATAGAAAAAATTGCAAGAAATGCAAACAAATAGAAGAAAAACATTTACAGAGGACGAATGATTTTTTATTACCTTAGTCTAACATAACCCTAACCTTACCCTAATCCTAACCCTAATCTAAAGCTATCCGTAACTTAAACATAACCTAAACTTAAATAAACCTTAACCTAAGCTATGTATCTGTTTGCCGACGACCGAGATCCTTAAAAAAAAACAATTTTAAAATTCTCGGAAAAATAAAATTAAAAATTGGTTTCATTGTTTACCTTTGTCCGAAATCAATTATTTCATTATGAGGAAAAATGCATTCGGATGAATCGATTGGTGCTACAGTAAATGTTTATAAGAAGCGAGGAAGGATAGAACGCAACGAGAAGAATGTGCAGGATCCACACCTTGGACGGAGGTCACAGAGAAAAGGCTTCTTGTCATTGTGGCTTTAGAGAGAACTAACGGCTAGTATCAGCAAGAAATCAATAATAAACGGCTGTTGCGAAAGGTTAAATTGATCTTCAATGGTTTTCGAAAGATGTGAAGAGTTCTGGAGTTTTTAAAGACTAGCTATCATTCAGAGTTCCGGGAAAACCACATGTTATTTCCAGCGAAGAATCACTAGTTATAATTCCTGTGAAAACTCTTAATGCGTGAAATAATGATATAAACAGACCCTTCCACACGAAAATGAAACTCGAAGGATATTTTCGTAAAATAAATGATGGTATTAAGCAATCTGTTATATATTCCACCCAAATTGTGTAAGATTAAATAACGGAAATAGCCCATCGAGTGTCTCATGGCAACGAAAGGTTAAGAGAGAATAACAAAATCCAGACCGCGACTGAAAATAAATGGATGATACCGAACATGTGAAAGTAATGTTTACCATTAAAATTCCAATAACATTCCAGCTATACCAGAAAAATATTATTCATGAACGGCTGGTCCAAGAACACAAAAGGAGTAAATATAATACTGGAATAAATCAATAAATGAATCAATTTTATAAGCAAAGAATAATAAAGCGCGGCAAGACATTCACAAAGATAGTTACAACGTATTGCATTTCTATACCGTATGAATGTTTGTCTAAGGTGACTTTAAAACTGGATATGGTAGGAAGCATCACATCCCGCTTGCAGGCTGTTCCAGGCAGAAAATTCCGTTGAGACGAAAGCAACGATTTCTGCGGGTGTCGCGGATACCTTAACAAGGTATTGGGGTGAAAAACACATCTAAATGTAGATTAACATTTTTCGTTTACGATACTGTAAGCCAGAATTAAGTTCATTCTCATCTTTCACTGCTCGAGATTTAGTATTGGAAGCCGCTTTTTGTAGGTAAGCGTGAAGAATCCCGTCGCTATCCTTTTGCCAACCTTTGCACACGCTCCAGATGTACAATATATATATATATATATATATATATATATATATATATATATATATATATATATATATATAGGGTGATTCATAAGTCACTTCACTTATCTATTTAAAATGATTACCATATGCAGCACAAACATATTATGAACGTTTGATAATTGTTATCTTACTTTCTAATTACTGATATTTGTTATTTTAAATTTGTTCGTTTATATATTTGTTTCTATATATATTTATTTCATAATCAATCAAATATGCTATGAAGAGTTGTAAATTCCTTGCAAAAAAGAATGGAGCTATGCATGCAGGACGAAGGTGGAAATTTTGAAAATTTGCTTAAATTTTAAACTCCCATAAATGAATTTGTTGAATAACTTTCTGTTTTGTATTACCGTATTTTTTAACTTTAGAATTTCAAAAATGAATAGCTAAGTGACTTATGAATCACCCTGTATATATATATATATATATATAGGGTGGGCAAAAATAAGGGTCCTATTTTTAAAAATTCATAACTTTTTTATTTATTGATTTTTTTTTTTTTTTTTTAGAATAAGTAAAGGACCCCTTCCGAAGCAAGCATGAGCCGTATTAGCCCTAAGGAACGTACCCTCATTTAGAAAACATTATTTTTGCTTAAAAAACTCAAAACAGTGTAAAAAACAATACTTTAGTTTTTGTAAGTTTTAAGAAGTGTTTTTCGGCTAAAATTTGTTTTGTTTATTTCAAAAAATCTCAGAAGGGTCAGTCTATACACACATAAAGTTTGGTGAGTTTAACTTTAATTTTGTGGAAGTTATTCAAATTCAAGTTATTCAAATTTAAAGATAGGACCCTTATTTTGGCCCACCCTGTATATATATATTAAGATAAGGCTTGTTGCTTATATTGTATACTCAATAATGGAAGAACACGCAATGCTTTGCTCACCACCTCGATACAGTGAGACGACGGTTTGAAAGAGTTGTCTACAACTTTACGTAGGTCCTTTTGTATTACCAGCAATGTTGAGTAGTTTAGGTTAGTACTAGAAATATGATGAAATATTCTGTCAATCAGATTCCATGGAAATCCTTCGGTTTCTATTAGAGAGGAAACACTATAAACGATAAGCGGATAACTCAATAATGTTGATGATTTTTATCATGAAAATGTATTTGTTTATTATTTTATGACGGTAACTGAAGGAAATGTTGCAATTCGGTTCAGATTCAGTTAATTCATGAATTTTAAATAGGAAATACAAATACCAAGACATTTGCTGTTGTTGCACTTTTGCTTACGATCGTGTACAAACTAGTATACACCCAACAGGAACACAGGTTCTGGATAGTTTACTGATATAAGTATTAGTGTTAATTTATAAAAAGGTTTTATAAAACAAGAATAACAGTAAACAACGTATGCCTATGAAAGAGAGAGAGAGAGAGAGTAACACACACACACACACAGATAGATAGACGGATAGATCGTTCTGCTACACCTAATTAAATTGTTCCTCCCATTATTGGGCACGACACCGTGTGCACGCTTTCTCTTCTTGAAATGTCGTCAGAAAAGAAATAAAAAAATCTCCGCCCGAAAGTCACGTGGTTTCGTTGACTTCCGTTCTTGGGTCACCTCTGACAGTTAGGTGTCACTATAACGTTTCTATTCAAGAGCGGCTCTTGTTATGTAACACTGTTAGCAAGCATTCCAGCCCATTTATAAATATTAAACCAGCTAACCCAGTTCATAGATATATCTTGTAGTAGAGCTACGATACTAATAGACACATGATTTTTTTACAGTAAGAGCACACGACCTTTAACTACATTTGTGAGTCCTGTTTAAACATTCGTCAAGTTATTGCTAAGGTTAGTGTGCGGTTATGGTTAGGATTAAAGTCTAGGTTTCAAGGTTGCCGTCGATTAAAACCTTATTATCGTCGTACAAACTGCAGTATAAACGCTACTGTGCAACGCATCGCAGAAAGATATCGGTGTGAGTTTTTGTAGTGGTCGAAATATAAGCGAGCGGCCTTTTTTTATGCAAATACTCCATGACATAAATGGAGTTCATCTACTTCACGAAATAATTCATCTATTTTTGTTACTGAAACTTGTATTTTATCTGTTTTGTAGGTGGCGAGTGTATTTTGTGGCGTGGATGTTCTAAAAAGATCCAATAACAAATACTCTATTCATGTGTATAAAAAATGCTGCGAGTACAAATACTGACAGATGGTTCAGTATGTTAACCAGGCAGAAAAGGCATCACAACCGAAACATCATGGAAATCCCTCAGTCTTTTTACATCAATCTTTAAAATTTACGGCTCATAATAATATTTCTTTCTTTAATAATAACTGTCTATCAAAAAGTGACTCTTTCTTTTCCCGTAAAAATAATTGCCATTGTCAACTAAATATTCTTTAAATAAATAAAACGAATATGTCTCATTATTTATTTATTTAAAATTGTAACAATTCAATTTTTATTAAATAAATAAATGTTATATGTCTTCTTATCGTAAAAATAATTGTTGTGTAGTCTTTAAATCAACAAAATAAATAACACTTTTTTGAAATTGTATTGTTTAGTCGACTGGCGATAGAAATCAGTTTTAGAAAAAAATAATTTTTAAATGATTAAAGCTGTTGATCTGACAATCTCATTTTTTAAATGTGTATGTGAATGCCTTAGCACGACCTCTAAAATGTATACTGGGTTATTCTTCACCTGTCGATTTTATTGTACCACCTTTGTTAAAACTTTATTGTACTGATCAAAGTACACTAATTTATCTAGTTTCAGAGTATATCTGGGTACAAAGGTCTATCGCCAAAACTCTTGTAGGAGTAGTTTAAATATATCTTCAAGAATATCCGTCGCGAACATTGACCCAATGATCTTATTGTTACGAGCTCGAAGACCACGAAAGTGTATTTTAGCTAGAGTTTCCCGTTCGACACAATACCGATATCAAATAAAATTCTTCAAATGACTGTATTTTGCATTACATCTTCGATGATCGCAAATATACATTAGGTTGACGGTAACCGGACGACCTCATCCTTTTAAAAGGCATAGTGAAAGATTACGTACGTACAAACATGAAATGGCAATAGGGTATTATTAGTATTTCATGTATCCACATAAAATTTTATAAAGTGATATAATTTTTTATGTATCAATTTACAGTATTTACTTGAACAGTGGTCGATACGTAAGTAGAGCTAGATAGTAAGCTATGAAAATATATTTATGGCAATTAAGCTACACAGAGGCTCCCGCGTTTCATCCCGGGGGAATCTTCAGGTTAAAATGAGTTATTTTTGCCGGGTGTTTTTATATACACGGCTTGCTAGTTAACCAATCAGATTCTTTGTTGTTTTCTCAGCCAATTGTTGGGCTTCCTGCGAACAAAGGTCGTGTTGGTGTTACTTAATATAAAGTGTTCTATTGGTCTGTTCTCTATAGATTGGCCTATATCCTGTTTCCTTTTTTATGTCAATATAATGGGAGACTTTATTTTAACACGTGGTGACTTTTATTTCTATTTTAGGTTTTGATTTTAAAATTATTATGTTTTTGTTTTGTTTCTTACTAATTTATTTATTTATTTATTTATCGTTAGCCTAAGGTAAATTTATTTCTATGTAAGCAGCTGTTTGCTATCTCACTTCTACAGTTTAATAGATTTCGGGGATCTTTAATGTTTAGGATTTCAAATTTTTCATTGAGGCATAATCTACACGGGTCGTCTAAATTTCTACATGTACTGGCCTGTCGTATTACTTTCCATTCAATTATTGGTGAGTATGGATCATCTTTCAGCTCCCAATAGTGGTTTGCTAGTGCTGTTTTAATTCGACGTTCTGTTTTTAAATGTGCTTTTGTGGTCATAATATCTGGTTTTATTATATAGATTACACTGATTGTGATCGGACGATCCCATTTATTATAAAAATTGTTAGAGAAAGATAACGTACAAATGAACATTAAATTGATTTAGTTTGTTATTTTATAGATTAGACCGACGATGATTGGTCGAACCCATAATTAAAAAATGAGGTTACAAGAAGATAGCGTACATATGAACATTAACTTGCTTTAGCGTTATATTATATAGATTAAACTGACTGTGATCGGACGACTCCATCCCTTATAAAAGAGTTGGAGGAAGATAATGTACGTACGAACATCAAATTTATTCAGGGTATTATTATATTGATTAGACCGACGGTTATCAGACGATCCCATCTTTTGAAAAAGGGTTGGAAAAATATAACGTACGTACGAAAATGAAATCGCTTCAGTGTATTATTATATAAATTAGACCGACGGTTATAATACAATCTCATCTTTTAAAAGGGGTTTGAGGAAGATTATATACGTACGAATATCTAACTTCTTTAGGGATTTTTGTATAGATTAGACCGGCGGTAATCGGACGATCCCATACTGTAAAAGCGGGTTGAAAGAAGATAATGTGCGTATTAACATGACATTTCTGTAGCGTATTTTCATATAGATTAGCCCGTTTACAATTTATAATCGATTGATTGGTCAATTAAACCATATACAGACGATGCTTTTCCTCGAGATGACGCGTCAGAAATGATAACTGCAATAAAATTCATTTTTATTTCGAAGTGCGCGTGAATTTCACCGGATATTATATTCAATGAAACTTCATTTTACGTTGACAGCACCTGTTCTGTAATGATAAATGGTAGTTTTTTGTCACGAAAATGAGATTTGAACAGATTCAATAATATAATTAAAACAATCAGGTACATTATTATGGAACATTTTCAATGGAGAATAAACAAGTAAAAAGGACACTCATTACACGTAACAAATTTTGGATCCCAGTATGACTCGTACCGTCGACGACGATGAATGAAATTAGATTTTACCATATTAAATTTGCTCACTTTTTTCTCTTTTGTTTGTTAACAGTACTTTTATTTTACATTTTTTATTAGATTTCAGATAATTTTGAGAATATTCGAATCGTCAAAAAATCCGCTACCGTTTCTTGATATGCAATCGTTGGTAAGAGATACACACTATTTGAAAATCATTGGGTTTGTTGCGAAACAAAAGCAGTGATTTTAAATTCAGATGTTTAAGTGACACCTAGTAGTCAGCAGTGACCTCAGTAAAACGGAAGTCAGCGAAATCACGTAACTTCCGATGAAGATGTCATACTCTCCCTCTTCAAATCCCTAGTGTGACTTTTAAAAGAGAAGACATCAAAGTCATCATTCCTTATTTTAGCACAGCAGAAGCGAACAAAATAACCCTAGCAGTATACGACACAGACGTCTAATGTCTCTTTACCTAACTATCTCATATTATATATATATATATATATATATATATATATATACATACATGTTTGTATGAATGATATATATATATATATATATATATATATATATATATATATATATATATCATTCATACAAACATGTAAAAGATCTGCACATCCATGGATATGTTTCGATCATTAGCTTTCAAAAACTGCGATCACAGAGAACTTGCAAACATGTATATTTTCAGTTGTTTATATTGTAAAAAAAGAGAAAGAAAAAAACACCAGATTAAAAACCAAAAAGATCACATGATGAAATTCAATAAATATTTAAAGTAACAGTGTATATTCTGTTGGGTGCCACGAAACGCTTACCTATATCAAGATAGGATAATTGTCACCTCAATTAGAATTTTTCCGGGTAGCTAGATTACTAGTAAAGGGGTCAGGGCCGGATGTCAGAATTTATAAGAGGGTTGAGAGGATTGGGTAGTATATGTTGGGAATTGGCGCATATATCATAAGACAATACGCAAACACAAACGCTACACACGGACTTATGAATGTTACAGATAGTTACGCTATTTTGAGAAAAATTACCCCTATTAGTTTTTTTTCGGTTACATGACTTAGTTACAGGTAAATAAAATAAATAAAATTTAATAATAATAAAAATTAGGATAATAACAATTAAACTAATAAGTCACACTATTAATAATACTGATGATACTACTAGTTATACTAATACTAATGATACAACTAATAAAAAATATTTATAGTAATAATAGTAATGATAAAAATACTATTAATATTAAAATTAATACTACAACAAATAATTCTACTATTAATACCAATAATATCAATATTACTAATAATAATTATACTACTATTAATAATAATATTACTAATAATGATAATGATAATACTAATAATAATTCTAATGATGATGATACTAGTAATAGTAATAATAGTAATGGTAATAATAATGATAATAAGAATTATAAAATAATTATATTAATTATAATGATAATACTAATGATAATAATAAAAATAATAGTAATGATAATAATTTTAATGACGATGATGATGGTTCAAGAGAGACAAGAGAAGCCACAAAAATAAAATATGAGTATGCTACAAAGACCCGTCTCAACAGGCATGTAAGTATAATAGAACATATATATATATATATATAAGAGGAGATTGTAGTTTGCTTGAAGCATTGCTGGTAAATGTAAGTGTAAATTAGTCGTCCAAGGCTATAGCAATGCGATGTGGTTGCCGTGAGATGGAAAAGTGAAAAGAAATAAACGCAGGGAGAGAATGAAACTCAAAACGATTTATTAATAATTTCACGAAAACTGATTAAATACCAAATAGTATTTTTTTTTTGGTAAGTAACAGATCGGCAAAGGGTAATCTTAAATTTTCGAAAGAACAACTTTCATTATCAGAAGACCCTCTCGGCCTTCTATTGTTGTCTTCTGATAATGAAAGTTGTTCTTTCGAAAATTTAAGATTACCCTTTGCCGATCTGTTACTTACCAAAAAAAAAATACTATTTGGTATTTAATCAGTTTTCGTGAAATTATTAATAAATCGTTTTGAGTTTCATTCTCTCCCTGCGTTTATTTCTTTTCACTTTTCCATCTCACGGCAACCACATCGCATTGCTATAGCCTTGGACGACTAATTTATATATATATATATATATATATATATATATATATATATATACACAATTATACCAAATACAATGGAATATACTATGTGTGAAAGGGGTTACATGAAGGTAAGAGGTGGTCGTATATGCTAGAAATTAAGATATAGATTATAGGTTTATAGATAAGATTAAAGTTTATAATTAACATGAAATAGTTTAAGTAGGAGTACTATAAATTCAAGAAATTATACGATTGATAAGAAGGTGTAACTTACTATGTCTACGATTAATCGAAGTTTGATTTTTGTTGTTAAAAAGTTTTCATATCTCATTAAATCTAATTATCTAAAGCTTTTCGTTTAGGAAAATGTACCATGGTGTGGTTAAGAGTCTACTGGTGCTAGATGTTCTAATGATATTCAATTTAACTATTGGTGTTTTATCATTTGTTGTTAGATCACAGTGGTGTTGGCCTAGCGAGGTTTGTCTTTATAACTAGTATTATTAAAAGAACATTTATGCCTGATAAATCTTCCTTTGAAGGTATTTCTAACGATGTCTATGTAAAATCTGTTTTGCAGTTGTATTCTCTCGTGTGCCGTAGTAGTTGCTTGATAAACAATTCTGCTGTAGCGGGCAGTTTATTTTATTATTACAATACATGTATGTTTCTCCTTAGCATCATAGTTGTAATTGGGGTGAATATTACCGTTTATTTTGCATTATTCTGTTTTTATATTATTATATTTTCTAAATTATCATTACTACTGTAAATTAATTTAAGTATATGTTATTACAGATTTTATTGAGAATATTTTAAAGAGAGAAATGCAGATTGATTAAGTTTAGGAATATTTTACCTAGTTTAGTTTTAACCATTTTATTAAATGGTGGTGAAAACCAAATAAATTTTCGATTTCTAACTTTTTGGGTCTATTATTAAGTGGTGTTGGTTTAATATATTTGATTAGCGTATTTGTATAGCTGCTATGGTTTAATGCTTTGTTATAAAAAGCCTTATGTGTATTAAAGATTTTTTTTGTTAGAGGAGTTGTTATCAATTCTTTTTTCAATGTATGTTAGTATATGTTTTCTTATTGTTTTTGATGGTTCGAATGTAGGTAGATGCAGATTAAGTTACTATTATCTTTAGTATATAAGTTCAAGTAAACAGTTACGTAAGAAAATGACCTGTTTCATATTAGATGTTTCTCTTTTCATTTTTTGAAAAATTATCTTTTCTGTTTATTCGCATTTACGTCCCTTAGAGGTTTTAAAATTACCAGGTCGTCATCTCTATACAATCCTATAGTTACTACATCAATATATTTAGTAAAATTGTATACGGTTTCAAGGCCAACAAAATCAGTTTCTATAGCTAAACTGAAGGACCCATTGAGACATCAAAATATACAGTATGATTACTCTTGGTCAATTGTTTTTGTTTGTTAATTAACACGGCAGTTCTACATTTTCTAATGATGTTAATTTCACCGTATGAAATGTCGGAGAGAAGAACAGCGAAATATATAGCATCTTTGAAAAATACTTTTGGTATAATTAGGTTTATGATCCTTTAATAAAAAAAAATATGCTTCTTTCTGTTTTAATTTTTCTTCATCTATCTGTAGCTGGTCTGCTGTAGTTTTGCAATGAGAATATATATATATATATATATATATATATATATATATATATATATATATATATATATATATATATTCTCTCACGTGCGCACGCAAGTAATCCGTCACTTTACAGTAATAATATCTCTTGCTAAATTTTACTATAATTGTTCATTTGTGTTCAATAAATTTATATATAAAAATTCAATGCGGCCTTTGAGTAAAATACTTTAGATTCTGATCGAAAATGGGTTTAAGACTGAAGGGCATTGTAGCAGGGGAAAACTGGTGCATTTGTGCACATGTGTCCCGCTTGGAAATAATCAGAACAGGAAAAATGTAAATCCAAATATAATAATTGAATACGATTTGGAGACCTCTAATCGAGAGAAAGAAAACGATGAAGAACAAACATAGGTTTAACAGTGCCAAAATTTATTCTTAACCGTCCTAGTGACACGTGGCCGCGAGATCTAAGTCGTTGGTAAGAATGTGGTAAGTATTCTGGATAAGCTAACTTTAAGCAGCAGAACTGAAAGTAACGGAGAATAACGAGTGTGTCGCAGAGACAAAAAAAGAATCCGAGCGTGGTACCCCCGTGACAATTGGGTTCGAGAGTACAGACTGACAGGTCCCGGGTTCGATACAGAACACCTGATGAAGGCCGGAGGGCAGAACGGTCAAAACGTGTTGAGCATGGCAGCCAAAATGAGGAAGTCAGTCCGAACACCGAAATCCATAAAATAAAAAGATGTATGTAAATATCTCGGCGTAATATACTTACAAAGACGGTTCAAACTTCAGAAAGAACTACGGTTAAAGTAACACAGTAATATCACTCAGAAATTCCTTACACCAACACTTTATCTCGGCTGTGAAAAGGTTTAATTTACATCCGTCCTTTTAAAGGTCAGTTGGTTTCTATACATATAACTAAGTTGCTCAAGTGTGTAAACTAGTCCAACTCTTAAAATATGCAATCATAAACACAATTATCTTTGTTCTCTGGATAACAGCAAGCCGACACACAAAACATCTAATCTGATTTAAAGCTGGTATGTTATTATTTCTGTTTGTATTGTTACACAAACATAGATTTAACGAACGTAATTATAAGTTATAAGATTAAGAAAACCAGAACTTATATTCTTAAAAGGCGTCTATTCAAGCTACGCGTTTAGCAATAAAAATGTTATTTCAAAATTTAGCGGTCAGAGCCTTTTATAGCGATCTCAAAAACAAGTGAAAAGAATTCTGAAGTATTGCTAAGAAAGAATTCAGATTAATAGCCTGATGGAGCATGTGCAATCCTTATCCTAACTATGACCCTAACCCTAATTCCATTTCTTTGTTAGGGGTCACCTTACATAAGACTAAACGAGAAATACTTCACCTTACGCTGAAGAATAATTCTCCCATTTTTGAAGCATCATTCTCTTGTTGGCTTGTTTGCAATTGATGACGCGAAAAGACAAAAGAAAGTTCTATTTCTTGATGTATTTGATGTTATAATTTTTCTGTTTCATGTACCGTAGGGGTGGAACAGTGTTGTACAGGTATTAGCTGGTGAGTCAATAAATCCGCTCTGACGTTTTCTCATTTCTTGCTTTACAGTTGTTCTTTTGTGTGCATACCTGAACTAACCTACATATCACTGGTTTATTTTTCAAATTTCACAATATCGTATACGAATTCCATCAACGTACTTTGACTAAATAATAAAACTGATTATTTTAGCACACTCTGCGCCACACACCATTGGAAATCTCGTTACATAGTAATATTCGAGAGAGATTGAATTCAAAAGTGAGATAACACATTACTTAATAGGTCCAAAGTCGAAATAATACAACAAGAACTTAATGGCGAAATACGCATTTTTTCGAAGTGGGATTTATCTTTGACTTCAAAATACATATCATCTGATATCACTTTTTTATTGTAAAATGTCTCTACCCTGGAACATTCCTTTGGAGTTTGCGAACAGCCAGTAGTCGCTGGGGTCAAATATTGAAAATAGTGTTGGTCCGGAAAACATTCAAAGTGTAACTCATATAGTGTTTCCATCGTAGAGATCGACTTGTGACACGGTGTATTGTTCTTGTAAACCCCCAAACAAACATATAGAAAATATAAGTAATTTATTTAAACAGAAAACAGCTTCGGACCAAATAAATATAAAATTATCCAATTGCTAAGATGTAAGGGTTGTTTGATTTTCCTCTCTAATAGAAATATGAGGGAAGATAACGAATCAGTTATTTTACAAACTGTTTTTGTTGAAAATACCTTTACGAGATTAATTAACATGTTTAGTGTTTGCATTTACGCAGTACAAAATAGCAGCATTATTGAACGAGTCAACACAACGTTTCACAAAAACTAAATGCGGCGCTTTCTTCCTCTGTTCGCTTCCTTGAACGAGTCAACACAACGTTTCACAAAACTAAATGCGCACTTTCTTCTTCTGCTCGCTTGCTTGAACGAGTTAACACAACAGTTCACAAAAATAAAATACAGCACTTTCTTCTTCTCCTCCTTCTTCTTCTTCTTCTTCTTCTTTCGTTCGCACTCACCTCCCAACAATTCTCCCCAACTCACGTTTTTCCGTGCTTCTTATAGTAGCGACATCTTACATATGCAAATGAGCCCGCCAAAGCCGCCCGCCACCGTTTCTTCTTTTAACATTTTTTATTTTCGTGAATGGACGTTTCTGGGTTCGCGTCCGCAGCTCTCCTCCGCACAAACAACAAACCAACCGTCTTCTCTTCGACCGCCGTGGAAAAGCGTCTTAGTTCAGAGCAGTCGGCTGCCTCTCCTGCTCCTCGTTACAGTTATTGGGTAGCCTTATAGTGTTTCTGTAGTTAACGCTGGTGGCTGCTTCTCCAACTTTATTCTCAATTATAGAGCTAGCTGTATAGATTGCTCGAATACTTATGAATTAAGACTCATGAATTAGCCTGTATTTGGCGGTTCGTGACGGATCGCGTTAAAATCCCAAACAAAAATATAGAAAAGAATGTCATTTATTTAAACAGGCAGCACTTCTGGCCCAATAAATCAGAGTTATTCAATTGCTAAAAACGGTAGCTGCCAATTCTAGTAAGTAAAATATTACTCGTCCGTATGATTAGATAAAAAGCATTGCTTCCAACAAAAGAAATAATAACACCGAACTACTTGATTAAATCCCATACAATGAACAATACAAACAGATCCCACTCGTGTAGGCAAACTTGATCCGTTTAAAACCATGCATATACAAGCTAATCTTTGCCGAAATACCAGCTGGGAAGTTATCGTTCCCAGTTGGATTCCAAAGCGAGAGGATCAGATGTTTCGAAGTCCGAAACTTTCTGGGATTCCAGTATAAAATTTTTGGTTAAAATTTTTGAGACACTGAACAGTTGTATGAAAAGAACAAATTGGTAAAATAATGCCGTTATATTTATTTATATATAAGAATACGCTAAGCGTGTTTGTTCGAACATACGTTATCACCTTTCCCATACATTTAAAAAATAAAAATATGAGATAGTCCGATCAGCAAATCGATTACTGATTAATCTGATGTCGCTAAGGTAAACAATTCCGACTTTACACATTTAACACTGACCTGTTCAAAAAATCAAATTACGTTGCTCCGTCGAATAAAACAGTACGATTTTAATAAATACAAGTGACGTTCGTTTCATTCATTTAAAGAATATTTAGCTGACCAGTATCTTCACGGTAAGTAGACAGAGAATATATTTTGTTTTTAAAAGAATTTAATCGCTATAAATTTGATTAAATAAAAAAACGTTTTATTTATTTAAAGTGTATTTAAATGGAAATGACAACGTAAATGCACATGGCAAACCCGGCAAGCAGCAAAGTCACACCCTTCACTGTAGATTTTAAAGAAATATATTTATTTCATTCTAAACAAGACAGGGCACAACTGTAGACGTAAGGGGCTACTGAGAATTAGGGATTAGGTTTAAGGTGTCATCCTAAGTTAGGAGCTGTGCAGCGAAGTGTCTGTTTTTCATTAGTTTTAAACATCTGCATGTCAGTAACGTCGGAGAAACAGGGAGCAGGGAGGGAGTTCCAGAGGCTGGCAGCACGAAAAAAAAAAGCTGCTGGAGAAGAAGGTTCTCTGGCATTTGGGGATAACCACAGTTAATGGATGGGACCTAGCTGATTGTCGGGTTGTTCTAGTGTATTTGCGCCGAGGGGGCACTAGAGCAGCTAGTTCATCGGAGCACAATCCATTGAAGTATTTGTAAAACAAGCATAAGGATGCAACATTGCGGCTAAATGATTACTTCCTCGAACTGCTTGCTTTTGGAATTCCCTTCCTTCTCTTAGTTCCCCCGATTGTATTTTCATGCAGAAATTGAAATGTAACGTGAACAAATATATTGCTGCACAACTCTCTAGTAAGGAAGCCATCCTAAAAATCTGGCCACTAATCCACAGTACCCCCTTACGTCTAAGTGGCAACATGCCTCGTTTTGAGTTAACCCAAGTTTTTAAAAAAATTTCATGAAAATTATTTTTACGGGAGAAAGAATATCCATTTTCTCCTTAATAGTATTAACACTGACAGACATTTATTATTTCAAAGAGAAGATTATTATTAAAATTAAATTATACAAATTGATAGAGAAAACACGGTCTTTTCTTTCGTTTCTTGTGCCAGCTCCCTCAAAGCTGCAGCTCGGTCCTGGCAAGCCAGGTTCTCGTCTCGTCATCAAGGTTCGCTATGCCCTGCTCGCCATTGGGTGGTTTGAACAGCGGGCATTCCTCTATGACGTGTGTAACTGTCTGTTCTGGGTGGCCACATTCACAGGCAGCACCCTCTCTCATTGTGGCAGAAAAACGGCCCACACCAGTTCTCAGGCGGTTCAGATTGGTCCATTGCCTTCGTGGCAGCTAAGCCCCTGGTATGTCGTCTGGGTCGGTTATGAACCTGTGCAGTCGGTGTTTGTCAGTTTGCTGCCAATCTTTCCTCCAACGGTTCTTGGTCCACATCTGCTTTGAGGTGGTGTCTGGGACGGTTTCCAGAAGCTGATGCGCGTGCTGGGAGCTGCGTGGCGTGATTTGAGGTGTACTGGTGGAGGCGGTTTGCTCATGATGTCATGGAGCAGATGTCTCTTGTCGATATTGGCCTTGCGGGACAGTGCCAGGACAGTCGCTTCTCGTCGGATAGCGGGTGGGGCAATACCGGAGAGTGTCGGTAGTTGGTTCGCCGGCGTGGCGCGGAGTGTCCTAGAGACTGTGCGCATGACGGTGTTTAGAGCTGCGTCCACTTTCTTGGTGTGGGTACTTCGGCACCAAACCGGGGCGTAGTACTCGGCCGCTGAGAAAACCAGTGCTTGGGTGGATATCCGCAGGGTCTTGGTTGCAGCTCCCCATGTGGTACCGGCCAGACGACGAATCAGTGCGGCACGTGATGTCACGTTTGCCGTCACCTTTTCGATATGTTGATGGTATGTCAGTGAGCGGTCGAGTTTCACGCCACGGTACGTCGGGGTGGCGTCGAACAGGAGAGCGGTGTTGTTGACCATCACTTTAAGCTTGCGTTTGGCCTCGCGGTTGTTGAGGTGGAATACCACGGATATGGTCTTGCTTACACTGAGTTTCAGCCGGCAGTTCTTGAGGTACCTGGACATGGTCATCATGTCCGCAGTGAGCCCAGCCTCGATAGTCTCCCATTTTTTGCCCGTCTGTAGGATGGCTAGGTCGTCGGCGTACCCGTATTTTTTGACTGTTGTTGTCGGTATGTCGTAGATGTATATGTTGAAGAGCATCGGGGACAAAACCGAGCCTTTCGGGACGCCGTTCTTTAGTCTCCGTAGCCTGCTGCGTTGGCCGTCGCTGGTGTGGAGGGAGAAGCTACGATTACTCCGCATCTCCATGATGAAACTCACCAGATGTCGATCTGGAATGGTTTGCAGCAGCTTAACATGGAGTCTACGTAACCAGATGGTGTCGTATTCAGCCGTGAGGTCAAGTAGGACAGTGCCGGCTTTTTCGCCTCTCTGGAAGGTGCTCTTGATGTCCTGGGTTAGCAAGGCGACTTGGTCTGTTGTTGACTTGCCACGACGGAAGCCGGTTTGTTCCTTAGGTAGTATGGTTTCCACAACCGGTTCGAGGCGCGCATATAGTAGCCGTTTAAGGAGTTTGTATGGGACACAGAGAAGCGAGATCGGGCGATAGCTTTTGGGGTCATCGAGCGGCTTGTTTGGCTTGGCCAGAGCGATGATCTTTGCTCAGCGCCAGATCTTTGGCAGCCGCGATGTTTTGTAGCACACGGTGTAGAGTAGGCGTAGCCATTCTGTTGCTTTCCGTACTTGGTGGATGACAAACTCCGGGTGGATGTGATCAGATCTCGGAGCTTTATTCGACTTCAGGCGTTTGGTTGCTACTTCCATCTCTTTCATCGTAAACTCACCCGAGAGGTCGGTGTCGGCACTTGGTGAGGTGTGGAGATCCCTCAGTTTGGTTGTGGTGTCTCTTGTGAAGTACTTGTCCGCATCTGGGAAGCTACCATTCTTGATGAACTGTGCTGCGATAGAATTGGTAGTGATGGGGCAAAGAGATGGTTTACTTGCACGACCAGTGAGCTTGTTGATGGTCTACCAGGCTCTCCGGCTCGAGTGAGTGAAGTCGATCGTCTCCACGGTTTCTTCCCATCTCTCTTGGCGCTTAGTGTTTAGTCTATCAAAAAGGCTGGTAGCTGCTGCTGCTCTCTCCTCACTATTTGTGGAGTCAGAGTGGCGGCGCAATAGATCTTCGCATTCCTCGTCCCAGCAAGGGATATTGTTGGTACGTCGTCCGCGGGGAATGTGTTTCTTCGCAGCCTTTAGCAGCATCTCTGTGTAGACTTCATAAGCATCGTCGGTGTTGTCGGCTCGAGGTGTTGGTAGAGCCGTAACTGATGTTTCGACCTCCTTCTTGTAGCCTTGCCAATCCGCTTTGCGGAAGTTCCATCTCCGGACTGGTCTTCCCCCTATTGGCTGGATCAAGGATGGTGTTGTGATCAGCGATGGACGATGTTGTGAGTGAGGGAACCGGTTCAGGATGCGTCTCTCCGGCAGTGCTTGGTGCGGGAGGTTCTTAAAGAAGGCCAAGTCGGGGTTGGTCACAGTGTTCCATCGTCTCGAGGTGAACGACGAGGCCTCCTTCGGGTCGTAGATGAGTGTGGCATCTACAGCAGATGCCCATTCAGATAGAGTGATGCCGTCCTGGTTGGTGATGTTGTATTCCCAGTCGGTGTGGCGACTATTGAAATCACCAGCATAAATTGCAGGTGCCGGCACATCCGGGATGGTGTGCGGCTTCAAACGAGATGGAGGTGGCTTGTAGATGTTGACTATGGTATTCCCGGCCACCTTCGTACTGATCCACTCAACTGTGGCATCATTGGTCGACTGACTAGCAAGCGACCATGGTACATTGTTCTTCACTAACGTCGCGAGGCCATGATGTTTGCTGCTGGTGTAGCCAGCGAGCGTGAAGTCTGGGGTTTTAGACTGATATCACTGACTTTGTGTGTCTCCTGGAGGAGGATGACGTTTGCCTCGGTGTTGGTGGAAATTTGAGCAAGGACATCGAGCTTTGGCATAGTTAGCCCTTTGATGTTGAGCTGCAGAATTACTAGATGTTGACTTTCGACGACCGGAGTCGTCCGTCCTGAAAAGGATGCTTGAGAGTACTGTCGCGGAGGGGGGTGGCTGGTTGAAGACATTAGTTTCACTGCAAGCGTTCCTTGACTCGTAAGAGGTGGTATTGCTTTCAGCTACTAGTCGAGGGGCACGTAGAGCCTGTCTTCGTCCCCTCAGAAATGAGGAATATGAAAACGTTTCGATGTTTCACAAATGGACGAGAGATGACGACAAAAAAAACAGCACGGTGAAACATATTTACTAATTTATTTGAAATGATGGTCACATGTTAGAATACGTCATAGCAAATGGTTTTCTGCCTTACAGCACTTATCAATGACTCCCCAACCCTGTTTCAAAACTGAAACTGTTCGAATTTCTGTTGACAAAACGGGTGAACTCTTCCGGACGTTTTCAACATGATTTGGCCCGATCTTAGACTTGAGTGTTGATTTGATTTATAATTATACGGTATGGGTTATTTAATGGTGTATAACGTGGTCTAATAATCACTCGGTGATAATTTGAATGGCCAAAATATCATAAAATAAAGTCACTATTCGGAGGATGAGCAGGACAAAACCAGTAAAACGAAAAAAAAAACAGTTCACTTAATTTTCAGCCGTGCGGGCACCTTCTTCTTTGAGAGCATGACCTAAAAAAACTCATAAAAACACAAAGTATTCTAGAAACTAAAATACTTTCATTTATCATGATCATGATTATGATAATGATCATCATCATCATGATCATCATCGTCGTCGTCGACGACGATGACGATGTCAATTATGATTATTATAATAATAATAATAATAATAATAATAATAATAATAATAATAATAATAATAATAATAATAATCTATTGATAGCAGACAAAATTGTTGTGAAAGGTCGGGAAGGTTGCAAAGATAGAAGAGAGAGAATGGTACGAGAGTGCTAGAAACCTAAGAAGTGGAGGCTTATACTCCCTTAAATTCAAAGGTAAGCTAACGAGCTGTGCTAGCTAAAAATCGATGGTAAATCGGTGTTGCAATAATGCTAAATAATTTGCAATGGTTATCAAAAGAAGTAGAGAAAGCTGGAAATCTGAGGAGATTTGTTACTAGAAGTTAAGGGGAACACTACTCGTTATTGTGAGTCACTGATAATGACTTGTGTGAAGACTCCTAGTATGTAAATAATAATAATAATTATAGTAATAATAATACTACAACTAATGATAGTAGTAGTAGTAGTACTACTACTACTACTACTACTACTAATAATAATAATAATAATAATAATAATAATGAGAAGACCTAGGAGGGACAACACAAATCAGAGCTCCACTGGAAAAGTGAAGAGAGTGCTGAGACCTTGGGGAGGCTTGTGGCCACCCAAATCCCAGAGAAGACCTCTGTGTTAGAACTCCTAGTGAGTACAAATAATAATATATACTAGTTTTAAAAATTCCCGACTCTACATGAAAAGCTAGCGCAGAAACTGTGAGTATTTATATACAAAACAGGCGTACCAGAGTGGATTACAAAAAGAAAAAGAGCGCTTATACAAAAAGACGCCAAAAAGGAAACAATCTCAATCAACTACAGACCAATGACCTGTTTATCAACAATGTGAGCAATCCTAACGGCACAACCGAGAGAACAAATCTACCACTCCCTGAACAATCATGGACTGCTCCCTGAAGAGCAAAAAGGATGCCGGAAAGAGAAACGCATGATATTTTATACATAGATCAAAATATCCTGAAGGAGGTAAACGCAGAAGAAAAACATATCAGGACATTGATTGACTACACAAAAGCATAAGACAAGATCTGTCAAGCAGCAATAATTGAATGCTTGAAAATTTACAAGATACCCGACAGAATTATTAATCTAATTAAAAAAGCAATGGAAAGAAGGAGACTAGAATGACAGATGTAAGACAACACTTGACTGAGATAAAAATACAGAGATATCATTTTCCTAGGAGACTCCCTATCACCACTACTATTTATAATAGCCATGATGCCACTCATCTACATATTTAGGGAATGTGATGCCGGATATAAGTTTACAGACACAGAACAAAGAATCAACCACCTCATGTACATGGACGGCCTGAATCTATTTGCAAAAAGCAAATAAATCAGAAAAGCTGACAAATACGACCAGAATCTTCAGCCATGACATTCAAATGGAATTTGAAATGGAAAAGTGTGAACTACTAGAGATAAAATGGGGAAAACTAGAGACGACAGAGGGTATGGGCCCGCCCAACTAAGAGAAGATTAGGGCGCTAGACGAACACGGTAGCTATAATTTTTGGAGAGTTCTGGAAGCAGACATCATCAGATCTACAGAAATGAAAGAGAAGACTGGAAAAGAATATTTACGAAGAACAAAAAAACTCTTAGAAACGATATTATATAACAGAAATCTCGTATAAAGAAATAAACACCTGGGCAGTATTATAAATAAGATACTCTGGACCATTCATAGGTTGGACAAAAGACGAACTCAGGCACTTTCACCAGAAGACTAGAAAATGGATTACTATGCACAACGCATTACATCAGAAATACTCTACATGAAGAGAAACGAATGGGAAGAGGACTAGTAAGTATAGAATACTGCGCGGAAGACACAAAAAGAGCTGGAGAAATACATAACCCAGAACACGGAAAGGTTAATTACCGCAGCAAGAGACACCGTCCCAATGAACAACTTAGGAAGCACCGACACTAGAAACAAAAAGACAAGAATTGAAAAGTGGGACGAAAACGACTACATGGACGTTTCATAAGACTGACAAGAGAAGAGACCCACGAAAATGGTTGGGCATGGCTAAGAAAATGACACTTGAACCGAGAAAAGGTATCTACACAGACAGCTGCACAGAATTATGTCATAAGGACAAACTACATTAAAGCTAAAATAGATGAAACCTAAAAAAAACAGTAAATGAAGACTGTGCGTACTAAGAGACGCGACAGGGAATCATATAATAAGTGAATGCAGCAAAATATCACAACAAAGAATACAATAATATACATGATTGTGGGGGAAGTAGTACACTGGGAACTATGCAAACGATTGCATTCCAAACACGCGGACAAATATTACACACATACACTAGAGACAGTACTGGAAACCGAAAAACGAAAAGTCCTCTGCTGTATGGCGGTGCAAATAGATAAAATCATACAACTTGTATGACATCCGATCTCTGTGCTTGTATTACAAACAAAGAGATCGGATGTCATAATAATCGATAAGAAGGAACAATTCTGCCAAATTGTAGATTTTGCTGTACCAAAAGTCCACAGGGTAAAGATCAAGGAGGAAGAAAAACCAAGCAAATTCATTGAACGTGCCAGAGAATGTAATGACATATGGAGTATGAAGTCATTCAACATAATACCAATAATCGTAGGAACATTAGGTACACTAGGAACAGTCCCGAAAAACCTGGAAAAAAGACTACGGGAAACTCGAATCAAGGGGAAGACTGAGACCATACAACGATGACTGAGACAATTACAATGATGAAAACAGCGAAAATCTTTAGGAAAATCATTGAATGCGGAAACCAACTCACATAAGCTACGAATTATTACCAGTCGCATGGAAGTTGCAATAGGAAAAAAATAAAATCACAGATAAAACACCACATGAAATCAATGAACAGAAAATGCAAGAAATTCCGTAAACTATCCCCCCTCCCCCAAAAAAGTGATGGAACCAGCCTTGGCTGATATCACAAAAATAGTTGGGAAGGTTCAACGAAAATGGAAACACGGAGGAGAGCACTTACCATATCTCTACTAGAAGAGTGCAGATAGGACTTGTACCATGGGGAGGCTTATTACCATCAACATTTCATAGAAGACCAAAGGTCGTTGCCAACGAGAAATCGATCGTTGTGATAACGTAACGTAATTTGCAATAATTATCGAAAGAAGTGGAGAGTACTGAAAATCTGAGGATACTTGCTGTCACTCAGACTCCAAGCAACACATTTGGTGATTATCAGTGATCAATCTGATGATGACCTGTATGAGATCTCCTAGTGAGTACACATCATCATCATCATCATCATCATCATCATCATCATAATAATAATAATAATGATGATGATGATGATGATGATGATGATGATGATGATGATGATGATGATGATGATGATGATGATGATGATGATGATGATCAACGGTTCTTAATGATTCTTAATAATTAATGATTATTATTATTATTATTATTATTATTATGATGATGATGATGATAATGATGATGATGATGATGATGATGATGATGATGATGATGATGATGATGATGATAATAATAATAATAATAATAATAATAATAATAATAATAATAATAATAATAATAATAATAATAATATTACCACGAACATGAGATGGTTTTGAAGAATGAAAATATGGAATAAGGATAATACTGTCTCAGCTTCGAGTGGATGATTACAGAAAGTACAATGATTATTTTCACTCAAATTCAAAAGAAATTCACCGCCAAGTACTAGCAAGAAATCACTGTTACACAGTTGGGCATTGGACACCAAGTGTATTGCAAATTTAATGGGATATATTTGAGAGTGCTAAAAACCTGGGGAAACTTTCTGTTGTTCAGATTCCAGAGAAAACAACTTGTTTTTACAAAACAGAAATTACCGATAACGACTGGATTACTGACTTTAGAAATGCAATCAGTTTTCAACCATAGATTGCATGAAGCCATTAACTTTAACACGAAATATTAAATATTAAGATTGTTAAAATAGGGCGTATAAGGTAAGACTAACCCATATTTACTTGCAGAGTTAGATACAAGATTATTTTAAACGTGGGGAAAATACAGCTCCCAAAAACGTGCACTCTTGATTAAGACAAACAAATAAAATTGCCTCAGTCTAAAAGGATTTCTCTTTCAATGACCGAGGACAGAAAAGGTGAAATCTACTATCGGAACAGGTACTGCACTTCGCTACTAGCCCAAAGGCCAAACTAGTTATTTGTTTTGAAATAGAGGGAGTAATTCTTTCTTTTGAATAATAAAAACAATAGTCGCAATATTTTTTTAATAATCAAAACGATAGAATAGCAAGCTGTCTGACATGGCGTGTGGCATAATATAAAATGGCTAGCAGATATCAGATTGTATTTGGATTGGTCGGACTATTTCTCTCACTTTGAGTGTTAGAGCAATAGTCCTAACAATCGAAATACATATCAATACTCATTTTCAAAACAATTAATAGATATAAATAAGAAACAACAAGTTTAATATGTTCACAGTTTATATTATCTGAAAAAATAATTGTTATATTAAAGTAACTTGATCCAAATTCGTTTTCCTTAGCCTTTTTCATATATATTTAGATCACACAAAATACATGCTAAAATAGTCCTTTATATTAGAATTGAGTATGCGACAAATAGATTCCGTTATAATTATTCTAATTAATGAATATGTGTAATTATCTTACTACGTGACCCATCTCTTACTAAGTGTCTTTATATAACTCTCTTCCTCTCATTACATATTGTTTTACTCCCGCTCTTATTTTATACTGCATTTATTACTCACGCTTCTATCTGATATTGATTACGTGTCATGAGATCGGACATATTTGAAATCGTTTGAATATAAATGCGTGTAACGTACAGAAAGTCTATATGATTTTTATCCTCATAACCAAAGTAGATAATAAATGTTACTAGACGATCTCCGCGAGTCTATTCTGCGCCTACTAACCCGGCCGGAGAAATTGTTGAAATGATGAATAAAATGGCATTGTGAACAAGAGAAAACGAATTACACTAACATTTATTGTGTAAAACTTTTACCGGGAACTGTGTCCGTACGTGCATATTCTGGTATCTATATATTATTTAAAATATATACTTTTGCAAGCAATTTCGAAGTATCTGTAACAAGATAGTTAAGAGCTTAATTTTTGCAAAGCTACTAAGCCGATTATTTCTTATGGCCAGCAGTCACTTGTGTAAGAAGTAAGTGATAACTTTGATAGTTTCATTGATTCTTGTTTTCAATAGAATGTTTTATGCATGTGATAACAGAAATATCTGGAAAACTGAATGGTTTCAAGTAGAAAATTAAACTGTGAAAAAGAAACTTACTTATAATTAATGTATCACACATTGAAAGGTTATCTTATGGTACATAACACTATAATTTACTTTACATATGGATGCATCATAATAGTCTAATCATATATACATATATATATAAATATACATATGTATATATATATATATATATATATATATATATATATATATATATATATATAAAAGAAAGAGTAGAATGTATACTTTTAGAAATGTGAACCTATCGTTAAGTGTTTAAATCTCAATAGACGGGATAGAGCAATTATATAGATAAATGAAAGAAGAGAAAGAAACATTGTAAGCATGACAACTTTATTGTATCTTCAGTTATTCAAGACAAAGTGTACTCAATAAAGGAATATTTATTTTTTCTTCTCCTTAAGCCAGGATTTTCAAAGAATGGTTTCTTATCATCAGTGAAATTTAAATAGATAGATAGGTAAAAAACAATAACAAAAACTATGTAACATTATGGCAATAAAAATCGTTCATATTTCGACAAGGTGTCTATTGTCTAGTAGTAAAACGCCAGACTGCAGACTAATTTCGAAGGTTTGATACTTGTCAAAGTTGGTCATGCTGATGTGGGATTATAGCCATAAACATATGTTCATTGATTCCTTTTATGTACGTAAAAATTAATTAATATATATATATATATATATATATATATATATATATATATATATATATATATATGTATGTATGTGTGTATACTGGATAATCCTTCCACGATGGGTAAAATGAATTCCCTGAACAAAATAGTTTTTCAATACTTGTATGTCCTCTTACGAATATTAAAATCAATATATAATAATCTTAAACCGTATGTCTAGAGCCTTATTAGAATCTTGATCAAAATCCAGTACATAATTTTTATTGTAGAAAATTTCCAAAATATAAAGCTTAAACATAAAATATCTTAAGAAATACATGACATTGTGGTTTGGTATGGTTTGGTAGTTTTGTTTTACGGCATATCAACTCTTTTTTGGTTATTTAATGCCGAATCTGGTCTTGTTTTCTTCTCTTTTTTGTTTCTTTCCCCTTTTAATATCTGTTTCTATTTAACCCATAGTTGGGACCCTAACAGGTACTACCACTCCGGGTCAGGGTGGACCTGGGAGCAATGGTAATTAAGAGGAGGCTCCACATTCCCCAAAGTCTGTAAGCCGGATCTCACCATCGGATGTAGTTTAAGGTCATATCCAGGACCGGGAGTAGGGTAGGAAAAATAAAAATAAAAAAGGGGAGGGAGAAAGGGAGAGGGGCTGTTGTTTTCGTTTTTGGTTTTGTAGAACATAATTAAGTTTTACAAACAAAAAAAAAACAAAAAAACGTCAATGTAGGTGAATTTCGTCTCAGGGAGCTACAGGGCAGCCTGATCTGGTATCACCAGATGACATTGTGGGAGTCTAGTTTCAGTTAGTTGATTCAGAAATAAATTGTTTTTAAAGTAAGCTAAATATAAAGAATTATAAAAAGATTAAGACAAATTAAAAAAGTGTTTTCTCTCTATGGTTATCTTTCTAATTTA
Source organism: Sepiola atlantica (assembly GCA_963556195.1). Classification (NCBI taxonomy): domain Eukaryota; kingdom Metazoa; phylum Mollusca; class Cephalopoda; order Sepiida; family Sepiolidae; genus Sepiola; species Sepiola atlantica. The sequence continues at coordinate 212,742,268 of OY744516.1, forward strand.
TCCCCTCCAACTCCGGGTTAAATGTAGCGATGTTAACTTTTTGTTCATAGTAAACTAGTCTTATTTTTTTATTTTCTCTTTTTTCTATTACCTTTGAAATAATAATTACTAAACAGAAGAAATGGATAGATAGACATTATAACATAAGGGGGTGATAGATAAAGTATTAAATAAGAAAGGGGATCAAACAAGGTGTGAACATCTCGTATGCGCGTTTGCTCGTTCGTGCGTTCACTGCACTTGACTGTAATCATCCCACACGTTGTGCCGATCCAAAGATGTTGTTTGATCTCGTCTCAGTGTTAAACAAATATTCTCATGCCATGTAAAATCAATGAGTCCAATATATAAACAAGTAACACATTTATTAGCTGAATGTTACAAAAAATATTCGCGTCTCTAAGTTTAATGGCAGAGTTGAAAAATAGGATCTCAATATCCCGGCGTGGTTGAAACAAGTCCCGCACAGTCCTTTGGCTGGGAGATCCATATTGGCGATCTTCTCCGGGCAGCGCCTAGCTTCAAACCTGTTCGTAGCTATCCCAGTAAACTTTTTGTCATGCCTGGTGAGCCAGCCCTGACCCGTCCCGCCTCCTTCTTCTCGTTGACTCGATCTTTTCACTGGTCATCACTGGGCCACCCAAGCATTTAGCAAGTTAAGATCTCAACCTGAAATAACTGTCAGACAGAGAGTTATCATGGCGACAATTCGTGGTCATTCAAGCATGGGTCCCTCTGTCGTGGCCATAGACAAAACCAAAAGCATTTTCACTTTCTTCCGTTCCCTCCTCTTTCCTCCGGTCCGAGCATATGAGATTTGCAACGTCCGCCATTCATATACATTACTAAACCCTACTGCATTTTCACCAAGGTATAATAAGATGGCCAAAGTGTGATAGACAGACACTTAGTATAAGATGGCTCATTGGTGAGTTAATTGCAAATGGCGGCTAATTAAAACAATCTACATTAAAAGTAAGAAATATTTTAGCATGCCATTTTGTAAGTTTGTGAGATAAAAATATCTAGAAAAACAATCTTAAGGGAAAAAAACATTGATCAACTCACATTTAGTAAAATAATAGATTTTCTAAGTCATTAATGTGTTAATACTTAGATACGATAAAAAGATATCACCTACTGGAACAACTTAATTGTTTATCTTGAAATGCTCTATGAGATTGTTCCCAAAGCTCAAAGATATCACCAAGAGACCTAATGTAAAGGTGTGGATAGCTTTAATGAGGCCATAATAACGGAGCCATGGGTTAGAGTTGAGATTCATCGTTCTGGGAGTGCATAGACACATGAATACGAAGCATAGGAACGTTTAACAAACTAGAGAGGGTTTGCTCTGAATAAGACACTATTTAGTTTATTGTTTCAAATAGAACTACATCGTTGGAAAAATTAAAGGGCAAGCCGGAGCAAACTGTTCAGAATCAGAATTGTCAGAAATGTGTAGACGGAAGTGGCGAAATTATTAATAACATAAGAGTGGTATCATCAAGAAAGTTAGAAGATATTTTCTAAGTAAAGGGGAAAGTTGCGAGGAAGCAAGCTGTAAGGAGGTGTGAAAATGAGCCCTTGAAAAAAAATGTATACGGAAATCTCTATTTCTTCTCTTCTAAGACTGATCTATTGATTATAATTAGCAGCAATATGTGCCAATAACCAGAGGTGTCAGAAACGTGCGGACAGAAGTGGTGCATCTTTGAATGAAATGAAAGTGATGTAATCGGGAAAGTTACAAGATATTTCCTGATTAATGGTTAAAGCGACTAGGAAGCGAACTGGGAATACAACTTTAAATGTGCTCCTGAAAATAAATAGATAACATAATATATTCTTATGTCTCTGTCTCTTATTCACATGTTGGCTTAATTATAAGATATCCAAATAAAGAAACAAACTTGTCATTGTAAAATTATCTTCTGAGACTGATATATTGATTTCGGATTAGCAATGGTTGAATTTGGATAAGCCAGAACAAATCTTCGTTATGTTAATATAACAGCTCAAAAATTCCATGCAATAAATCCTCATTATGATCCAGATTTGAATATTCAAACCCACTATCAACTAGACGAGCATCAAAGAGGCAGTAGCGACGAAGAATGTAGAAAATTATTTTATTAGGTAGAGACAACCTGACAAAATAATATTAATACATTTTTTGTTTGCACGAAATATAATAGTCTATACTCAATCCGGAAAAAAGAAAAGTAAAACATTATTCCCTATTGAGATATGTTTTAAGTGTTTCTCAGCGTTGCTTTAGTGTTTATAATCATTCTTGTCCATTACGAGTGAATACTGAAAATACTATGTTGTACCTCTTTAAAGATCTCTTTAAAATCTTTTAAAGCTAAATAGTAAATCTAAGGACGAGTTAATTTGATTTGAGAAAATACATTATTCAAACTTTACGTAAAACTTAGCAAAAATACATTTGTTTAAAGAGCCAATAAAGAACAATAATTTGAATGTTTTCTCTCTTACTTTGAAGAACCCTTGTAAAATTTAAATAAATACCAGAACCAAACGTTTATGTTTAAAAAAAAAATTTGCGACATAATATAATAAACAGAAAAGAATACGCGGTGTTGCCCGGGATAATACGAAGAGCAGAAAATATGTTGGCGGTCCAAACCATAACATCATATTACAGTTTTATTATTTTTTTACATTTGATATATTCAATTTTTGGAGAAGAGGATCAAAGATTACTTGGGCGATAGGGAATGTAAGTAAATTGATACTAAGTGAAATAATTCTTATTAATTTATAATCGTTAATTCCCTCAAGGTGTACCCGCCGTTTCCGAGAATAAATAAGGACCCCTATAACTTTCTGCTGCAATGCCTGAACCCTTATTACCATATTTATTCGCATATTTCAATTATTTAAATTATTTACGATTTACAAAGACAATAACGTTTTATGAAATAACGACAGAGTAGAGAAAGACTAACAACCTCTCTTCTGTGAGAAAGACAGTGTAGGGAAGAAGAGATGACATCACCTACTAGATTGCGAAGTCGGTTTTGTACTTTGTCAAGGCAGGAAATAGTGTTTTGAGCGGAACCTCCCCAGATGTGGATATAATAGTACTACATCTTTATGGCTCTTATACACGTAGATAATTGCATTAGGAGTGTAATACTTTCTGGAGCGGTAGAATACTCCAACTATTTTTTCTTGTAACCTTAGCAATAGACTTGATGTAAGTCTTCCATTTCAGGTCTGGAGTGAAGGTCAGGCCTAGAAGCTTATCAAGGCAGGGTGCTTCCTCAAGAAGTGAACCATTCGTTTCAAGTAGGGCAAAGTGAGCATCCGAGCGTTGGTGGTGAACTGAGAGAAGCTTGGTTTTAGATGTGTTACAACTAACAGACACTTTTTCTATTTCACTACGTGCTCTATGTTCGAAAAAAGAGAACAGAAAGATATTGATCATCAATGATGTGTTGCTATAGATGGTTGTGCCATCTGCGTAAATCTCAACGAATGATCTTAGTATCTGATTTTGTAGATCATCGATAAAGATCAGAATAGAGGGTTGGGCCCAAAATTGATCCTTGAGGCACGCCGGCATTGATACTATGTGATTCAACTTCTGCCCATCAACGACTACTTTTATAAACTTATCAGGGAGAAAGAATTTGATAGTCCAGAAGTTATTACCAAATATGCAGGTAAACCGTTGACAAAGCTTAAATAAAACGCATTCGAAACAAGTTATTTCTGGTCGAGTAAAACATAACCGTGTTTGAAATGAATCAAATCAGTCGCCATATAATTGATACTTGATTTCGGGTTGACGCATAGCAGACACACCATGGGAAGAGAGCAGGAGAATGTTACATATTTTTGTGCGTTTGTTCTAGATGTTAACTGAACGATGAGTTAAAACTCTTTGTCCTTTTTCTGATCTCAGTTTGATATCTGTATCTCCACGTTCATGAATGATCTAGAATTCTACGGCGTAATCGCGTTAACACACAAGTTCTCGTTAGATCACCGAGGTTGAGCGCTCAGGTACAAGATGGGAGACTATTTGGGAATGCTAGGCGCTGTATGTCATATTCTCATGACCGGGATATACATGTGGCAGGGGACCACTTGTAAACTTTATATTCATTGTAAACGTCACGCTTTGAAGGAAGTTGGCATAGCCCGGTTATAACTAAATACCACACCAGGTATTACCTGTTTGTGTGTTCGTAACATGTGTCTTTGAATAATCCTAAAATTGTAACTAAACAGAAAACAATCATAATTCCAAACTAGCTAATGTATCCGATGCCCAGTGTATTACAGATGTAACTGTCACCGAATAGTGTTCTGGTTATCTTTTAATGAAAATCTAACCAATTTGTTAATGGGTTAATGAAAAAATTACTATTTAAATCGGACAATTAACTGATTTGCGGAATTAGTAGCATTTTTGCAGCGATCGCTTAAAAGGTATAGATTTATCGGGCGTTATGGTATGAGAATATGGTATAAACGTACAGGACTGAATTTACAGTCAGCACTGTAAGATTGTAATGCGCTCTCTTCTTTTGGACTTGTAAAAAAGCAAGTCGGCTACAGTAATATGCTGACTGCTAATACAGACGTACAGAATGTGTGAGTAAATAACGAGCAAATATATAAAAAAAAAAACAACGGCCATCTCAAAAATAGTTTCTACTAACATATATTAACATAATTATTTAAAATAACTTCTAGAACTGCTATTTACGCAATCATTTTTTTAGTGGAAATCGGTGATTCTAATAGGTATAGAGAAGGGTCGCTTTATTGAAGGTCGCCTGAGGTGTCCCTATCGAGGAATGCAGAAGTGTACGTTAACGTCATTTTGCATTTATCCTTTTAATGCCGCCTCATATGGACTGATTTTTGCGACATTGAAATCTTGCTGTCATAGAACGCAATTAAATACAGCGAATATGTAAATGTCATAGAATTAGACATATACGTACAGATGCGCACAGCATAAACACATGTTATGCAATAACTTTTGCGCATCTACTTTTGCGTTTATTCCTATATATGTATATGTATGATTCTTACTGTTTATGTATAGATATATTTAAAAGTATGCGTGAATTTATTTTTAGAACGTTATTTTTTTCTTACAGTTAAAGCTTATTCGTTTAATTTTTTAGGACTAGTCTTAATCTGTGGTTGGCAAGAAATTCGGCAGAGTTTAGATATTATTTACGGATATTAAGATAATCTGAAAATGTGTGTCGGCATTTAATTGCCTCCCCACAACAGCAAAGTTGGAAACAATGTATTTTTTAAATATATAGATACCCATCACCCAGAGGTACTTTGTTTGATGACAAAGCAGATACTACACTTATAATTATTTACTTTAAATAATATATACATTTTAACAAATTAGGCACTACACTATCAAAAATGTAGGGACTGGGTTATCATATTTTTCTATCCTACACTTAAATAGATACAGTATCAGTCGCCAGAATTCCATATTTACTTCATGAGCCACCCAACATATCAATCGTCATTAGAACTATTGTTGTCTAGAGATATTAGGGTACTCTCATAGATGACGCGCCTGATTTCCGTGACTTTTCGTCGACAACGATCGGGCATGTTGCGGAAGCGCCCGAACGCTGACTGAATAATATCATTTTTTTTTTTCTTTTATCTTATAAAAACATTGACAAAATCTTACCTCTACCCTCCGCAAAAAACACCATTTTCACAAAAAAATGATTTTAATCTATGTATTTTTTCTTTGAATTTATTCGTCTTATATTAGCGTCTGCTAGACAAAGCCCCAACTCTATCCCCCTCCCCCTCCAATGTATTTTCAATTTTCAATCTCCCGTTAAAGTGAACTTAAAATGTTATGCCATTTGAATTCCTTTCGCCGGCCTGATGAATTGGTAGCTATCCGCACCAATGAAACAAAACCTGTTTTGTCGCAACTAATGGAATAAAATCAAAAAATATATATTTTGCTCTGAATTTTCATTGAGCACTCTCATAAACCCGGTTTCAACTTCCTTCGGATTCATACCCCCTGGATATTTGTAACAAGTTAATTATATATATATATATATATATATATATATATATATATATATATATATATATATATATATAGTATAAATCTCTATGTATACAAACATTATGGGGTACATATTTGGATACATGTTTCGGTTGTACTCTTCATAGAGAGTCAACCTCTTCAGACACAAGAGGAGCGGTTGAAATTAGATTGGAAACTTTCGTCTTTAGTATATTTTCTAGGATTGAGATGTGTTTATAATTCAACGGTCAAGCTTAGTATCAAATTACATTTTTTACTCGTTGACCCTATCAATTCGTTTCTATTTTCTTTCTTTTTTATTTTATTATTATTATTTGGCTTGATGCGCTTTTATGAGCCTATTTATTATGTATATATTATCTATTACTTTATACTTTTATCAACTCATTGAGATAAGTTTTTATCAACTCTAGACATCATAGCGGCTAGCTGGATTCAGTATATCTAAGATTAATACAGACAGCCACAACCTACTTACATTCCTGTTAATGTATCAATATTTCACCATATATACAAACACGTATATATCAATAAATACGTATACACATCTATATTTACCTACTCTGATCTCCATTTAAAACATAATAACGAACATATCCGCACATACACAAGTACACACACATACATACATATATATATATATATATATATATATATATATGTGGGTTTTCATTTAAAAATACATATTTATGTATTCTCTCTTTATAATCCTTGAAATTGTTTCAAATTGCAAGTTCAATGAGATTATCTTAGAAGCTTCAGAGCATATATATTTTTTAGTTATATTCCAATGACCAAAGTAAAAATCAATTTATTACCATAAGTTTTATTTATTTATTTTACTCAATAACAACATTTTCCGACTTCGCATAATACCTGTATTTTTTTTCCTTTTTCTTACAAGCAAAATTGATATATATGTTTCAATTTCTTAATTTCTTGATATCTTACGCACCTTTCTACAGCTCAGTTAAGATAAAATATATAGTTTGATTTAAACATCGATCATAAGCGATGTTAAAATTAAAACTATACACTAATGATTGTATTGTGCGCTAAAGATTTGTTTTCATTTCGTTCTATGCAAAGTATTAAAAAGTGGGTGAAAGCTCGTTTTCAAAAATCCGATTTTGATGAAATATTAATTATGTATATAAGACATCTATTAATAAATATTCGAAAAAATATAGTTTATTTCGTGTATTTTAAAGGGTTTTAAACGACTTAATACAAACTCTCATTTGAAAATTCATTTTTTAAAGATTTTCATTATATGTTCATCTATAGTCGTCAGATACTAATGAAGCAAGATTACGAGAGTGTTAATTTCTTCGTAATCCTTATATTTTAGACATGTTATGGAATAAAAATCACGTAACAGATTTTAAGTAACATTGCAATAATGATTCTAGATATCAGGTTATCTTTTCATTTTAATCTTCGAAAAGAGACATCAGAGTGGTGAAAATCTGATCGGTTCAGGGTATTAATTTTACTCGTACTGTGACGATATACTTCAAGGTACTTTATAAAGTTAAATGAGTTCATGTGTTTTATATATATATATATATATATATATATATATATATATATATATATATATATATATATATATATAATCAGTGGAACTACTTTAAAGCATCTTCAAATAAGAATTAATCAGAAAAGATTGAAAAACAGAGATGCAAGAGTTTTTCAATAAATGAAACATTTGTTTTCAATAATAATCATATATTTCGACCTAACATGTCATATTCAACGATTACAGATATTTTTATTTTTATTTTACTTTTCATTGTTGAGTTCTCTGACCGGCGAAGCTGTCGGGAAATAACGACACACTCCGGTGGTAATGGAGTCAGTTTTAAAAGGCCCGATCTTGTGTAGCTATCACGCTGGCACGTGTTGTATGTAATATATCAGTTGCGCTACTTTAAAGCATTTTCAAGTGAGAATTAATATGAAAAAATTTATAACAGATACAAAAATGAAAAATCTATTTTTTCATAATAATCTATATTTCGACTTAACATGTCATCTTCAGCGATTAAAGACATTTGTACTTTCTTTTTCTTTTCATTGTTGAGTGTCGCCGTGAAATAACGACACGATTCGGTGGTAATGAAGTCAGTTTTAAAAAGTCCGATCTGGTGTAGCTATCTATATATATTTATAATGTTTCTACTCCTTTCTACTTATATATATATATATATATATATATATATAGTTATATATGATGGACTCTCCCGTCGATTTCGACGTATGAGTGCCCCGCCTGGACTGCCCGCGCGTGAATTTTGTAATTGCAAGGGTTGCACAATCCATACAACCGCTCTCCTGAGTCGGCATTGCTTGATTCCAATGGCAAGTAGTAGTACAAGACGACTGGAACCAATGCCGAGATAAGCAGAGAGCACATACAGCACATACATCACCTGGTATTCCTAAATAGTCACCCATTTAGTACTGGCCAGGCTCGACGCCGCTTAACTTCGGTGATCTAACGGGAACCGGTGTGTCAACGTGATGGTGCCGTATATATATATATATATATATATATATATATATATATATATATATATATATATATATATATATATATATATATATATATATATATATATATATATATATATATATATATATATATATATATATATATATATATATACATATATATATATACATATATATATATATACATATATATATATACCACTATATACACATATATATATATATACATATATATATATACATATATATATATATATATATATATATATATACATATATATATACATATATATATATATATACGGTTCGAACCCCTGCCAAAGAATCAACCTAGACTCCACGAGAAATCTCCATAACCATTAATATATATATATATATATATATATATATATATATATATATATATATATATATATATATATATATATATATATATATATATATTAGGAAGTTGTTGACGATTTAAATTCAGCAACCCTAAAATGACATTACAGAACGAAATCGCATTACGTTAAGCATTGGAACAATGCGAAAAACGTTCTCTGCGCGTTTCGTCGGCCGTCTACGAGCGCCTCTAAACAAACTGTTGAAGCAGAAACACTGGAAGCATTTGAACAAATAAGAAACATTCTGATGTTTTAATTATTCTTAACACATTATGATCAAGAGGGCAAAATCGTGGTAGCTACAGACGCTAGTTCATACGACATTGGATCTTGTATTTTACAGAAAATGGACAACGGTCTGCTAGAGTCTATCGCGCATGCGTCTCGTACACTTTTGCCGGGAGAAACCTACTCGCCGATTGAAAAAGAAGCGTTGGATATCATTTGTGTGGTTACAAAGTTTCACCGTTTCGTACACGGAAGACAATTTTTATTACAAACCGACCATAAGCATTTATTAACAATTTATGTGTAAAATAGGCTGTAACAAAACATACTGTGAACAGATTACAAAGGTGCGAAAACATCCTACTTAATTACAATTAAAAAATAAAGTATTTCCCATCTTCAAAAATCAGTTATGTTGAAGGACTGTCTAGATTGATACCAAACTCTGTTAACACCTTGAGAACACGGTAATTGCCTCTCTGCAAACGGAAGTCGATGTTATAAACACGCTGTGTACTATCATAAAAAAGCTTCCATTGACACTTGGAGAAATAAAGACCAAAGCGATAAACGATCATTTTTCAAGGAACATAAAAAGGGTATAATAGAAAACCACTAACAAATTTCGGAAGTATATTCCATCGTCGATGATGTAGTGATGTAGAGGGATCGGATGTGATTCCGGCAGCATTGCAAACAATTTTTCTAAAAGAGTTTCATGTCGGTAATTCAGGCATTTATAGAATGAACAGTCTTATGCGAAATTACGTCTACTGGACGAGCATGGACCGGGATATTGAGAATTTTGTTAAATTATGTTAAGGGTGTGCCTCAGCAGCAAGAATCCCTCCCATAAAATTCAAACCTTGGCCGTAAACTTACCGACCGTGATCTAGAATTTATACTGAATTTGTTGAATAATTGGATGGGTTCTATGATCTAGTTGTAGTAGATTGTTTCACTCAATAACCAGAGATTTTTGCACATTTAAAAGTTGTGGATAATGTATTATTAGATAACGGTACTCAATTCAGGACCAGTGAATTTAAAATGTTTTGTCAGTTGTGTTTAGTGGAGCACATCACAATCGCGCCGTACAATACAAGAAGCAATTATCAGGCTGAAGGATTTGTCGATACTTGTATAGGAGCTTTCCCTAAAAAACGAGGGTACTCCTACGGATTAAGGTATTCATTATTTTCTACAAGTGTATAGGATAACCCCGAATAATAATGTTCCATGATCAAAACGAATTTCGACAGACTTCTCCCGACTTATAAGAAACCGAAACGTAAAATAAAAGTCACAAAATGACGTTGTCAACTCGGAGAAAAGGTGTTTTTTTTCGGATGTTCAGGAACACGAATTATTGTTGGACTTGTGGATAAAAATTGTTTAATACACTATGGAGTATTGTTGTCACATCTGGGCTGGTGCATTATCCATTAGTCCCTCCCTCTTAGACAAGGTTAAAAAAAGAGTCGCCAACTTAATAGGTCCCTCACTATCCATCAAGCTCCAGCTTCTGTCCCATCGCCGCAATGTCACATCCTTGTTCTTGTTTTACAAATACTTCAATGGATTGTGCTCCGATGAACTAGCTGCTCTAGTGCCCCCCCCCCCTCGACGCAAATAAACTAGAACAATCCGACAAGCAGCTAGGTCCCATCCATTCACTGTGGCAGGCCTCAGATTCCGGAGAGCCGTCTACTCTAGCAGCTTCTTTCCACGTGATGCCAGCCTTTGGAACTCCCTCTCTGATCCCTGTTTCTTCAACTGTACCGACATGTAGAGGTTTGAAACTAATGTAAACAGACATCTCGCTGCACAGTCCCCAACTTAGGATGACACTTAAAATCTACTCCTTAATTCTCAGTAGCACCTTACGTCTACAGTGGCGGCCTGCCTTGTTTGGGGTGAAATATCTTTTTAAAAAACATGGTGAATAGGCCTAAATTTACTCACAATAGACATTTGAAGTCAAATGAGAAAAACTATTCTGATGCTGTAGAGGACAATACTACATAATAATAATTGTTGGACGTCGTGTTTGACCCGTTTGAATTACCAAGTAGTTTCTGAAAAGCGAACATCTGAAAGGAAAGGACAAAATACAGATGTCATTGCAGTCAACCAGAAGAGGAAAACAGTTTTGAATCCTTACAGATCAAGGCTAAAATAACTTTTTATGGTGTGATGTTTCGGGAATAGATCGACTCTTCGAAATACTATGAATAGAGTTACGACTAAGTGTCGTCGCAGTCATTAGTAGCAGTCATAGCCACAGTATCGAACGTAGACATTCTGTAACATATTAGTTCTGTACTTTTGAAAATACACTCCTATAAATATACCACCGTGTTTTCTTATTATTCTAGGCCGTTCAAGGTCATAGTAACATGCACCTCCTAAATGTTATCATTTACAAAAAAACAATAATTTTTCTCTGTTACTCCCCGTATATTTTAGAATATATATTCGAAAATTCATAATGATCCGTTCATTAGTTGAAGAGAGTTCCCTGTACATCTATATTTATAAAAAAGTAACTCTGTCTGTATGTGTGCCCGCCTGATTTTTTTATCTCTTATATTCACCGAACCCGCTGGACAGAATTGCTTGAAAATTAGTATGTGGGATACTGACTTCTCAGTGAAGGTCATAGGCTATATAAGAAATATATCACTTTAACGCTGGCAGTCCACTGGGGGGCACAACGCCTCCACACTGAAAACGGTTTTCTTGTAGATTCAAATAGAATCTAACCATTGGTAAATTACCAAAAATGATGTCTATTCCCAAACTTTCAGCAAATTTTGATAATATTACAGGGGTCCCCGGACACCCCCCCCCCAGTAAAAACTGTTTTACCCTTTGATTCAAATGAAATATATAATATATACATATACATATATAAATCAAGGAGAACACCTCTCTGTCTGTGCATTTCTGATCCTAAAAACGACTACATACTAGGAAGTGTACTTTAAATATAATTGTATTCACATGCACAATTTGCATGTGAATACAATCGAATTATTTTTGCGTCTCTGGATGCCCCTTAAAAAGCATATGACAATTTTCAAACATGTTAAATGAATCTATTTATTAGAGTTAGTTTAAGAGTATTTACATATATCTGAATTGTTCGGTTTAGTAAGATATCTAGCTGACAGCATCAAGGTTGCTGTTAAAATAACCTCGCCATGATGTTGGATATGATGCTATCCCACACTCTAACCTATGCAACACCGGGTAGCTCTGCTATATATATATATATATATATATATATATATATATATATATATATATATATATATATAATACATAAATTCAATGGAACATCAGTATTGTCGGTTTCAAAACGGGAGATTAATCTCGATTATCGTCAGCTGATGAACATTTTAGAAATGGTGGAACTTATTCGATCACGCATAAGATCACGTAGGACGTGATTTGTGTGAACTGGGGGGGGGTTACATATCTGTGCGTAAGGGGTTAAATTTAGATTTTAATATTTAATTTTTTAATATATATAAAATAGTTTTTATTACAATAAGGTAGAAAGAAGGGGGTTTTGTAATATATATATAAAATATGTGTAAGAAATTATGTAAGGCAGAGGTCGGGGGTAGGGGCCAGGAAGTATAGGGGAAGACGGTACTGATGTTATATTGAATTTCTGTATATTATAAATAAATATTTACGCTCTTAATCCTTCGAAATCTCGGATTTCTTAATTAATCAAGCACTCTGCTGGGTTTACCTGCCCTACTACACAGTACTTATATATATATATATATATATATATATATATATATATATATATTTATTTTTTTATATATGTATATATATATATATATATATATATATACTGAATTACCTACTGAGGAGTTTGAATTATTAGTGGGGAGTTTGAATTACTTACTAGAGAATTTTAATTACCTACTAGACACAATCCTTGAGTGTCTTCAATCTCTCTGTACAAGGGTTTGTCAAGACATCTTGACATGAAGATACTTCACCTACAAGTATACCGTAACCAAATATTCAAAATTACATAGTATTCAGAGCCCAAATAAGTTTCCGTCGATGTCTATAGACTGTCTCATACTGGGAATGGAGCACTTTCTTCAAGTAATGTTACCTCAAGTAACAGCACTGAGCTGGATGATCCACCAGACGTGATGAATTCTTATCCTGGAATTCGGTGAGATGAAGAGACCACAAGAAAGATATACTACAAAATATTTTACGGTTCAATTGAGGAGAGGTGAATTAATATTCTTAAATTCTTTACTAACTCAACGTTTGACAGGTAAAGAAGAACTTTAATAGAATATTCGAATATCTATGCGTCTCATATAGAGATAAAGTTTAGCTCCAGGAAAGGGGCCCCTTAATCGTTGAGAACTTCGAATGAAGTAATATGTAAGAAAGTGAATATATATATATATATATATATATATATATATATATATATATGTATATATATATATATATATATATATATATATATATATATATATATATATATATATACACATAACTTTACAAATAAAGAGTACAGCTATATAGAATGATGGCTATTACCGAGTATGTGTAGCTATTTGAAGAAAATAGGGCAGTACCCCATCATGGAAAAATCTTAATATAACTATCTAAATCTGACATACCGTAATAAGCTTATTATGAAAACAAACGTTTAAAACGTTCGCCCGTTGTCAACAGTCGAAGGATTTCCATCTCAGCTTAGAGTACTTGCTTTTCTAGCCACAGTGAATATTTTTTTAGCAACCAAGAGTGTGCGATTATTTTTACGAAGAGCTACCGATTATATGAAATGGCCACCGGCGACATCCCTTACAAAAGTGCCTAGCACACGAAAGTGGCGGGGGACATATACATATATATAGGCATCGACTATATACCACAGCCCTTCAATGTGGCTAGTCAAGTAAGTACTATAGATTTATAGACGTATATATCTACACACATATTTAGCACGTTGTTAGCTGGTCCACTGCACAAAACTGGGAGAATTTTTTTTTCTATATTCTATTCTTGCTCTGTTTTCTACATTGAACTCTCTTACTTGGATTTTACACCAAAATGATTCACTTTAACTCTCTCTCTCTCTATATATATATATATATATATATATATATATATAGGCATCGACTATATATCACAGCCCTTCAATGTGGCTAGTCAAGTAAGTACTATAGATCTATATATTTATCTATCTACACACACATATTCAGCACGTTATTAGTTGGTCCATTGCACAAAACTGGAAAAAGTTACCAAAGAACAACGTACTACAAATTTTATGGATGAATTATCCCAAGAATATATAGATAAGACCGGCTCTGTGGACTGGCTCAAAAGAAGGTTCGTTTGGCTATGATCAAATAAGAATGATAATGGCTCCTCAAGGCTTGATAACGAATGCCTTTATGACGATGAGTGGGCTCAGTAAGGACAAGTGCAGGTTCTGCCAATCAGATGTTGAGAGTATGAGCCACCTGACATCCAGTTGTAATGTTCTGATAGAGGATGACTACTATACAATGCGAGACAACGGAGTGTGAAAATACTTTTACTGGGCCATCTGTAAAAAGTTGAATATCCAGGGTAGCAACAAATCCTGGGAACATATATCAGAAATAACAGTTGAAAATAAGTCATACACTATCACCTATGGTCGTGCAATCCCTACAGCTACATATCTGAAAAACGGAGCTGTTAAACTTAACGTAGTGATATGGGACAACAGAGAGAAAGTAGCACCCTTGGTTCAAGTCAGTGTACCTTATGATGCTGGCCTAAACAGAGCTGAAACGGGAAAAAGTATATACCCAAGTGTACTGAATGAGGTCAAAACACAACACCATTTCTCACTGTGTTTTGACCTCATGCAGTACGCTGAAAAGTTACTTAGGTATAAACTTTTGAAAATTCAAAAAGTTAACCGATCTGAATGAAACCGCGGTAAGATTCTGAACTATGTAACATACAGTTTTCAAATAAAGTATTATATATATATATATATATATATATATATATATATATATATATATATATATATATATATATATATTCATAAAAATCTCATTCTGTTAATATTAATATATGTATTGATCCCACCATGTTTTTCTCTCATTACAAAACAAAAAATAACTTAAGTTTTCAACGCAAAAACTTAACTCCTTCGCATAGAATATTATCTCCAATCACTTTCTGATTTGCTTGAAATTAAACCTTAAATGTCATCACTCACACACGCGTGCGAGTGCGCGCACACATATTCAAATGGTGAATTTCAGAAACGGAAGCACATCCTAATATGGCTGACTGTGTTGCTTGAGAAAAAATGGGGGCGAACATGACACGCCATTTCCTATGATGCTATCAGTTTGAAAATTGAGATGGAAGACTGTTTATAGCCGAGTCCGAGCGAATCAGATAATCAATTTATTTTTGTTTTCTAAGAATACGAGGGAAAGAATAAATTACAAGGTTTTTGCACGGAGAAAAAAAGTTGGGGAAAAAGATGAACGCTATTGTTAACGTTATCCAAAAGCTATCCATTCAGATGACAGACTCACCTTGCGTATTCAAAGGAAAGTGATATATAGATATATAGATAAAAGTAATGCCTTAAAAGGCATTATTTTTATCTATATATCTATATATCACTTTCTCTCTCTGTATACACACACCATACATATAATATTAGTGATGGGACGATTCCAATATTCTTCTCGATTCCGATACAATTACCGATTCCGATTCTTTTAATATCTCTAAATATTTAGCTATAGATTTCTTGTTTTTTTTTTAATTTTCGAATTACCGTAAAAAAACACATGTAATAATATGTGCATCTATTTTTGCAAATGTAAAAATACACTCGTGGGGGATGATCTATAGATTTGGTAGTGGAAAATTAGTATATGTTCATCATTATTTATCGATAATTAGCTTTATATTGAATCTTACATTTTAGTTAAATTTACAAACAAGTAGAGAATTTTCCTCATCAGCATATTAAAATTTCTTTACTAAAATGCAGGGTATATCATGGAAATCACATCGATATACAAGAAAGTATTACAAAACATTCGTTCATGCAAAAGAAAAAGAGCAGATTCGTCTCGAATTACTATTTCTAAAAAGATAAACCGAGTTCGGTATTTAAAACAGTCTAGTCGAATCAGAGTATCAGATACGATAATATATCTGAAGAATAATTGACAGAGTTCCTGAGGCCCAAATAACATAGACAGGAGCAAATATTACCCTTTAAGCCTAAGATCAAGTATTTATTTGCAAGAACCAAATTCTACAAATAAGGTATTGCACCAAGCGTTTGGGGAGAAAAAAGAATCTGTAGTCTACCGCTATCTATCCTACTCTTAATCATGACCCATTTGTACAATGTTCCTTTCATACTCATAGATTCGCAAAAGAGAAATTATTGGCCCCAAAATGCACTTATCATCGGATGTTAATACACGGTGAGGCAGAGAGGGCGGACGTTTCTTTTAAATATCACAAAATGGTTAATTTTGTATTACAAAAATGTATTCATAGATTTGAGTTCATGAAGTCTTAGCATTTTCTTCTCTTTTCACTTAGAGCCCTGGTGCTATGGACGATAAAAACACCGCGTTTTTGCGTACAACAGTTTCGTCAAGAATAACGAGTCTATCACGGCAGTTCAGCGTGAGTTTCGTCGCCATTTAAATATCCACCGAAATCAAGCTGTTCCACTCGCAAGACTATCCTACGTTGGGTTAACGCACTTCATACACAAGGTACACTGATGAATCAAAGACCACCAGGGACTAGACGATCAGTACATACCGCTGAAAATGTAAAACGCGTGAGACAAGCCGTGCTGTGCAGTCCGACTCGTTCTGCTCGGAAACATTCTTCTGAACTAGGCCTGAGTAATCATTCGGTAAGGCGTGTTTTGCATTGAGAACTGCAATTCCATCTGTACAGATTGGCCGTTATGCAAGAGCTGAAACCCGGGTATTACGCACAGCAAGTGACGTTCGCACATGAGATGCAGGCAATTTTTTAGCAAAATGACAACCTCATATTATGCATGAGTGATCAAGGTCATTTTCATATCAATGGCATGGTGAATCAACAGAACTGCTGTTACTGGGCTTCTCAAAATCCGAAATAAGACCGCTGCCCTAAAGTGGCGGTTTGATGCGCTTTAAAACTGGCGTCATTGGTCCTTTTTCGCAAAGGATAATTGGAATGATGTTACAGTGAACTCGGAGCGCTATATCGAGATGATAAACACCTTCTTTTTACCTGAGTTACGACGAAAACGTATTCCCATTCGACGTGTGTATTTTCAACAGAATGGGGCGACAGCTCACAAAGCTAGAACATCAATGAACGCTATTCGCCCTCTCTTCCCTGGTCGCCTCCTTTCCAGGTTTGGCGACATTCATTGGCCTCCTTGGTCCCCTGACTTATCCATGTGCGATTATTTCTCATGGGGTCACCTCAAGGCACGTGTATACGAGCATAAGCCCCGTGCATTGGAAGAACATAAAGAAGCTGTTCGCTAGGAAGTCACCCAACTTGATAGAGCGATGATTGAAAAAGTTTATGAAAACTTCCAAGAACGCCTTCAAAACATGAGTGATGTTGTTTTCCACACTTGATTTTATAAAATGCTATTTCGATACAAACTCAAATCTGTGAGTAAATTTATTTTCGATCAAAAATCACCAATTTTGTGATTAGTTGAAAAACGTCCGCCCTCTCTACCCCACCCTGTACTTTTGTTCAACATTCAGAATACTCCATATGGTGGCTTTTAAAAGAATTATTATTCAAAACAAATAGAGGGCTTTTTTCGGTCTCTTTCCTGATCTCTGTTCTCCATCAAATGTTGTGTTTAATGCTTTTTTTCGTTTCTTCTTTAATAATTAAAAATATATTCAGCGACTTTGTTTTTGATGTTGTAATTCTAATTAATTTCGCATTTGTAAATCTGTTTTGTTTAGAAAAATACTGTTAGATCCAGTCTGCTGGTTTCTCTTGACTAAGAAATGTTCAGAAATAGTGCACCCAAATGCTTCGTATCATATTACCGGAATTTTGCTAAAATAGCTAATTATGAGAAATTGGTTTACATACGGAGGACGTGTTGGGTATTTATTGCCGAATCTCGATTTGAATATTTTAAATTCTAATTAATATGTTTTTATTTTTTCGAATGGTACACTGCTCTAATTAATATAACGTATTAATTGTTGAGCTTACGTTAAACAGCAGTATCAAAACACCGCATGAAATAATATACATATTTTTTACAAAACATTTATATGGATTAGTTTCAACAAAGAGAATCCAATAATTATTTCAGTTATCAACTGAAATTTTCATTATATATATATATATATATATATAGTAAGTTATGAAAATATATGTATGGCAATTAAGCTGTTTTTATATACTCAACTAGCTAGCTAACCAATCAGATTCTTTGTCGTTCTATTAGCCAATCGTTAGGCTGCTCACGAACAAAGGTTCGGTAGGTTTTACTTCCTATTTTCTATTCTATGGTTCTGTTTGTTATATGATGATCCATTCTGATTTCTTTGTTGTTGTCTTAGAAAATCGTTGGGCTTTTCATAAGCAAATGTTCGGTTGGTTGTGCTTCCCATTTCCTATTTTAATGTTCTGTTTTCTCTAGAGTGGTCTATCCCTATTTCTTTGTTGTGTCAATATAATGGGTGTCCTAATTTTAACACGTGTTTCTTTGTATTTCTATTTAGGTTTTAGTTTTCCAGTTTTTAAGGTTTCTGTTTAGTTTAGTTTTTTTTACTTATTTGTGTATTTATTTATTTATTTATGTATTGTTAGCATAAAGTAAATATTATTATTTCCAGGCAGCTGTTTTTCTATATCACTTCTACAGTTTAATAGAATTTGGGATCTTTAAAATTTAGGACTTTAAATTTCTCATTCAGACATAATCTACACGGATCGTCTAAATTTCTACATGTACTGGCCTGTCGTATCATTTTCCATTCAATTATTGGTGATCGTCCATTTTCCTTGAGCTACCAATAATGGTTCTTTGTTATTAAATGTTCTTTTGTGGTCGTAATATCTGGTTTTAAAATATAGGGAGGGCATACCCACGTAGTACTTCTTGTTATTCGATCTTTTTTTGCAAATATTGGTAAATTATACTTTTGGATAGGCATTTATTTTGTAGTGGACAAAGTGTACGATTTATGCAGTTACATCTTTTCTCTTAATTGTTAACTTTTTCATTTCTATTCGGGTGATTATTATTAGGGTTTTTTATTATTATTTTTGTTCTTTTTTGTGTTATTTTTGCTATATTTGTCACTTTTTATGCAATTTGTAATTTTTTCTTTCTCTCATCTGTTCTTTTTTAGTATTTTTTATTGTGTGCCTTAATTATCATTTCTGGGTTTTCGCAGCAGCTGTAAAACAATTTTAGGTTATTTTTATTAATATTTTATACAGGGGATTGGTTACAGGGAAGTGTTTTTCAATCAGATTTAGGAAGTTCTTGCCCAGTTTAGATTTTAGCATCTGATTATAGGGCGGTGTATACCAGATTATATTTCTTTTTCTTCTATTTCTAATTCTAATTTTATTATTGGTGTCCCGTTTCTTATATTTAATTTCTATATTATGGTAACCACTATTGTTTAGACCTATATTGTAAATGTTGCTTTATTTTTTAATACATTTTGTTTGCTAGAATTATTGATAAGCCTACGTACGATAGAATTCAGAATCTGTTTTATGATTGATGGGGGGTCATTGGACTTTGGGTTTACGTATATTAGATTAGTATATCTTTTAAATAACGTTCGTAAATATGTTTATTTAAGTTTAATGTGGCATCTATAAAGTGAGTTATTTTTATGTTAGCCAGTACTTCTACTCTTAGGCCTAGTTTTTTTTTCATTTCCATATAGATAATGTTGAATCAACATAGAGTGAGGAACGAAAGAAATACATCGATAGCTCAGACAGAGATTGGTGACATGTGCAGTTTCTAATTACAACATTTAACACATACTCAATCTTAGAACTAATGTATATTTTAATCCCAGAAATAAAGTATATATTAGCATTATTTTCAAACTATATATCAGTATCTATATTGTGTTATTAAAAATTCAATTATTATACAAAATGTAAGTGAATCAACATTTGTTTACCTAATACTTTTTTCTTATATACTTGTAAAAAGAGTTTTAAGCGGTAAGGGACAATGCTATTTCTATTCTTTCTTTTAATGTATTCCTTTTAAATAAGGTTTTTTTTTAATGCAGGCGAAAATGAAATAATCGAAGCATGGCTTTTGGAGTGACTATAAAATCACATTACTTTGAATATTCATCGTATAAAAACTGTAATTTGAAACAGAGGACTATCGTCTTTGGGCAATTTAAATGTATTTCAAAAAAAGATAATTTTCATTAACAATATTCTTGTATTCTTCTAACTCGTCAATGTCCATTTTAATATTAGCGGGCGCCTCGGCGAATAGAGTCATCTTCCTTTCTCAGTGATAATATATTGTGTTTTTATAAATAATGCAATAATGTCGGTTTTCATTATGAAAGCACAGTTAGACACAAGGTCGGTTTTTAATGTGGGAGAAAATCTAGCTCTCCAAAAGGGGTAACTCTGGCTTAAGGCAAAAATAAAAATTGCCTTTGTCTAGAAGGAGTTTCTCTTTTACTAACCGAGGACAGAACGGATGAGGTTTAGTATCACTTGTATATTAATTAGCAGGTTTAGAAGTATCGCCAGTAAAATATATTTAATTTTATCGTTGACAAATGTACTTTTTATTCAATTATGTTCGTCAGTAAAACAATAAAAATTGTTATATTTCGTAATTTGATTGATAATTTGTATAATTTAGATTATTCGGACTACATTTCTCGTCTTGAGTGTTATCATCACAACGTTTTGCCCGCTGTAACATCCGGCCTTTTTCAGGTGTATCTCTTTGAGCTCGGGAATATTTAATCAAAATTATACAATAAAAATAATCATTTATTAAATTGCTTGTTGAAATTCTATTGAGGGACAGTTGTTTCTATGATACCTCACTTCGCTATTATAACTTCATTGCAAAATAGACACCGACTTTTCTGCTATCTTTAGTCTGAAGAAATAATCACCCACAAAATTACCTCCCTTCCTCCCTTATGCGGTGATGCCTATTTAAGCGGTAGAAGGATTCCGTACTAGAAATCTGACCTCGTGTCTGAGTTTGCCACCGTGGGATTACAGTAGTAAGGCTTAGCCTTATAGTCCGATTAACTGAATTCCATAGTTTATACGTAGAGACCGGCACAATGGTAAGAGTCGATGCTATAGACATAAACATAAGTAATTGATATGCAGTTTCTGAACACTCGTTAGTATAAGGTGGTGATCAAGGATTAGTGGAGTAATCCTGGGAAAGGGGATGCGTCCTCCCCTACACCTCGGTGTAGTAGCTCAGGAAAAGGGAGCTTCTGGGTCATCCTTGACTATGGTCAACCAATTCACTTATTTTCATTTATTTATTTTTTATGGAAATCGCTCCAGACAAGGCATGGAACCAATGTACGCAAGGAGCTAACAAGAACGAAGAATGATTATCGCAAAGGCACGAGGTGCCTATTAGCTTTAGTCTTGAAGAAACCGAAGGAGGAAAACAGTTAGCAGGAAGAGAGTTTCACAAGCCTGCAGTTCTTGGAAAGAAGTTACTGGAATAAGAAGCGGTAATACAATGATGTATCAAAACAGCGAATTGGTGGAGACTTGTATACCAACAAGTTAAACGAGCTGGAACTAAGGAAGCAGGGAATAGATCACACAATTCCGAAGAATACATGTCATAATAGTAGTTATAGAAAAGACTGAGACTAGTAACATCACATCTGTGAGCGAGAGGATGCAGATAAGAAGAAAGGATCTAGCCAATACAAATTACAGATCCGTTTCTGCGCTTTATCAAGAACCCTTAAATGGGACAGAGATTCACCAGCACAAATATGACAAAAGTACTTCATACATTGTCTGATAGTAGATTTGTAGAGATAGAAAATGGTCTCAGGGGTGAGAAAGTGTTTGGAGCGATAGAGAAAACCGACTTTACGAGAACGAAAATGAGCAATGGATATAATGTATGAACTCCAAAGAAGGTTTGGTGAGGGAGAAAGATCAAGAAGTTTCAGAGTCGATTTCTCCATAAGTATAGAGCTATCCATGAGAATCCCAGGATGAAAAGGGGCACGCATACAATTGAAGGACACGAGCTGAGTCTTAACAAGATTAAACGAAACAAGCCATTTTTTACCCTAATCAACAACTGAGCGTAAGTCCAATTCTAGATCATATTTTAACTGGTCCAAGGGAGATAAGCGAGAGGCAACACTAGAATAGTCAGTGGTAACATGATTACTTACACTTAAAGACAACGAAAATAACGTTCTCCCTCTCAAGTAATTCACTTACACCGGATATAAAGTCAGTTTCCTCGTGTGATAAAAACGCATATTTTTTATATAATTCATGATTGTTTTATAACCCTTCTTATTAATTTATGAAGTTAAAGTAAAATCAGTTTCTATTTTTTTTTAAGTTTATAAGCCCCCCTTTACGCAAATAAAAATATAATTTCATTTTACACAGACTTTTCTGATCAGTGTCGTCTCAACAGGCCATCCACTAACTAATAACATTACAATCAAAACGCGTTACTGTTTTTTTAAATCAATAATAGAACATAATATTTTGAAACACCCTGTAGACAGGATTCTTCCAGATTAATAGAATGAGAATTATTTATGAAATCCGTTATTAAAATTTCATGTGTTGATAAGAATATACAATCGCGTATTTCATGTTGCTTCCACATGTAATAATTGCTTAAAGTAAAAACAATAAGAATTTAGCAAGACTACTCAGGTTCAGAAAAAACATGAGTACAAGTTTTAAAGTAAGAACGTATGTCTGCTACCCGTATTTTCCGTGCTTATTTTATTTCGAATAAATGAAAAAAGTTAAAAATATAAACAATCGTGGTTTTATAGGGATTCGATATTTTACGAGGAAACAGACTTGCAATCTGTGTCTCCATTCTTTATATTGGTATAAGTCGGTAGTTGCGCTTTTTAAATGTGTAATTTGTGAGCAAATATAGACAGACACAGGAAGAGTGTTCACACACTTTTTTAATTAGATGGTTGTTCTTCAGAATTAATCGAATGACAGCTAGTGTTGAAATCGTTTATTAAAACATGATTTTTGCCAAAAATATAACTCGAATAAGTGCAAAATTAGAATAAGCGAATATTATAATTAGTTTTAATGATTTTCTCTCGAACGAACTGAGAAACTTATCAAACATACACAATTGTACTGTTTTCGTAAATTACACTAATTATAAAAAATAAATGTTAAAAATTAAATAATATATATTAAATATTAAAATATATATTTAATGTATATATATATATATATATATATATATATATATATATATATATGAAGCAATCCAACAAAAGATATAAGCGTCAACTAATATCTTATAATTAGTGAAACATCCGGATAAAAAACTGAAGCTCAATATACTGGATAGAGCATTAATATTATAATATAAAATGAAGTAATAAAATAAGGTGTCAATCAAATTTTATTAGAATACAAAGTTCATGCAAAGCATGCAAAACTCATGAGCTAAGGACTTAAGGATGCTTTGCATGAACTTTGAATTCTAATAAAATTTGATTGACACCTTATTTTATTACTTCATTTTATATTAAAATATAATATATAATTATAAAAAATAAATGTTAAAAATTAAATATTAAATATTAAATATTAAAATATAATATATTTAATATATATATATATATATATATATATATAATATATATAAAATATTATATATAATACAACATAATATAACATTATAATATAAAATCATGACAAAATTAAATATTAAAAATGTAATATAAAAAATTAAATATTAAAAATAAAAATAATGCAATAAATGATATTAATTATGATTACTTTTAATGATTTTCTTTTGAATGAACGGAAAAACTTATCAACATACACAATTTTAGTGTTCTCGTAAACGGACATTTTTCGTGAAAAAAGATTAAAAAGCTGTGCCTCCGTTCTTTCAGTGCAAAATTACTTATGATTTATTACCTACAGAATAATTTATAAATTCTATATGTTATTTACATATTTAAAATGAGTTTGAAGCCTGTTAACTGTTAGTTCGGAAGTGATGTCGAAGCACTTAAACGGTCGAATTGAAATCGAATTCTGGTTTATAGTCTATTTATAGCCTACAACCAATTATTATTTTTCCCACAATCAAGTATTATGTTTGTCCTGAGCCCCCTTACGAGTTTTTTAAAAAATGTTATTTACTATTAATACATAAGTACATTGTTTACTATTAATACATTAGTACATTGTTTACTATTAATGCATTAGTACATTGTTTACTATTAATACATTAGTACATTGTTTACTATTAATGAATTAGTACATTGTTTACTATTAATGCATTAGTACATTGTTTACTATTAATGCATTAGTACATTGTTTACTATTAATGCATTAGTGCATTGTTTACTATTAATGCATTAGTACATTGTTTACTATTAATGCATTAGTAGATTGTTTACTATTAATACATTAGTACATTGTTTACTATTAATGCATTAGTACATTGCAACCAGTGTTTACGTTTAACTATTTATTCCTAACAGTTTTCTTGGTGTTCCGTAGCATCTTGAAAATTATTTTTAAACGCGTACAATTTACAATTTATTATGATATTCATAGTTTGTTCAATCACAATCATAACATTGAAATAAAGAGAATTTTAGAGAAGTGTTTAGTTATGTATTATAAATAAAACTCAAACACGCTTTATTATTCAATTAAAAAAATAACACAGAGTATCGGAAGGCACGTAGTAAATATATAACTCGAAAAATAATTAACGGAAGAAGAAGAGAAGGTAATTTCTTACTATTTAGTTGTATATTTGTTAAAATGTGATGTGTTTTGGCGCTTTAACAGATTTTGATATCTATTTGCAATTATTTTGCTTATTTGGGTGCTTTTCCAGATTAGGACCCGAGTTAAAATCGACTTGGTGTCGTTATAGTTAGGGTTGGGGTTAGGGTTATATTTAGGGTTACATTTAGGAACCGAGCTAAAATCGACTTGGTGGCATTATGGTTAGGGTTAGGGTTACATTTAAGGTTAGGGCCAGGGTTAGGGTTAGGGTTACGGTCAGGGTCAGGGTTAGCTCGGGTCCTAATCTTAAGAAGTACCCGTATTTGTAACAAACATGGTAAAAGTATTTTTATTTGGACATTTCCCCTACTAAAGGAAATGACAGGTCAAATAGAATACTGAAAAACATCAACAAACATGAAAATACTTTGAGACAATCGGAAATATAAGGTAAATCCAGTAGAAACGCATCTTACTCATTATAGACTTCGTAAATGTTTAATAAAAAGAATATATTTGCTCAAATTATTTCTACCTGTACAATGATATATGTTTTGTTTGTAAATTTCCCAGATACACATGATATGTAAAAAAAAATCAGTCGGAAACAACAAAGTAAACTGAAAAAAAAGGCAACACCAACTTATGAGAACACAAGAAAACATTGTAAATTCTATGAGAAGAGAAAATAGATTATTTTTAGATGAGAGATACATTTATCATTGCCGTTTTTATATGAAAATAATTAAATTATTTAGACCACTAAATGTTATATGGAAATGAGCTGTGCCTTATATGATTACTAATGTAAGTCGTAAGGCCATAACAACTCCAAACACGATGAATTTCGAATGTATGTCAATAGTTGAGGAATTTTGTTTCTACTATTAGTATAGATCATGTAACCTTCTAGATATATTTATAGTGATATAGGCGTCTTGATATAGGCTACCCATAACATTCCTTTAAAGCATATACTCCATTTTATAGTAACAATTTTCCGATTTCCTTTACTCTGTATAGATGTTTACTTCAAATTGAATTTACTTGCAGGCATAAACTCTTTTTCCAATAGGATTTATTATGTAACTAATACTCTGTAATCTTATTAAGTCTTCAATACTTCAGGCTATAGACGATTATAGCACTTTTAAAGCTGCTTTAATTACTCATTTAAAAACTTATCGAATGGTATAATTGTTATCTTTGTGTGCGGAACTGACTTAAGTATCCGTCTACACAGGCTGGCTTTGATTTTACCGACCTAACAACAAAGTTATAACATTATTTCAATAATTAGTGACATGTTTGAAAATCACGAAGATAACGAACATTTTTCTATAAAATATGGGCGTATATTTATCGACAAGATTTACACCCGTCTGAAGAACAAAGGCATTAAATACTGACTATACGAAGTATTAGTAGTTGAGTTATAGGCAGTAGTTAGTATACATTTCCTTGGAGAGTTGAAAGGCAACTCAAATTGAAGAGACTCTGGAATTTCAAAATGACATCATCAAAGTAATCAAGAAAAAAAAAATGAACAGATTTCGCTACGTCGTCAGAAAAACATGAAAAGAAATGTATACCGATCATTAAGGAATCAATTTTACTCTATTTTTGCATTTCGTATTAATCAGATAATTCTATTGTTTACATTGGTTTCCCCGATATCATTATAGCTAGATTCTTTTTCAGGAAATACATCCGGTGCTTACAGCAGGGACCACGTGAAAGTTGCAAAAATCCTAAGTGAAAGTGTTTCTGTGGAACGACTCGGATTCGAACTTGGCACACCCAGGTAGTCAGTCCGTCTCGTTAACAACTTAGCCAACGTAACCTCCCAAAACTTTCCTGTAAAAGTCCTTGTCGTCGTGACTGATTAGATTCGCAGATCTTTCCTTGTTAATAGTGGAATTATTGAGTATCCAAAAAGTGCACGAGGATCATCCGAGTGTTATGCAATAAAGTGAAGTTAGTAGATTACAATTACACTATCAAATATCCCTTTATCTGTATTTCTTATATCTCGTTATGGTCTCCCGTGCATAAACGTAATAAAACTTACTGTTTGTTGATAAACAGAGTTACAACAGAACCATAAGTAATTTATATTATTTTGAGACTTAGATATCTTATTTAGAATTTTTGGCACGATCCTTCAGTTTAACTTCAATCAAATTCATAAATGTTGATATGAGAAAAAACTAATATTTGTGAAATAAAAATAAAATTAATATAATTTTTTAAATAGAATGATCTATTTACCTCTTGATTCGTCATCAAGGTAAAGTCGTTTGTTTAAATAAAACATGATCAATACGACGAAAGTGAATACGTTATTCCCACTTATATCCTTTCTACAAACAATTTCCATGGCACGGTTATTTATAATTAGTATATGTTCTACGTCATCAGTGGAC
Organism: Sepiola atlantica; assembly: GCA_963556195.1. Taxonomy (NCBI): domain Eukaryota; kingdom Metazoa; phylum Mollusca; class Cephalopoda; order Sepiida; family Sepiolidae; genus Sepiola; species Sepiola atlantica. Next base: position 212,769,996 of record OY744516.1, read on the forward strand.
GGTAAAAGCGTAAAATGTGAATAATGAAACAGGTAGAATATGTTAAATCGCAATAAAAGAACCTCTTAATTATTGTATGCAGATGAAAAAAATACTAAATCTGTCTTCATAAATACATATCCGTTGTCAATTAAAACGTGTGACTTTGGACATGCTAACTCAATCAGGGTGTCAATCTGAGACGGTGTTGTTCATACAAGTCGCGAATATGTCCTCAAAAGTTAGTCTGACATGATCTTGGACATTTTTGTGTTGGTGACCTTGCTACTCTCAGACTGACGTATGGTTCTATACATGGTTAAAAAGTCATTCTTCTCAGTCTTAATCTTTTTTCTTTAATAAGATGTCACTTTATTTTTAATAACCAGAAGCGGCCCTACTGTAGAATGACTACCTGGGTGCTCAGCCATTTTTGTGTAACACAGTTCATCCGACTCTTGTGCGCTTGCTTATTAATCACACTTTCTTACCTTGTGTCTTAACTTCTCGCAGGAAGAAGGAGGTAAATTCCAACGTTAACATGCTTATTACTATTTTAGAAGTCTGGAACAATTCCAAAGAAAAAGTACACAAACCAAATTCTGTATTATTCAACACTTGATACGTTCTATGAAAAACGTTTTAAAAAGTATAATTTAAAATTCATACAGTATTTCCATCAAAACAAAATGGCGCCGTGAAAATGTCTTATCTGTTTTTCAATTTCAAATGCATTTTCATTTTTTGCTTTACCTAATCCTTTGATGCGTGACAGTGATTTTTGGCAGAAAGTCTCAAGCCCATAGAACACACTGATTTATTATGGGTCAGTTATGGCGTTCGTGTTTATAGAGAGCCCAGTCAGATGATTAGAACAGATAATATATTTACATTATATTGAATGTTTCCTGTATTCATATTTGGCAATTCCGATTCCAAATCCAACACCTAGACTCTGAGGAACTAGCAAATCATGCGTTATTAAGATATGCAATCTAATAAAAACAAAAATAGTAAGGATACGTAAATATATGGATGTGCTATCGTTGGCAGCCATCTTTGTCTTATCTCTGACAGCAGATAATATAAAATATTCAGGGAGACGTCAAATGAGAAATTTCATTCATGTATATATATATATATATATATATATATATATATATATATATATATATATATATATATATATATATATTACATTATCAATTAAAATTATCACCACGAAAAGTCTATTAAACGCTTCTCGAAAACCGAAAGTTAAGAAGCGTTTTCAAACTTTTTCGTTAAGGCATTTTTAACACTCGGGTGTTTAACACTCGTCTTAACCTTTTACACCTTCATAATCGTTCTTAACTTTTTGATCGTAATTATATAAATAACTAGCAGGACCCGTGTCTCGGCGTTGCCCGGGGAAATATAACAGCCTGATTTTAATTTATAAGTTAAATAAATAGATTCAGAAAATAAATCATTTCACTGGAAGTAATTTAAGTAATTAAAATAGGATTGATGTTTTACCTTCTGGTGCCAATATGTATAGACATTGTGGAGAGCCTACCCTTGAATATCCTACATAAAACTGCCCGTGGCTAAAGCAAGGTGAAGTCAAGTTTAGACCAACCACTGCCAATGATTGTCCTTGGGACTTGTTAATTGTCATGGCAAAACACAATGTAACTGGGAACTGAGGACTTTTAAATTCTATTGCAGAATCCGACGGAATAATGGGTATTCTGGGAAAGAATGTCAGTTTGCTCCTTGCCACACCAGTTAGTATTACAGCTTCTATCACATGAGGTTTCATGGCGATATTAATTTATGACATTAAAAAGCATCTCCCTGAAGTCTTATACCGCTTTTCGTTGCGGACGTTATCTTTTGTGACCCAGTTTAGGTAGTATATAGATAGAGAGATATACTTTTGATACCATTTTCAGGTCAGTTAATTCTTACTTCTATGTTTTTAAACGGTGACTTATTTCCTAGATAACGAATTTTTTCGTTTCAATGTCGGTTAAATCGTGTGCCTTTAGTTGCAGACATCAACAGATATAATTTATATTTCTCTTAATAGAATTATCTTTTTCTTGTTCACCGGAGGCAAAAACTGTCTTAGACTCTCCCCTTGATGTACGAATAGTCTAATAGACAATTATGGTAGTGAATTACTTTAAACTTATACGTCCACAATCGAGCAACGGTATTGCTTTAGCACGACTTATTTACGTAGTTTCCTTACTAGATGATGAAACATCTTCTGAACCGACTGTCACGAAAGTTGTTGGAAAGAGTGTCACCTGAGCCTTCGTAGAATAAATTAATTCTGGAGGCGGATAAAGGGTATTGCTTATAAAATTCGGATCAAATGTATGTAAAGTACTCCAAAATAAACAACCACAAAATGGGCACAGTGTCTCCTAACATCGCTCTGATTTAATTGTGATTTCCAGTGTTATGGCTAATAATAAATCAAACTTCCAAAGTTATATCATATGCTTTATTACTGATCATAAACTATTTGATCACATCAGTATCGTAGAGGTACGAACCCCACTGGCATCCCATAAATATCCTCTTTCAACAAATGTAAAGTCTTTAGATTGTTTGGTCACGTTAAGCACTCCAATATGCGATGAAGGCATAATACAAGGAATCCCGTCGAAAGGTAGACAAAGGAAAAGATTGATAGACAACGTTTATGAATGGACGAACTAAGATTTAATTTTGACTTCCGGTTTTATCGTGTATGATGAATTATTTTTCCAGTGTCATATCATGTGCTTCATTACTGATCATAATTATTTTTCCAGTGTCACATTATGTGCTTCATTACTGATCATATGCTATCTGATCACATCAGTATCGCAGAGTTGAAAAACTCACTGGCATCCAATCAATATCCTCTGTCATCAAATTCAAAGTGTTCAGATTGTTTGGTCACTAAGCGTTCCGGTGTAGGGCTATGAAAATATACGTTGAAAGCATAATACAAGTAAAAAAGGGTCGAAAGTTAGACAAAAGAAAAGATGGATAGGACACCTTGTGAATGGACGAACATTAACATAAACCAAGCGAACACTTTGGTTGGCCAAAGATCGTAGGACTCGGAGAACACTCAGCCGTCTTAGTGCGTATTCTGCAGCTGGTGTAGAAAACATTTAATGCGTATAACAAAACGTGCTTTTGAATAAAACTAAGTAATTTAGACTGTTAGTAAAATATGTATAAATAGTAAAACATGTTGTCAATAAACACGTATTTGTAATTAAAACAAATATGTGTAGGCAATGTTACAAACGTTCGTATAGGCCGTATTGTTTGGTTTATGATTCAGCTGGAAGTAAAAAAGCGATGTTAATGCAAAGTGTGTCCGTTTAGTCATTGCCAATTCTAGGGTGCCTCAAATGCATTTGATCCAGTGATTCTAAAATACTTACATTTTTATCCGTAGTCGTTTGTAATTGTTTCTAATACAACGTGTAGGTGTTAAAAAGTAATATGAGGTGTAATGTGCGCGATGAATAAAATGGTGGCCTCTTTCAATCAGCGTACTTCTGCGAAGATATGACGTGTGCGTAAAATGTTTTGATCGATCTACTCAAGCCACGCTTGGAGTTCAGAAAACCCGGCTGGATAAAACGACAAAAATTCTCAATCTCCTTCTGTATTTTATGGACCCTGAAAGATACAAAAGAAAGCACATCAGCAAAGAAGGCGTAGGGTCACCATCCAACCAAATAACATTGAACCAACTTTAAACCCAAAAAGTGAATGATGGGGACAAGCGTTTTAATCGCGACAACATCTCTAAGTGATGACCCACTATCGTGTATAATCCAATTCAACCCGTATCCTCGCGTGGCGTTTGGGCCTTGGTAAGTAGTGACCTATTAGTATAAAGAATGAGGGAAATTGTGGCTTCATACATTTTCTAATTGTATTTGTGTGTAAATGTTGACACTAGATTCCCTTGGATTCAGACCCGGCATGACTCACGACGGTATCCATTAGGTCCATCACGCACCCCAACAACAATCAAAAAGAAGTTTGTGCATTTCATATGAAAGTAAACAATCGATTTCAACTCTCTTTTGTTATGTTTACTCTACGTTTTGACAGCGATGCCAACGTTTTGTCCATCCACACGAGCAATGATTGATGTATTCCCCATTGGTTACATCGATATGATAAATCCCAACATTACGTCGTCATAAATGCCTCAAACTCCTTTTCAATGCAAAACGAAATGACATTTTGCAATATCCATCGCGATAAAAAATGCGAAAGAAACGGATCCAATACATGTGTATTGCTTAAAAGCTGTACAATAATTACATCTACTATAATTTAAATATAATAATTACATCTATTATAATTTAAATACAATAATGGCATCTACTATAATTTAAATACAATAATGACATCTACTATAATTTAAATACAATAATGGCATCTACTATAATTTAAATACAATAATGACATTTACTATAATTTAAATACGATAATGACATTTACTATAATTTAAATACAATAATGGCATCGACTATAATTTAAATACAATAATGGCATCTACTATAATTAAAATACAATGGTGACATCCTTTATAATTTTAATACAATAATGACATCTACTATAATTTAAATACAATAATTGCATCTACTATAATTTAAATACAATAATTGCATCTACTATAATTTAAATACAATAATGACATCTACTATAATTTAAATACAATGATTGCATCTACTATTATTTAAATACAATAATGACATCCACTATAATTTTAATACAATAATGACATTTACTATAATTTAAATATAATAATTGCATCTACTATAATTTAAATACAATAATTGCATCTACTATAATTTAAATACAATAATTGCATCTACTATAATTTAAATACAAATGTGACATCTACTATAATCTAAATACAATAATGACATTTACTCTAATTTAAATACAATAATGACATCTACTATAATTTTAATACAATAATGACATTTACTATAATTTAAATATAATAATGATATCTACTATAATTTAAATACAATAATGGCATCTACTATAATTTAAATACAATGGTGACATCTGTTATAATTTTTATACTATAATAACATCTATAATAATTTAAATATAATAATGTCATTTACTATAATTTAAATACAAATATGACATCTACTATTATTTAAATACAATGGTGACATCTTCTATAATTTAAATGCAATAATTGCATATACTATAATTTAAATACAATAATGGCATCTACTATAATTTAAATACAAATATGACATCTACTTTAATTTTAATACAATAATTACATCTACTATAATTTAAGTACAATAATGACATCTACTATAATTTAAATATAATAATCACATCTACTATAATTTAAATAGAATAATGGCATCTACTATAATTTAAATACAATAATGACATCTACTATAATTTAAGTACAATAATTACATCTACTATAATTTAAATACAATAATGGCATCTACTATAATTTAAATACAATGGTGACATCTCTTATAATTTTAATACTATAATGACATCTACTATTATTTAAATACAATAATGACATCTACTATAATTTAAATACAATAATGGCATCTACTATAATTTAAATACAATAATGACATCTACTATAATTTAAATACAATAATGGCATCTACTATAATTTAAATATAATAATGACATCTACTATAATTTAAATACAATAATGGCATCTACTACAATTTAAATACAATAATGACATCTACTATAATTTAAATACAATAATGGCATCTACTATAATTTAAATACAATAATTGCATCTACTATAATTTAAATACAATAATGACATCTACTATAATTTAAATACAAATATGAAATCTACTATAATTTAAATACAATGGTGACATCTACTATAATTTAGATACAATAATGACATCTACTATAATGTAAATACAATGATTGCATCTACTATTATTTAAATACAATAATGACATCCACTATAATTTAAATACAATAATGACATTTACTATAATTTAAATATAATAATGACATCTACTATAATTCAAAAACAATAATGACAACTACTATAATTTAAATACAATAATTACATCTACTATGATTTAAATACAATAATTACATCTACTATAATTTAAATACAATAATTACATCTACTATAATTTAAATACAATAATTACATCTACTATGATTTAAATACAATAATTACATCTACTATAATTTAAATACAATAATTACATCTACTATAATTTAAATACAATAATGACATCTACTATAATTTTAATACGGCCCCTATAAATTTATCTTGAGTAGATCCACAGATCGACGATGATCGACTCTATGTAGATTTAAAAATTATTTCTTAAAAAAGAATCGCAAATATCATTTATTATATTTTAAAGTGGGGTGCTTTATTTTCATTATTTTTTTAAAATAAATTCAGCAATATATATTTTTCATGAACATGTACACCTTATTTTATATTAAGTAGATCGTTGACTATATTTCTAGAGATTTGTATCGTTCATTATTTTGTTTTAGAAAAACAACCGTCTTGCAATTACTTTATAAATTTATAAATTTAAAAAGTATCATTGAAAACGAATATACAAGTTTACATTTTGGTATTTTTAAGATAAACTTACATTGTTTTCTTTTGTCAATGAGATGATGTAGAGTCTGAAATGAATGAGAAAACAAGTTATTTACATTTATTCAAAATTGGCTCATGATTCTTTTGAATATTATAACATATTTGAAAGTAAAATTTATCCCGTTATTTAAAAGTAAAATACAACTTTCTCTATTTCTTCCAATTTTCTACGACTCGTTTAGTTTCTATTTCTTTTATCTGACTTCTTTGTATCTTCCCAGGCTTTACTTTCTCACTCCTTGAGAAGGGGTTAGTTTATTGCAAATCGCTTGAGGCGCCACTACCGTGGAATGCCGAGGGGCTGCCTAGGCTATTTTTGTCTAGCCAGAGTGCTCTTCGTCTAAGGTACATGTTTCAAAATACCACTTTCCGACCTTGTGTCACATCTTCTCGCCGTGAGAGGGAGATATACAAAGTGATCAACATACTTTAGTCACACAGATGGCGCCTGTGTAGGTCGCTCGATTGCATGTATTAACTGTTTTCTGTTGATTTATTGAGTACGAACTACCTGTGTAAGGTGACGTATACTTAAATTAGGAGAGAGCATACACTTAAAACGAATTAGAAACCATGATGTCTGATGTCTGATGTCATGGACGACATTCCACTTGCCACTCATCAACAACTGCATATCATGCCTCATGGTACTCCTCGCACTTCGATCATATAAGCGGAAGGTACCTTACCAAACGTGTTCCTTGTCCGATGATAGGATAATGTAAACCAGTTCATCTAATCGTAATCCTTTTGATGTCTACCTTACGAGTCATTTAAAATAAACTGCTTATTCCACTACAGTACCTAGTGAGAAGGATCTCCACAATCGAAGTGTAGCAGGGTGTGAAACTATATGAAACACCACAGGAATTTTGAACCATATTTCTAGTTCTCTGAGGTTCCGTTGTGAGGCGTACATTACTGTAGACCGTACACATTTTGAACAGTTTCTCTAGTGCAGGTGAAGATATCGTTCCTGTCAGATGTTTACAAAAATGAACGTTGATAAGTATTTGTTTCAGTGGCCTATAACTAATGAAATTAAGCATTTTCTCGATCAATGTTTATATGATTTAAGAAAATATTTACACATAAAGACATAATCCTGAAGTTATACTATTGATTTCCCAAACACCGGATATATATATATATATATATATATATATATATATATATATATATATATATATATATATATATATATATATATATATATATACAGTGCCAGGTCGAACTGCTATCTCAATATTATAGAGGCGTTAGTTATTAACAGTTCTCGACCTAGCCTGTGTAGACAAAAGATTTTGAATCATAAGTTAGAGATCTTTAATGAGTCAAATACACCATAACGTTGAAAGATTTCCTTTTTTTCTCTCTTTCAATCGTTTTTACCAACTTAAAAAATGTTTACCCTTCATATCTCATTCAATTTTCTTAGTTTTTAATTTATCATTCTGATGTTTATTTTAGCAATTTTCTTTTTTCCCACCCGCCCGTTTCATTGATCTAAAAAAAAGTATGTTTCCTCTGAAATTTATCCTACGATTTTGTTGTGCGCAAAAGTTACTTACATGCATTATTGGTTAGCATTCAGGAGCTTAATTACCGATACTTGGATAAGGGTATTGCGTTTTAAATATAAGTAGTCAAAGTATATTGTAATAATAGAGCGTCCGCACCGGAATTTTTTTTATTTTAATTATGAGTTTACTTTTATGAAAATTCAAAAAATAAGAATGTAAATAGTAAAATAGGATTCAGAGGTTTGAGCAGAATTACACAAGGGTTATTTCTTGGAAAAGTTTGATGTACTTCAAAAGTGTTAAAATCTCATTGTAGTTTCACTTCATCCCATCCAATCTATGTTAAGTACATCAGTGAACCTCATATCTAAAATTGAACCTTATAAAATCATAAAATACTAGTGTACATCCTCAGTCAGAAATGACAGAAAAATATGATTCGCTAGTGTTCGGACTTATACTCCTATAAAATGATAGAATTACGTCAGTAATAAAATTTTTCATATATAAATTATCATTGTCATTTCTGATGACCTAAAGATAAACAAACATCCATTGTTAATTTTTCGTAAAGAGCAAAGGATTTCTTTCTGAATTGCTTTCAGGTGATAGTGATTGTGTGGCTTTGTGCTTCCTCGCTTCCAATCTCCTCCTTGAAATGGTTTCGTCTTAATGCTAGAAAAAGGTACTTTTTAAAATTACTTTTGCGTGACGGGACGGATCTATATTCAGTTTCATAGAAATTAATACAAATTGGTCTTTATTATAGAGTAGATGGTAAAAAAATCAGGTTTTACCTTCCCACCCTTTGAGAAGGGGTTAGTTTATTCCTAAGCACCTGAGGTGTGCATACCGGGGAATGCCGCAGCCATTTTTAATGGCTATAGTGCTCTTTCTCTAGAATGCTAGCTTCAAATCAAACTTTCTGTTCTGACCTTGAGTCACATTTTTTTTTAAATGGAAATCGCTCCAGACAAGGAGTGGAACCCCTTGATACATCTAAACAAAAATTTAGTAATACAAATACATTGTTAAAATTGCAAATGCAAAGAAAGTATTTTTTAATAGAAACGGATTTAATAAAGCAAATTGTGAAAAATTAAATTATAATATTAATAATTCAATAAATAATTAATAAATCCCTTAGTCATCACTTGGATATTGTATTGTGTTATAGGCTGAGTGTGTAGAAAATTATTGGGTTCCTGATTCAATCCAGGGCAATACTAAGTATCCCTGATAAAATAATGTATCATACTACGCACACAAAGTTATATTTAAAACAATTGCTGCTTATTCAATTGCAGTAAAGATATTAGACATTTATTAAATATATAATTAATTAACTTATTATTATGTATTTTGTTTATATTTATTCACAGATGAGTATAAACGAATTCCTTATAATTCAAAAAGAAAAAAATGATTATTCAATATTTTTTAATTTGTAATTATCTGTAGCATTTGATGAGTGTTAAGAATATATCTGCGCCATTGTTTAGCGAAGTTTGTGATTTGTGAAAATGTCTGAAGTAAATGTCATTGCAGGTGTTCTCGGAAGTATTTACATTCGCACTTCTCTTACGTAATTACTTCGGTTGGGATGTGAATATTGAAAGTGTTAGCTTTTAAATTCAGACAAACAAACAAAATATAATAGCATTAGATTTAAAACCAATTAACTACGATTTTTGAAAGATACATATCGACATAGAATATGGACGGCTAAAGCTTTTCATTCAATTTTCTATACACATATTCCTATATATAAAGGTTAGGTATATATATATATATATATATATATATATATATATTACTCATAAATCATTGAACAGAAAAGTCTAAATATTGGAATATATATTCCATAAAACACGGTTATTTTTCTTGTAAATTTTAACATTTAGAAGGTGCATCAATATAAAGTGTGTTATGTGTATGTTTATATGCATATATATGTTTCTTCTGTTTTGGATGGATATGTTTATTTCATTGTTATTAAATGAACAATTTCTCTGATGATCAGCAATGCAAAAATAAAGACTATATATTGTTTTTCACTGAGATATAAAACGTGTGTAAGATATTAAAAAAATTTAAAAATGGAAAAAAATGAATATAAATTTTGTTCATAAGACGAATGAAAAAAGCACAGGTATTCGTCGAAGTCAGAAAATGAAGAATTTTCTTTTTTAAATTTGGTCATTAAAATAGGATTAACACATATATATATATATATATATATATATATATATATATATATATATATATATATATATATATATATATATATATATATATATAGTTGTTCAAACTAAACAACTAAACTAATGAAAAAAACATTATTAATTTTGCCATATATATTCTCGGAAACACGGTGAGTAAAATCCGCACATTATTTTATTGTAAATGTTAACATTTAGAGAGTGCACGTATATAAAATTAGGTATGTTTTTTTTGTTTTGTTTATGATATTTAACCCTAAACAAGGCTGGACGCCATAGTAGATGTAAGGGGCTACTGAGAATCAGGGAGTAGGTTTAGAGTGTCATGCTAATTTGGGAGCTGTGCAGCAGGATTCTGTTTACATTCGTGTTATAAATGTCAGGTGTGAGGAGTTTACTAGCACGGTAGAGGGAGCCCACCTTCTTTGCTGTAGCCTTGGCAATGTCTTCAATGTATTTGTTCAAATTCATGTTACCTGTGAAGGTTAGGCCGAGGAGTTTAAATGATAAACTCTTAGGTAGGGTGTTGTTAGCCATGACAATCGGTGGTTGGAGAGGTTTCTTGTAGTTATTGAAGGAAGGGAGCTTTGTCTTTGCGGCATTAAAAGTTACCAAGCATATATGACCCCAACCCACTACAGCCTGGAGGTAATTTTCTAATGATTCATCCATTTCCTCGGATATGATCGCATCCGTTTTGCCACATGACGATAGCAAAGTCTGGTGTCGTCAGCAAATAAACAAATCTCAGACTCTATGTCATCAGGGAGATCGTTTATGCTTAGATGAACGACCATTGAGGACAACCTGCATCTTTCTTTTGTATATATGTTTGTATATTTCCGTGCATATGATTCACTCATAAACTAATCAATGGATCATTATAAATTTCTGAACACAGCTGCTAGGCGAAAGAGTTGCTAATATAAGTTATATTTAATTTAATTTAGTGTATGCAATTAGGGCAAAGAAGAGGTTGTAGCCCTTCGTAAAAGTTTAAATTCCTTCGATTTTTGTGAAATTTTCACTATTGGTATTAGACATTAATTAATAAATCTTCCTTAAATTTCAATTTCTTTAGAATATTTGTTTTACTATCGTTCACCCCAAGCAAGCCACATTGCCAGTGAAACGTATGAGGCTATTGTGAATTATGGGTATCTTAATATGACACTCGTTCAACGGTATGTTTGTTTACATCATATTTAATCTTCTGCATGTTGGTACAGTCAGTGGGGCAGGAATATTGGTGCAACCTCTTATTTAAAACAATACATCTCTGATGAGGGTCGGAGGTTACATCGACCGAAACGTTGTGAGAATAACATTCAAGATGAAAAGTGTATTCTGAATAATCGAAAGAATACAAAGTATACAGCCTCATCATCATGTATGTGATGTTATAGTGATGAATCACTATGTGCCAAGGCCAAAGGCCAAAGGCCACTCGAGTTTAAGGGTTAATAGAATTATGCATTGAATGATGAAAAGTGCTGTGGGTGGATTAAGACACATGGTTCGAAAGGACATATTTGATTGCTTGAGAGCACAGCGCACTAAATATATGTTGGAATCTGATTCGAACACGAACTTGTTTTAGTCAGCAGAGAATCGGTTACATTGTATTGCGTTCTATAGATGTACAGGATGTCCCAAAACGAAGGTTTCTTGAAAAAGAAAAGAACGCTTGTTTTCAAATGTCTGCATGCAGGACACACGAAAGCTTTAGAAAGGTGTACGACAGTTTTTAAAACATTATTCAGAGAATAGTATTATGTCGGCGCCATCGACATCACACTGATATACTTTTGAATTTGAAGCACGTTTAAAGCCAGAGCCTTTTCTTACCAGTTATCAAGAAACCTTTAAGATATTTAAAGAAGTCATATTTAGGAACAATGCACAGGTTTCACATTTGAGGAGCAGACTAACGCTGTGACTTCGTTTTCGAGCTGTCTTCATTTAATGCCGAGTGTTAAAGGTTATTACTTTTGGAAGGTATTGTAAGGTCATGTAAAGATTTTTTTATTTTGTTTTATACATGAATTTCTTTTAAAAACCTCTCGAATAGTACTTTTCGATTAGCCCTGTATTTTACAAATATATTAAAGTTTAATGCAATCTAATCATGAAAAATATTTTTCTTCGGCCTTAGGGCATTCTGAATATCTTTACTAGATGAAATACTCGTCAGCAGAAAGAGTTATAATTCTTAATTCAACTTTACAACATACGCAACAACATGGATTTTTATAGCCATCTAAAACGTAAAATCGTGAATAGATAAAAAATAAACACGCATATATTCTTACACATGACTACACGTGAATGCACCAGATGGCATATTGTCATATTGGGAATTAAGAACCAGATTTATAGGGGACATTCTAAGTAGGGAGGTGTGCAGCAGATTACATATCTAAATGTGTCTATGTTTTTATTGATGGGGAAACATGGAGTAAAGAGGGGATTGAAAAGCCAATTGTTCCGGCATCTTGTGATCTCCACAGTCAATGGGGTAGTATTTTGCTGCTCGTCGCGGTTGGTTGATAGTATTTACGTTAGAAAAAGTACAAGTGCAGTAAATTCGTCGGAGTACAATCCGTAATAATACTTGAAAAACAGACAGAGATACAGCATTACGGCGATGAGACATGAGCAGAAGCTTGGCAGACAGCGCGGAACCTATTATATTAAGGAATATTTTGCAATATGTTCAAGAGGAAGAGACTAGTTATGGCAACAACAGTCCATGCCTGGACGAAGCTATAATTATAGATTTTAATAGGTTCTATATGGGTTCTTAATAGTTTCTTTATATGTTCCTAAACTTACTAGTAGTCTGTGTTGTCAGAAATAGTGGCATTTTATTCATTGCTTACCGACTGACTTACAATTTTTTTAAGTAATGCCACTTAATAAAACAGTTATCGTCTTGATGAAAAACAATACTAATACATCAGTAACTGTTTTTTGAACGAGCCAACCTTCTGTATAGGGATCACGAACATCATGCTTCATGATGTTCTGGTCTGCACGAAGTCCTTATCGTTAGTCGCAGATAGTCGTTATCCTGAAAGCTTGCAGGTGTTCTTCTCGTCATCAAAAGTGAAGTCGGAGAGGGTTTGATCCATAACACACAAATAGATGGCGCAGAAGTAACGTTGCAACTCTAACTCCATTGATGTTTCGTTCTACGGTTGACACATATATGCTTGCCACAGAGACGACTAAAGAATGATATATTCTGATGTTGACTCCTCCTGCATCGTTACCACAGCCCTGTTAACCGGAGTGTGGTGTTAATACCGCTTGGTAAGAAACCTGTCCGCCATTAGAGACCCTGCAATAACCGGACGGTATAGCTCTTTGTCTACCATGTTGCCATCACAGTGAAAAACGTTTTCAGGGGTCATCTACTGCTGAGTAATTTACTATATACTGAATTTAATCCCTAAGGCTTATAGATAAAGAAATCACTAGAATATATGTATATATATAAATTATTTTATTGAAAACTGTACATGACAGTGTATGTTGAGTGTACTCAGGTTTCATTGATCTTTCCATACTGGATTTAGAGTAAGATCAGGTTGGTCATATCAGATAGATTCGTAAGCACTCGTCTGTCGTCGAAAATTCCGAGAAAAACTGATACAAAGATAAATCATCGGCTTAGGCTTAGGTGGTTCTCATTTGTATGTGTTACCCCATAAAATATATCCCGTGTTTTGCTGTCTGTTATAATTTCTTTTAAAATAGGATTGTTTATCTTTTTTTTTTCATTAAAAAGGTATGTATTACTGTTTACTGTTTGATTAGGGATATTGTATTTCAGGTAGCTTTGCGTATAACACTTTCTTATATCCTGCGTAATGAGTGGAAGTACACCCACATCCTGAGTGGGCAGATTCTTTATATATTTGATTGGGTGGACACCTTCAAATGTTCAGCGTCCGTCTATACACGCATTGCAGATGTTTAATATTAAGAAGGCATAATCTCCATTTATCTTACGTGAATAAAAATCGTTCCCCTTTCTCTCATGATTTCTGACATAAATGATTTATATTGTATATTACATATTTATATATACAATATGTTATATTATCTGTGATATATTTATATATACATACTATTTATATTTAGACATATAAATAGTTTATCTGGGAATGTTATATATTTATATATACAGATGTTTTATATTATATGTTATATATTTATATATACAAATTTTCTATATTGTATGTTATATATTTATGAATACGAATTATTTATATTGTATGTTATATATTTAGACATATAAATAGTTTTATGGTTATGTGATATATTTATATATACAAATGTGGTATAGTATTATTTTTATTGTATGTTATATATTTAGATGAACACTTTTTTTAATTTTATATTTTATGTATTTATATATACAAATGAGTTATATTGTATGTTATATATTTATACATATAAATGTTTTATATTGTATGTTATATATGAATATACAAATGATTTATATTGTATTTTATATATTCATACATATAAATGTTTTATATTGTATGTTGTATATATATATATATATATATATATATATATATATATATATTTACAAATGATATTTATTGTATATTATTGATTAATACATATACATATATACAAATGGTTTATATTGTATTTCATATATTTATATATTTTTAGATAGTATGTTATGTAGTTATACATACAAATGATTTATATTGTATGTTATATATTTATATATGTAAATGTTTCATACTCTATGTTATATATTTATGTGTGTAATGAGAACAGTAAATAATATTTTGAATTCATACTAACCGGAAACAGGTTGTTTTTATCCTACATGTGTAATGCATCCATTAAAATATGTATACTAAAATAAGTTGATAACAATATAACTATCAAATTGGAAATCAACCGGGTAATTTACTATTGAAAGTTTTATTTTGCAAACTATTATGTAATGCATACATTCTAATTCTTCTGTTACGCGTTATTTCTTTCTATATATACATACAATAAGCCATTAGAGATTTTACTCGTTGAAAGCGAAATCTACAAATTTACCACGCACAAGCTTGTGATCTAATCCACACTCCGCACCCCGATTGATTCGCACAATGCGCACGTTTTGAGGGTCTTGTGAACGGGTGATACCATAATCAAGAAAATGTCCATGTTTTGACTATGGGTGAGTTTAAGTTGCCTTATGGATAGCCTTCTTATGTGAGAATGTTTGTGCAGAGTTGGAGAAAATGAATCCATTGCTATTCGCACTCTCATTCAAAGATTACAACGTGCGTCTACGTTCCATGGTATTTCCTAACCCGGGCGTTTTGATCCCTTAGTAGGTAAATAGTATCAGCTTTAAGAACTGAGTAAAGCAACGTCCCGAAATCATTGAAAGAAGAAAAGTCACTACTAAAAGTTGTGGAATAAACCGAATTAAAATTCATAAAACGGTTGCAGCGCAATGGCACACGGATGTAACTACACACACACACACACACACATATATATATATATATATATATATATATATATATATATATATATATACATATATATATATATATATAGAGAGAGAGAGAGAGAGAGAAAGCGAGGAGAAAAGGAAGAGATTATATAAAGCAACAGGAATAAACCGAATTAATGGTCATAAAACGGTTGCAGCGCAACGGCATATGGATGTAATTACACACACATACACACACACACACACATATATATATATATATATATATATATAGAGAGAGAGAGAGAGAGAGAGAGAGAGAGAGAGAGAGAGAAAGATAGAGAGAGAGAAAGCGAGGGAAAAAGGAAGAGATAATATAAAGCAACAGGTAAATGGCACAATATTTTTTAAGGTAGATATTTATATAAATATAGCCACATTCATTATTTAATATAAGCCATTATTTTATAGTTATATATCTCTCTCTCTATATATATATATATATATATATATATATATATATATTATATATATATACATATATATATATATATATTATATATATACATATATATATATATATATATTATATATATATACATATATATATATATATATATATATATATATATATATATATATATATTAGATAGTGACGTGACATTAAATGAACGCTAAACACGCATTAAACGTTGGAAATCTTAGGAATGGGTAGGATTATACACAGGCCGTCATTGTCAGGAAAGTTCATGCCGAATTGTAAGTTAAATAAAAAGTGAAGAAATGTATTTCATTAAACATTTAACCTACCAGATATGGACTATTTTGTGGAAAAAGTCTACACTGTCCCCCAAAAAACTTATGAAATAAGTCACATAGAAAACATTAAAAGAAATTAGTTTTTCTTCATAAAATGTTTAGTTACATTATGTAATACAGCGAACGTCAATAATGTGTATGTACTTAGTAAAATTCTAAGCTATACGCCTCATATGCAATATGTATTCTAAGCCAAAAGGTGAGTAACGTGGGCATATTATTTATTTTTGTAAACTTTTTCATTGAAGGGAGTGCTTCTATAAACGGTATCATATCGCCAAATAAAGGAAAGATATTGAAATTTAAAATCATTGTTATTTTCTTTCTGTAATCGTCTAATATATGATATATATAGATATATATATATATATATGTGTGTGTAAAGTAAGTTGAGATAAATAAATTAGCACATTATATCAGTTCCAATATTTCCAACACAACATATCATTGGCGTACGAGCGTTTTTATAACGATTTAGAATATTTTATATTGTATTATACTTTATATGATTTCAAATAGTGACTTCATCAGTGATAATTATAACATCACAAATAGTAGTCAAGCATAAAAACATATAATTCTAGTATCATCTAAATAGGTATATATATATATATATATATATATATATATATATATATATATATATATATATATGAATTGTTAGACAGAAAGAAGCAATACAAAATACAAAAAACACATCATGAATAAAACGAAAACAGATTATACATGCATATATGTAAAAGGGGAAACATTATAAATACATCCGTAGACTGTACATACATACGAACATATATACACACCTATAACTGCATATAGATTAATAATGACAGCGCCTCTGTCCATGTGTATCTTGTTTAAACGATTAATGTTCATTTGTGAGTGTTTGTTGATTAAAGCTATTTGTTCAATTTTATTTTGAAACCGAAGATTCGCTAGATTAAATATATCTGCCTACAGTTTGAAAACCGACATTCCATGAAAAATATCTCTTTCCTTCTTTAAAAAAGAGATTAATTATTTTAAAGTTGACGATTAATAATTTAAAAGACATTATTTATGTTGGGAAACATAGATGGAGAATGAGATCTGTCGTTATGACCAGTGGCAGTGTAGATAAAAACCGCATTATCGTAAGTAAGAGACATAGTGATAGACAGAGAGAGGGCGATACAGAGAGAGACAGACAGACAGACAGAGAAAAAGAGACGGAGAGATAGTAAGTAGTATAAGAGTGACAGACTGCTATTACCAGTTCAAGATATGTGTGAATATTTTTAAATATTTAATATAAAGAGCAGGCCTTTTATCGCCTGTGACTATGATTAGAGTTATGTTTTATATGATTTGAGGCATGTTGTATATGGTTTGACTGGTGTTTTTACATGTGTGAAAAAGAATGTGCTTCAGTTTGAGGTCTAAATAATCACACAGAGGTGCATCACAACAATGGAGCGGTTCTTTTTTGCGACAATGGGTCTGCACACTTTTAGAAGAGAGCAATAGTTATTGGTAGAGCCGAAAATACGTATTAATTTGACACATGTTTAATAAAAATTAAGTAGTCATCGAAATTCTCGAGCAGGAGCTGTAACCATATATATATATATATATATATATATATATATATATATATATATATATATATATATATGGTTACAGCTCGTCTTTAGAATGTAATCAGGCTCTCATGTAACATCTTAATATTATAGACGCTTCTTTTAAGTTGTAAATTACTGACCGTTATAATAATAAACAAACTAAACGGTAAATATATATTTTTAAGAAACAAAGACAAACACCGCCTGAAAATAATATGACGAATCAAATCGAAAGTACACATGAAATAGGTAAGAAAATGGAACAAGAAACCCACGGAACTTACATACAGTAATTTGACCGAAACACTAAATGGGCAATTCATAAAATTGAAAAAAAATGGAAAAAGTATTATCAAGTAAAAACACTCCGTGTTTGCATATATATACATATACATATATATATATATATATATATATATATATATATATATATATATATATATATATATATATATGTATGTATGTTTGTCTGTATATATATATGTATATATATATATATATATATGTGTGTGTGTGTATATATTTGATGGTAAACTATATAAAAATATAGTTTAGTCTCTTTTCAACTGAGGCGAGACGTTTTTAAAAGAATTAATTATAAGCTGAAAATCTAAGCTTAATGCAAAGTGCCGCCTTCCGCCGTGGAAATCTGTTATGACTAGCTTACTGTGTATGTCCACCGACTTAACATGACATTTAATGTACTCCCCTTCGTCTTCAAGGTAATTTATAGTGGTTGATGGGTTATAGACAGAGTCAAAAGGGACATTGTTAATCTTTTCGAATCCTTCGACAGCTATATATATATATATATATATATATATATATATATATAGAGAGAGAGAGAGAGAGAGAGAGAGAGAGGGAAGAAAAAAGAGTGATAAATATGAAACGATTGTCCAGATTTATTTCAAATTTCAATTGTTCAATGCAAGGTGTATTCAGTAATAAACTAGTGTTTATTATTCTTTCACTAACAGATCATATATATATATATATATATATATATATATATGTGTGTGTGTGTGTGTGTGTGTATATATAATTTTCATGGATAGTCAAAACTTTCAAAGTAACAGATGGATTAATACTCGATGTGAGTGTTTGTTTTTTCTGTATTTATCCTTCTGGATATTTCCGTACTCGATTCTTGTATTGCTAAATATATATATATATATCCTAACGAAAAAAATGAAAAATAAATTCGGATTTACCTTGCTTCTAATATCATCTAACCAACTCCGAATATAATAGTATTTTACACATTTACTTTACATTTTATTTGTCTACATGCGCGCTTATGATCTTCCAACGATAGATCACACACACTCATGCATATATATATATATATATATATATATATATATATATATATATATATATATATATATATATATATATATAGTCTCAGAAGTTTATCAACTATTAAAACTATATGAGAAAAAACACTTTTGCCCCAAGTCTTTCGGTGGAAAATTACTTTTCTTGTAAGTAAATTTACTTTTTACAGTCACTATATTAGTTTGCTTCCAAGAATTTACGTCAGTATTAACATTATTTAAGGGATCATCAGTTGTTTACCAGGAAAAACTGTTTCGGGAATTTAAAAACAAAACAGTATTTTATCTCATGGCTTCACTTCACAGACCCCACTTCCCTTAAAAGACAATAACAAAAGCGTTCCGTATATTAGATCTAAGTTTGTTTTAGATTAATATTTTGATAACTTATTTAGTTATTATAAAATGTCCTCCTTACCTTATTATTAATATTCAATGAGGAACCATTTTGATTGTAAATCATTTTAATACAACGCATTTAATCTGACGAAAAACACGTTTGAAATGTGTAAATATGCTAGAAGAGCGCGATTTTCACAAAATGGAGTCTTACTGGATGCCGCCATGTTCTTGACGAAAAAAGTATCAAACCGTATGTGTTTCCTATTACTACGTACTACTAAATTTGAACTCCAAAACGTTCTTAATATTATAATCGTTAAGAATATATATATTATAGCCTCTTATGCAACTGTTTAACTCTTTGAACTAATTATTTAGCCAGGAGGTTATATCAATAGCAAATGAAAGCAGATCCCATGATGATAAATTAACTAAGTAAATTGCGACGACTTCAAGGTTAAGCAGCTTTTTTATTTTCTTCACTAAGGAATTCCACTAATTTAGGGCACTCGAAGATAAGGGTTAAAGAGATGTTTAGTTTGACGATGACGATGACAGGATTCAAATTAGTGAGTGGAATGGGAAAATGAGTTGTGAAAAAGGTCAGCAGAAGAGTTAAGAGTAGAACGCAGAGAGAATGAGTAAAAAATGGGATATCTTAGAAGCCATCGAAGAAACACAATTCGTAACAGTTCCCACTAATATGGCATCGTGGGGCCTCAGCGGAAACAACTGCGTCATCTAGACTCCATTCACCAAATGTCAATACAGCCTCGGTATTTTGTACCTACTGATAGGATAGTCTCCTTGGAGGTTACTCTGAGATTCGGTGTTTTGACTATTAAACGGATATTGATTTACTCCTCTCTAGGAGTTAGGTACAAGGCCAGTTTTTATCTTACTCCCACAAGTAAGATATGACCCAAGGTCGGGTCGGGAAAGTGGGGTTTAAAAATTGCCTGGACATCCCCGTCGGCATTCCCCGATAGGGGCGCCTCAGGCAGTAAGCAATAAACTTACTCCTTCCCAAAGAGGGGAGGCGAAGCCTGGGAGGGTGGACCTCCTAGAACTGCACAGGACATACCCATAGACCGGCGTAAATCAAGCCCCGAAGGCCAAGACAATACCAGTCTATGGGGTGCAGTATCCGTCGGAACAGATACTACACTTTGATCTTAGCCAGAAGGCCAAGACCGATAACGTAAGACCAGGTAAAGCTGTACCTTCACGTTTATTAGTAATATAGTAAAAGAAAATAAAGAGAAAATTACTCCAGTAATCTTAGAATACCGCCCACAAATAACAACTGTCGAACCAGGGAACAGCATTTTCTTCCACGTTTGTCGAAAACATCCCTCATGGAAAATGAGGACGGAGGGACAAAATAAGAGGGTCGAGAGTAACAGAGCTCCCGAAAGTGTATCCATAGAGCATTGTCCACTGTCTATTTTAGGGACTACAAAGTTTGTATATATAACTAATGGAATACCTAGCCTAAGACGGGTATAAACAATATATATATGGCATTACTTTTTAATATTTTCTTTTGGAGAGATGGAAGAGGCAGGGTACGGTTCGAGGGTCAATCACTCTAAATGGTGAAGTTCATAAGAAAGACATGCCCACGTTAATCACTGTGTTCCCTGGAATAAGTATTCTATAATTAATAATCAACAGTTTATCCGTTTAGGAGTTTATCCGACACATATATTATTGGAACTCACGTGCGCCCACTGATTCGCTTAAAATGTTTTACATAATATGATACAAGATTTTATGTAGAGCAATTCCTTTCTATATAAGTTCTGTTTGTACCTCGAATATTTGAAAAAAGGTTTTTATGAGGTGTGAGTTTGGGGAAACCCCTGAAAATGGTAAAGTATACAAAAGCGAATGTTCCCGCGTTACTTATCGTGTTGTCCAGAATATATATTTCGTAGTCAATAATGATAGGTACATTAGTTTAGGCGTGAATCTTATACATGAAAAAATACCTTACTTCATTTAGGAAAATATATCTATCTACATAGTCACTTAATTGAATTATTTGCACAATTACGCAAGGGGGACATCGAGTTTAACTATCCGCAAAGACGAAATGTACCATTTGGACCATTGAAAATCGATAGCACTAAAATCGATAACAAAAACAATTGTTATAAAGAAAAGCGGCAAGATGACTACGGACGCAACTAAAAATACAAAATAGGAAATCATACAATGGATAGAAACCTCTGACTTACTACTTATTCGACATAGAGTATTAATATGAAAAGATCCCACATTAAACTAAATAGTTGAGAGGATTAAAAAGAAATATATGTAGAAATTGCTGAATGGTAAATAAACCCTTTAAAGAAACGAGACACAAACTACGCACAGACAAGGGCTTAATATGTAGTGAACCCCCCCCCCCTTTTTAAGGATGTTTGCACGTAAAACGTGTACATGATGCCGTATTTTATGTTTTAACAGCAACACAATGAAGGCTAAAATCACCCACTTGTGTATTGTCGATACTGTCTAGTAAGAGATTAAAGCTTCGTAATCTATTAGATTAGTCTATGAAGCAAATAGTCTAATGATTAATCTAAACAAAGCGACACAGATTAGGTTTGCTGTAATAGATAACTCTGTTACGCCTACAACCACCGTCGTTTTGCTTATATTCAATGTTATTGCTGCTACTGATACAAAGTACGAAATTAGACGAAAACAAATTTGTGTCAAAAAGATTAGAGATGTGTGTCTATAAAACGATTACAGATTTGGGTATAAGCGATAAGAGATGTGTATGTATAAAGCGATGACACATACATGGACATAAAAATTAATTGCCTCATTATCGTTCCAAGGAAAACGGTTATGTCTGATAATGATCATAATTTTGACAAATTAGGAACAAAACCTCAGACCGAGATCGCCAATAGGAATTCCAGATACACGTTAAAAACTGTTTATATCCCTTGCAATTATACGAAATATAAGATAAAAAACGTATATAAAGCATTTTCGGTTAAATGAGATGTATTATTGTCTAGCGAATCAGGATACCTCTATAAAATCATGATCTATCACGAGAAAACAGAAGACTAGTATTTATATACCAGCAGGTGTGTGTGTAAATAAGTAACGCCAGTGAATAGTACCTTTTCATCATCAATATCAATATATTTACATGTATCTATTCATGTATGAAAGTCGGTTTATAGTTATCCGTCTATATTATTAGGTATCAGGATGTATCTCTCTCTCCCTCTATCTCTCTTTCTCTCTATCTCTCTCTGCAGATAAATTATTTTTTGTTGTGGCCCTGTTTAGGGTCTGGAATGAAAACACGTACACGGGGTTTAGCAAAACCAAGTATATTGAAGAAAAGTATATACAACAGAGAAACAAGAGCAGTGGTACGTCAGTCTTGACTGTCAGTAAAGACTGGGGTTTATTCAGGTATTTAATTCAGGAATATATGGCTGAGAGACGGAAGATGGGGGAGGGTCAAGCCAAACCGCTTAAAGTAGGAGCACTGGCCTATCAAAAATAACCTGGACATCGCCGTCGGTATTCTCTCGCCAGGGTGCCCCAGGTAGTAAGCAATAAACTTACTCTACCCTAAAGATGGGGAGGCAATGCTTAGGAGGGTGGACAACATAGGACTTCCCAGTATCAATACCTATACCTCAGCCCGAAAAATAAAACGTCACCGTTCCCGTCGGACTGGGGTTGCCTCATTATTTCAGTCTTTCCCACCGCAGGAAGGTGGGGAAGATTCAAGCCAGCGCCCCCAAAAGGAGGAGCACACTAGTCTACCAAAATTTGCTACTGTCACTAAATGTTACTTTCATCGCCTTCGCCAAGGATTGAACTCAGAAACTCCAGATAACTTGCAACTTTCGAACCAACAGTTTAGACCTCACGGCCATGTGTCACTAGTGGTCGAAACGTTGTGAGCATGGCACCCAAGACGAGGAAGTCAGTCCGATTACTGAAATCTATACAATTCTCATCTTGGATGTTATTCTCACAATATTTCAGGCGTTCTTTATGCTCATCTTGTCGAACTCTGGAATCTTTATGTCGAATTGGTGAATTTTATACGGAATTTCAAACTGAATCCTTTATTTGATATACGGAGGTATATTCCTTTTGTATAGATTCCCGAATTTGACATAAAGATTATCCTCGTCGTAAATTCACTAGACCAACTCGACAATCAACTAAATACCATCCATTCACTGTGGAGGTCCCCAGATGGCGGAGAGCCTTCTACTCAAATAGCTTCTTTCCCCGTGCTGCTGGCTTCTGGAACTCCCTCCCTGCCCCCTGTTTCCCCGACGGTACTGACATGCAGAAATTTAAAACTAATGTAAACAGACATCTCGCTGCGCAGATCCCAATTTAGGTTGAACCCCCCCCCCCAACCTTCTCCTTCTTCTTTCTTCTCAGTAGCCCCTTACGTCTACGGTTGCAGCCTCCCTTGTCTGTGGTGAACTATGTTAAACGAAAAGACGTATCTGAAGAAGGTGAGAGGTTATTCTAGTTGAAATGTCGTTAGAATTACATCCAAAATGAGAACAGTAGTCCTAATAATCCAAATTATACAAATAATCAATCCTCATCTAAAGAATGGTATATAGTTATCTGTATCTCCATTTCCATTGTTCGTACCCACTTTCTTTTTGTACTTTAATCCATTCGCAGATTAGACAATAACATACCCCTGTCTCTCTCGGTATTCCGTCTATCCAACAACCTATGATTCGATTATATCTTCTAATTCACAAATTCCTCTAACACTCCATGTTTAGAATGTGTACCTTTAACTATATTGCAGTTAATTGAATTATTCTAAATATTAAAATATCAGAACGAACGATTATTTTGCGTATAGCATAACATTGATTACGCTTATAGCATAAAATGATTACGTTTATAACATGACACTGATTACGTTTATAGCCATACGAGAAACTATATTCGTATCCTATATACTGAGGTTGGAATATGTGCGTGTGAATAGTTTTATTTTTCGTGAAATATTAATCATTTCTGAGCTCATAATAAAACTAGCAATTGACAAATCTACAAAAATAAATTAATTATTGAAATTTAATTAAAGGGTTATTTCCATATTCGATGATTAAATTTAATAATGAAGAGATTTTTATTTGAAAAAAGTAACGTGTTGTAATAATGTCCATTTATATAAAGTCCGCGAGCTTTTGCTGTGATCACGATATGATGATGTAATCCGCTTTTCTCCTTTTGAAATTCGCTTCATCTTTGTAATGAATTCAGTTTATTTATCGTTGTCTGGTTTTGTTTGCTACTAAAGTTATTAGATAAGAGTGTATTATACTTTTCAGAAAGTTGATACGCTTTAAAATGCGCTCTGAAATAGAAAATATGAAACTGCTTCGTATGTCGCATGTTGTCAAGATTCGCCGGGGATTGATACATCATTGAAGGTTATAGTCTAAACTTCTTATCGGTCGGATAGTGGAGTATATTTTGTAAGACGGTACACATCTAAGTTAAAAAATTTATAATAGTTTTCATCATAAGAATTACTGAATTTCAAAATAAAGATATATAAAAATAGCTTTCTTTTTTTTCTTTTTTTTTTAGTCCTCATCTTGTATTTTGGTGTTATCAGTTCGATGTTGCTGAACGAATATCGATGAGAGTCTTTTTGTGGACTGCACGTGGCGGTGCAAATTGTAATAAGAGATGTTCTCCTTGGTTAGAAAGCATTGTTTTTTTTTTTACTTAATAAAACTAAAATGCATTGTATGGCGTTCTAATTGCTTATTATTATTTTTAATAATTAATATTTCCATGTAAACAATGCTTTCTAACCAAGGACAACATCTCTTATTATGTATATATGTGTTACAGAATATAAGAACAGCATCGGTACCGTCGGTTTCAAATCAAACAAATGGGGCATATAATATATAATAGTAGCGCTTGATATATCCAAAGCCTTTGACAAGGTCTAGCATAAAGGGCTTCTCCTAAAATTACGCTCATATCGTATTACTGTGCAAAAATCTTATATAAGGTCTTTCTTCCTAACAAAAATCCAGGTTGTCCTCGATGGCCGTTCATTTAAGCAACATGACATAAATGCTGGTGTACCCCAGGGATTAATCCTTGGACCTTTATTGTTCCTGATTTTGATAAACCAGCTCCCTTATGACATTGAGTCTGACATAGGTATATTTGCTTTGAAATTTCTCTTTTGGATGTTTGATCATATGCACTTTTATTTGGAATTTATGTTAATAATCAATGGTTGTTACCTAGGTATTTAGCAATGGATCTTTTTGCGTGATTGTTTTTATAACTATCTGATTTTCTCTGATAATTATATATATATATATATATATATATATATATATATATATATATATTTATAAAACACTAACTCCAGTCTTCTTATTTAAATTAAAAAACAAACAAAACCCTAATCCTGAAGACGACTACGAAAGTCGAAAGCGCTCGAGAAAATGGCCGAATTAAAAACTATCAGCGAAGTACTATACGGATTGCCACCTGAAACCAGAAAGATGGTTTGAGAACCTCACGGGGAAAATATACACACGCGAAAGTCCCGTGATGTTCAACAACGCTTGCTTAGATAATGACTTGCTGCCTAAATATACATATATATATATATATATATATATATATATATATATATATATATGTATGTATGTAAGAAATATTTTAATAATTAAACAAATGTAAAGTTGCATGCTTTAAAATTTATTCTAATCATCAGGTGTTTAAACAAGGAATAAAATAAAATATAATTATAATTTTTAATCCATAGATTTTTAAAGAATTACTTTTCTACGCAAAGGGAAAAAGAAACAATAATTTTCTTAATTATTGGTAAGTATTAATTTGAAATATTTACAACACAATTTTAAGTTATGCTTAAAGCAAAAATAATCCAAAAATGTTTTAATAATGAGCAGAATAGCATTGTAGTACTGAATGAATCAGTGCAGTTATAGTAAAAATCCGATTAGAAACAGTTAATTGATTCCAATAAAATTCAGGGAAGATTCCAAAGTAAGAGGTCTATGAAAAATTAAAAATGATATTGTTAAATATATATATATATATATATATATATATATATATATATGGCTCGTATCCATAAGTTGGTTACGCTGGTAGAGGCAATAACGGTTGCCCAATTAGTGTAAAGCAATACTATTCGGTTTTCTGAAAAGCGTAATGAAATGTATATATAAACAGAGAGACTACATATGTAAAGTTTCAATTTCTTTCACTGTTTTTGCAGGGAGGTAGGTACTTTTTGTTCTGGGAGTTTGGTATTTGGATTACTAAGTCGCATTCCGTTTGGGTTTTGAATACTAACTTGACGACCCTTAATACGTCTAGCCCCACTGATAAGTCGTATATTACGAAATATTCCTCTGTGGAAAACTATATATATATATATATATATGTGTGTGTGTGTGTGTGTGTATGTACGTCTGTGTATATATTTAGAAACATCGATTGGATATTCTTTCAGGATTAACATCCCCCATAATATTAAGAGATTTCCCGCCTGTTTTTTTTCTTGCTACTGAGTGCTTCAACTTAAATAAGCGTTTCCACTTATTTCTTCTCCGATATTCTTCGTTTTTAATTTATTATTTTGTCTTTTCCTCTTAGAGGGCCAGGTGATAAATCCTTAGGATAACTTTTAGCATTTTTTTCTTTCCCATCCGCCTCGTTTATTTGATAAAATAAATAATGTTTCATCTGAAATGTATCCTACCATTTACTTGTACTGTAAATCTGCTTACATATATACATATATATCTCGTGCAATAATCTCTATTTTGAACTACATAATAACATGTCCGTCTCGCATCGATAATAAGCGAATTTTGTCTCTCTGCATGCTAGATGATTACGTGCTCCCTTTCTTTCGATTTGGTTTCTTCCGTTCTCACCCCTTTTACCTTTGAATTTTTAAAACTCTATGACAACTTACATCTTGTCATCGACCTCTTGCGGGCCACCCCTTATATACAATAACCTATTATAATTTTTATTAAAATATATCTTAGATATATTTAAAGACTTAATTACTGCAACTGTTCTTTTTTATAATGGCCAAAACATGTAAGAATCAATTCTTATGAATTCAGCTATAATTTACGTTTAGCAAAGAGGAGAAACCTTATTTCCAGATCAAAATACATTAAATAGTCATAAAGCGTTAAGCTCTTTTTATTTTAATTGTCGACTTCGTGTTTTAATCTAAGTTATTGACCATCCAGTGGCACGTGTCCACATCTTTTTGTTTATGATGACATAATAAGTAGCCAAGTCCTGACAACATCAAAATCTCATTGATTTCCATAACAAGTGTCGGCACTGTTTCTTTTGAACCAACAAAACTATTCAAATACCGATACGATAAGACTTCGTGCGATTTTCACATGCCCGACCTACACTGAGCAACTTTAAACATAAAAAATCTAATAAAAGTTATTTCGGCTACTAAACTAGTTCGTTTTTTCTCCAATTAAATATAGCTCCATTTAATTAAATATAATTGACCATTGAAACATCTCACATTCACAAAAACCTAGGCTTATAAAATGTGACTCCATTAAACTGAACTCTATTTTTTATATTAATAATCCCAATTAATCTCTCTTTTTCTTCGGTCTCTGGTTTTTTGCACAGTACTTTACAAAATACAAAATTATGCAAAATACAAACATACGAGTTAATAATACATTTTCTTTCAATTGCATCAGACAAACCCGAAAGAACAGAAGAAAACAAACGATAACAAATGACGCCAAAATATCCTTACCTTATCACTCGTCTTTTATCCTATACAACCATTGCACTTCAATATCTGTCACTCTTTTTTTGTAGTCCCAAATTGGTGGCGTATCTAACTATACGGGTTTTCTCTTTTCTTTTTTCTAACTTGCGCATTATCATTTTAAACCAACACACGTGTATGCATTACAGTTCTTTTTCTTACACTTCTTTTCTTTCTTCCTAACTTAGGCATTGCTATATTTTAAAAGATATACAGGGTGATTCATAAGTCACTTCACTTAGCTATTTAAAATGATTACCATACGAAGCACAAACATACTATGAACTTTTGATAATTGTTATCTTACTCTCTAATTACTGCTATTTGTTATTTTAAAGTTGTTCGTTTATATATTTGTTTCTATATATATTTATTTGATAATCAATCAAATATGCTACAAAGAGTCGTAAATTCCTTGCATGCGGATGAAGGTGGAAATTTTGAAAATTTGCGGTAATTTAAAACTCTCATAAATGACTTTGTTGAATAAACTTTCTGTTTTGTATTACCGTATTTTTTAACTTTAGAATTTCAAAAATAAATAGCTAAGTTACTTATGAATCACCCTGTACATTTCTTGTGTGTGTTAATAGCTTTGCAGTTTTTTTCTAATTGATTTTTTTTTACTTCTAACAAACGTATACTTACAGTTCCTGTCGTTAATACAAAGTTTATACCTATAATAACCGTTTATGCGTAGTTTTAGAGCAGAACTTTTATTTATGGTTCTCTTTGCCATTCTTTTTACCTCTTGTTTTCTACTAGTTTTACTTTTCTCAAAGCATCTTCAATGCTGTATTTCTTTCCATTATCTCAATTTGTCTTGGTACCCAGATTTCGTTTCCCATTGCTCGGACAGCCCATCGGTCACGTCACTAAATTGTGTAAGTGTTGTAGGATGCATAGAATTTTTTACGGCTAAAATAGCGACGATGATGATTATGATGATGACCACGATGATGAAGATGATGAATACGGGGACGACGACGACAGTATGTAAAATGGACGTAAATCCGGCAATGATGATGATGATGATGATGATGATGATGATGATGATGATGATGATGATGATGATGATGATGGTGGTGGTGGTGATGATCATGATGATCTGAACTTCTTGAAGACTTTTATAACGTTTAACGGCACATCATCAAGGTGGATGATTCTTTAGGAAGTGACGTGTCAGTCTGCAGCCGGATCATTGTAAATTGCCACAAATTAAGGCGAAGACGTCCGTATTCTATATATATATAGTTCTTGGTTTTTCTTTATGCATAGAGATGTAATCTAGTTACGTTTTTACTACATAATAACATGTGCACACAGTTTTGCTTCTAAATGAATTCTATCTCCTTGCATGCTACTCAATCAGGCGCTCCGTCGCATCCTACGGTGTTTTCTATTCGTGTTTTTTTTTGCCTGTCGATTTTGAACTATAGAAATACTGAAAACCTACTTTCTTATTTCACGTAATATTTTTATATTTTCGTATTACATTTTAATTCATGTTATAATTAGAAGCATTCCAGACGGATCAAATTAATTCCCTGAACAGAATAGTTTTTACACCATTTTTATGTCTCTTTACGAAGATAAACATAAATATATAATGCAACTAAACCTTGTATCGAGAATGTTTATTCCAAGATTAGTCTATGTCCATTACATGATTTTTATTCTAGAAATTATCAAAAATGCATGGGTTAAGTTTAAGGGGGCTTAAAAAGAAACTGAAATTCAGTGAATCTTGCTGATATTATGTCTGATAACTATGATTGAATTTAATGTCAATTTGAAAATTTTAATTTTCAAATCCAACGTTGCGCCAATACATGCCTCTTAAAAATCCTGTAAAATACTCCAACGAAACCGAAATTGGGGTAATATTTATTGATTCATGTCTAATACCTATTGTTCAAATTTCACAAAACTATGAGATATCTAAATTACTACGCAGTGCTTCCACCCTACCTTTGCCCATTTTGTATAAAACTAAATTAAACTAAATATTGCGCACATTATCAACACCTACGCTGAGCAGTTGTATTCCAAAATCATAATAATTGGTTAAGTATTTAAGGAGTTAATCCTATACATAGAAATATATAAATATACTTAACTCTATATGAATAAAAAAAATAATACGTGTCGTCGAAATATTATGATACTAAATGTGAGTCCATTAACGTGTGTCACTCTAAGGATGTTTTCTGATATAATTTAATGACACCGAATACATGCTAAAATATACGTTAGTGCTGGGATTGGGTTATGTTTGAAAAACATCTATTTTAATTGTTCTAATTAGCCGTAATTTATAAATAACTGAACACTTATTCCCACTCACCCTTAGTTATCGATGTATTTATCTCTTCCTATCTAACTCTATGTTGATTCAACCACTCTTTACTATTTCTAAATCTCTTTGTGAGTATTTAGAGAAAGAGTGACTTTTTTTTAAAAACGTAAGCCATTTATTTTTCATACGCATGTTATCACACACCATAAAAACGCATGTAAATTAGATTGCAAAGTAATAAATCTATTTACTTCTGTATAATAATAGTAACTAATTATAATAATAATAATAATAATAATAATAATAATAATAATAATAATAATAATAATAATAATAATAATAATAATAATTTTGCACACTTAAGGAAAATCCTTGAATGTGGAAACCAACCCGCATAAGCTATGAATGGTAACCAGTCACATGGAAGTTACAACAGAACGGAAACAAAACCACAGAAAAAATACCACCACAGGAACTAAAAAACAGAAAATACAAGAAAAGCATAAGCTGCACCACCCACCCACCCAAAAAATAAAATAAAATGGCACCGGCCTCGTTTGGCACCACACAAAATAGTCGCCAGAAAATCAAGGAGAATGGGAAAACCGAGGTGAAACAGCACGAACCAGACCTCCTCTAGAAGAGTGCGGAGAATGATAGGGCATTAGGGAAGCTTCTTGCCACCTAAATCCCAGGGGAGCACAATGGCTGTTGCCAGCGAGTAAGCAATGGTAAACGGCTGTTGCAAGGTTATTTGCGATGATGACTGAAAAGAGGGTGAGAATACTTTTAATCGGGGGGGGTGTTTTCACTCAGACTCCAGGGGACACTACAGGTTGTTGTCGGTGAGAAATCACTGACAATAACTTGTGTGAGAACTCCTAGTGAGTACACATAATAATAATAATAATAATAATAATAATAATAATAATAATAATAATAATAATAATAATAATAATAATAATAATAATAATAATAATAATAATAATAATAATAATAATAATAATAATAAATATGATGATGATGATGATGATGATGAGAAGAAGAAGAAGGAGAAGAAGAAGAAGAAGAAGAAGAAGAAGAAGAAGAAGAAGAAGAAGAAGAAGAAGAAGAAGAAGAAGAAGAAGAAGAACAAGAAGAACAAGTGAACTAAAACTGCCGGAAATCTCATAAGCTGACCCCTATAAAAAAATACACACGCGCATGTGGTGGAGCTAACCTCGGCTGGCATTACACAAAATGGTCATGAAGGATCCAGAAGTATGGAAAGACCGACAAGAGAGAGCACCAACCAGACTTCCGCTGGAAGAATGCAGAGAGGACTAGAACTTTAGGGAGGCTTATAGCCAGTCAACTTCCAGAGAAGTCTAATAGTCGTTGCCAGAGGGAATCAATGCTAAACGCATGTTTCAGTAACACATCATGACTTACAATGAGTATCGTAAGAGGTGGAGAGTGCTGAAAATGTTGATAGAGTTATTGTCACTCAGACTCCAGGGAAGAGTACTGGTTATCGTCAGTGAGCAATCACTGATAATAACTTGTGTGAAAACTACTAGTAAGTAAATAATTTCATCTCGAGACAAGATAAGGTCAGTTATAGTCGTATTGGCTACAGTTTTAAATAGTAGAATAGACTATACTTTACATCCTCGGTGGAGCAACTTATATAAAAGAAGGAAACTACCGAAATAACACTAGTCTTTCTTCGGTTATGCTAGAACTTTTTCCGACTGCTTTGTATCTCATCTTGCTTCTGGATTTAAGCACTATCAGATCAGAATAAATGCGGTTAAGGATTAAGTAACCGTCGTTTGACTATAACCTCGTCACACTGTAACACTTTTAGATATCCATAGACCAGTTATAGTCGTATCGACACTAGTTTTAAATAATAGAAGAAGCTATACTTTTTTATCATTGGCATAGCAACTTGCCTAAGAAAAGGAGAACACGGAAATGATACCAGCCCATCTCCGGTTATCAAACCACTGTTTTTTTTATTGTCTTTTATTTTATTTTTTTTGTTTTTATGGAAATCTCTTCAGACAAGGCATGAAACCACTTGATGTAGGAAGCTTAAAAAATATCACTTCAAGGTAAATTCTTCACTCTTTGTCAGAAATATCGCTCATGGGATGTAAGGACTAAAGGACAAAATAAAAAGGAGCGAGAGTTACGCCGAAAAGTAAACCCACCAGTCACTTTCTACTCTCATCTAAAAAAAATTAGGCAATTTCAGAAAAGAATAAGTGCCGTTCGAGATTGAGTACCTGTTGGTTCGCTGAAAGTTTCCTATTACACAGTAACACTTTCAGAAGATTTTCTGTGTCTCGCGACAAAGGATAATTGTATCGATTAAATGGTTTATTATACTATGTACCGAATCGATATATTTATATTTTGCATGCAAACCTAAATTAAAGTATGAAGGTAAATCTGAAATCCCTTTTTTTCTTAGCGCAGAATCGAGCATCAGCTGGCTTGAGTTAAAATATAAACACTTACAGCAAGATTGTTTGAGAAAATGTGGAATATTGTGTAATCATTGTTTTCTGTAATAATAGGTTTCTGAAAAAAAAAAGTTTTTGTTTGATTTATACTTATTTTTTTACCCTCCCCTGCCCAAAGAAATAATTTAGGAGGGTTGGCGTGGATGACATTTTTTAGGGGGAAGAGTTAAAAAATGTTATCTTTTTTTTGTAACTTTTTTTTTTTTTGCTTTTTGCTTTTTTTCGAAAATTGTGATGTTTTGCGATGGCTTTTTTTAGTTTTTAGGTTTTTCTTCATGTTTTTTTTTCAATGTGTTTTATGTTTTGCATGTTTGTTGTCAATGTTTTTTTCTTTTTTTGGCTCTTTGGTGACAATTTTGATGTTTTTCGAAGATTTTTTTGTTAAAAGCTAAACAAAAAATTGACAAAAAACAAAAAAACATCAAAAATACATGAAAAACAAAAAAAATCAAAACCATCAAAATTGGCGCCAAAATGGCTTAAAAATCGTCAAAAACGTAAAATAACAATTGTTATTTTACGTTTTTGACGATTTTTAAGCCATTTTGGCGCCAATTTTGATGGTTTTGATTTTTTTTGTTTTTCATGTATTTTTGATGTTTTTTTGTTTTTTGTCAATTTTTTGTTTAGCTTTTTGCGCATATTTTAATGTTTTTTTATACTTTTTATGTTTTTTTCATGTTTTTGTTCAATGTTTTTTTTTGCTCTAGGGCGCCAATTTTGATATTTTTTTGTTTTTATCTTTTTTAAAAAATATTTTTAGAGTTTTTGGTATTTTTTTCTAGTTTTTTTTGGTCATTTTAAACACGGCGCCTGATTTAGATACAGCCAGATCTGGACGCGCCAGTTAATTATTTGTCGAAGTGAAGAGCTAGTGTAGTATATTTGTCATAATACCATTCTTTTAAGCATTACCCTGTTCTCTGTTGAGAGGTGTGGAGTTAGAGTAATATCTATATTGTTGTCATGATACAATCCTCCCAGGATTCCATCATCCGTTTTTGAGAGGTATAGGGTTATTGTAGTTACTATTCTGTTGTCATGATACCATCTTCCTAGGCATTACATCCTCCCTTTTTAGAGGTGTGGAGGTGATGTAGTATCTGCTCTGCTTCCAACTAGCAGAAATATGCGACTGGGGGCTTGTACAGTACGGTTTAGAGGATTTAAAATGTGTGTATGACGGTGAAGTGAGTCCAGAAATATTTGTTAAAGTATTTTTAGCATGTGTTAAGCTCCTGCTGATGTGTGAGTATGAATAGTTACTTGTGTGTGTGTGTATGTAACTCCCACAAGTAGTGCTTATTTGACGTAAAGATTGTGTGCGTTGTGACACTTTATCAATACAGGACACGACTCGACTGCTGATAAATTGTGTCCTTTCTTTATATAGTGTGGGGATCGGCCCCATCGGTTTTGCGGCAAATCTTTAATGGTTTCTTTTATTGCTTTTAGTGAAGATATTTTTAACTCTTCTCATTGCCTGAAAAGATGTTTTATCTTCTATTTATTCCATTTGAATTTGAAACCAATTTTATACCAAAATAGGCTACTCCTTTCTTATGAATATTTTTCTAGTGAAGCTGAAGGGACGCGTCAGAGAGTTAAAGTGGATGTGGAACATAACAACTATAGTAATACCAGTAATTGTAGAAACACTTGGAGCAGTCCACCCCGCAAAAAAAAAATTGGAAAACATACTAAAAGAAATTAGAACCAGAGCAAGAATTGACACTATGTAAACCATCTAGCAGACATAAACTTGCTGCTCAAACCACCATATCAAACTATAAGGATTCAGATTTAACCGTGAAATACGAACTCAGTCCGCACAAAAAAGATGGGGCAGTGGCGTGCAGAAGGGCGCAATGACTTCGGGCATCCAATCATATGCAAACTATCTTCCTTTCCCATAATATTTCCTAGTACTAGGACTTATACTTGAGTCTTTGTGGTATACAATCAAGGCTTGGCCCCGGGCATCAGTATCTCGATTCTAAAGCTTGGCCCCGAACATCGCCACTGGGGGCGGGGGGAGTAGAAGAATGCAACATTTATCATGACTCGACGCCTCGGTAATTCTCAGTGGATGCGTCTCAGACAACCGGCAATAAACCAATCTCGCCCTCCCGAACGGGGAGGCGATAATGCCTGGGAGGTTGGCCTCCAGATACCGTGCAAAACCGTATGACAATATGATTTTAGCCCGAAGGAAAAAAGCATGTTTTTGTATTGGTTCTGTGTTCGTCAAAAAAAAATCCCATCCGATATTATAACAATTAATAAATAGACTCGGAGGATGGCAGTGAATAAGTATTTTCTGAAAGAAATGAGGCGATTTACATTTCTGTTAATGTTTAATTTTACTTCAGTCGAAGTTCTCAGAAATCAAGGGGCCCCTTCCTGGGGCTAACACTTGATCTCTATATGAGATACATAGATACGCGAGTATTCTATTAAAATTCTCCTTTATCTCTCAAGCATTGAGTTAGTAAAAAAGTTAAGAATAATTTCTTCTCTC
This sequence comes from Sepiola atlantica, assembly GCA_963556195.1. Taxonomy (NCBI): domain Eukaryota; kingdom Metazoa; phylum Mollusca; class Cephalopoda; order Sepiida; family Sepiolidae; genus Sepiola; species Sepiola atlantica. The sequence goes on from OY744516.1 coordinate 212,806,155, forward strand.
TCCAACTGACCAGTCAATATGTCATAGTATATCTTTCTTGTGGTCTGTTGGTCTTACCGGATTCCAGGACAAGAATTCATCTAGTCTGGTGGAGTATCCAGCACGTGGTGTTACTTGAGGTAACATCACAAGGAGAAGATGCACTATTCCTCGTACGATGGGGATCTTATTTATACTGCGGATACTATGTAATTTGAATATTTGGTCAGGGTTTACTTGTAGGGGTAAGTATCCTCATTTCAGGTTGTCCTGACAAACCCTTGTACAGAGAGACCGAAGACACTCGAGGATAGTGTCTAGTAGGTAATTAAAGAACATTGTGCAAGGATACTAAAAGAGAGATTGTTAGTCTATTATATAAAAAGGAAAACTCTGAATGTATGTATGTATGTCCTGAAAAGGCTTTCACTACACGCGAAATTAGCCCGTCAAGTTTATATTTTCTGAAACAGCGTTAACTTGAACGTATAATATCTCAGATATACAAAAAACTATCCTTTAGGTGTTAATGGAACAATTTTCTCCAATGAGGGTAGTTTTTTCTTCTATTTTCCAACATTTACATGTACTAATTTGAGAAAAACAAAACTATAATAGTATGTATGATTTTAGGAAAAGTGCAAGTCATTCAACCGTAAATGACACTAAGGGAAGGAAGTGGCAGGAAGTAATTCACTCCCACTATACCCCTTTTTCCTTCCTAACTTCTTTTCCTGTTACTACTACCCTTTCTACCTACCTTTCTTATTATCTTCCGACCAATACGCCCGCTCTTTCAGCTACGTACGTCTATCCGTCAATCTACGTCCCTCCGTCTGTCTTTCTGTCTGTTTGTCCAGCTACGCCCATCTATCCATCCGTCCACGTCCGTCCGTCCGTCCGTCCTTCCATCCATCCAACTACGTAGGTACGTTTATCTGTCCGTCCGTCAATCAAGCTACGTCTGTCCGTTCGGCCGTCTAGCTACGTCCGTCTATCCAACTAGCTACGTCTGTCTGTCCGTAAATCCAGCTACTCCGTCCATCCGGCTACGTATGTCCGTCCGTCAAGCTACTTCCATCCGTCAATCCGTCCAGCTAAGTCCGTCCGTCCATATGTCCACCTACGTCCGTCCGTCTAGCTGCGTCCGTCCATCCGTCCGTCCGTCCAGCTACGTCCGTCCGTCTAGCTATGTCGGTCCGTAAATCCGTCAATCTACGTCCGTCCAGCTAAATCCGTCCAGCTACATCCGTCCGTCCATCTGTCCACCTACGTCTGCACCTGTCCGTCCATCCGTCCGTCCATCCGTCCGTCCGTCTGTCCGTCTGTCCAGCTCAGCCCGTCTGTCCGTCCGTCCGTTCGTCCAGCTACGTCCGTCTCTCTAGCTACGTCCGTCTGTTCAGCTACGTTCGACGTCAATCCGTCCAGCTACATCCGCCCAGCTACGTCCGTTCAGCTACGTCCGTCCAGCTACGTCCGTCTGTCTATCTAGTTACGTCCGTCCGTCTGTCTTTCTGTCTGTCCATCTACGTCCTTCTATCCGTCTACCTACATCTGTCCATCTATCGAACTACGTTCGTCTGTCCATCCGTATATCCGTTAATCAGGCTTAGTTTGTCTAGCTACGTATGTCCAGCTACGTATGTCTGTCCGTGAATACGTCCAGCTACTTCCGTCTGTCCATCTGTCCACCTACATCCTTTCTGTCCGTCTAGGTACGTCTGTACGTCCATCTGTTCAGCTACGTCCGTCAGTCTGACCAGCTACGTCGTCCGTCTGTCCGTCGGGCCGTCCGTCCAGCTATGTCAATCCAGCTACGTCTGTCGTTCCAGCAACGTCATTACTTCCAGCTACGTCCGTATGCCCTCCAGCTACGACTGTCTGTCTGTCCATCCGTCCGTCCGTCCGTCCGTCCAGCTACATTTATCTGTCCGTCAATCCGTCCAGCTACGTCTGTCTGTTTATCCAGCTACGGCTGTCTGTCTGTCTATTCATCCAGCTACGTCCGTCCGTCCGTCGATCCGTCCGTCCGTCCGTCCAGCTACGTATGTTTGTCCGTGAATCCGTCCAGCTACGTCCGTCTATCCATCTGTCAACCTACATCCTTCTGTCCGTCTAGGTACGTCTGTACGTCCATCTGTTAAGCTACGTCCGTCAGTCTGACCAGCTACGTCGTCCGTCTGTCCGTCCGTCCAGCTACATCAATCCAACTACGTCCGCCCGTCCTTCTGTCTACTTATTCCGTCAGACCAGCTACGTTTGTCGTTCCAGCTACGTCATTCCTTCCAGCTAAGTCCGTATGCCGATCCAGCTATGTCCGTCTGTCTGTCCATCCGTCCGTCCGTCAGTCTAGCTACGTTTATCTGTCCATCAATTCGTCAAGCTACGTCTGTCTGTCTGTCTATCCAGCTACGTCAGTCTGTCAATCCGTCCAACTCCGTCCGTTTGTCCGTCCATCTGTCCTCTTACGTCCGTCCGTCCAGCTATGCCCGTCCTTCCAGCTACGTTCGTCGGTTCGTCTCTCCAGCTATGTCTGTCTGTCCGTCTGTTCATCCAGCTACGTCCGTACGTCCATCCGTCCGTCCGTCCGTCCAGCTACGTATGTCTGTCCATTCAGCTACGTCAGTCTGTCAATCCGTCCACCTCCGTCCGTTTGTCCGTTCATCTGTCCTCTTACGTCCGTCCATCCAGCTATGTCGGTCCTTCCAGCTACGTCTGTCTGTCTATTCAGCTACGTCCGTCTGTCAATCCGTCCACCTACGTCTATGTGTCCTTCCATCTGTAAACTAACGTTCGTACGTCCGTCTGTCCGTCCGTCCAGCTATGTCCATACTTCTAGTTACGTCCGTCTGTCCGTCCAGCTATGTCTGTCTGTCAAGCTACGTCCGTCTTACCGTCAATCCAGCTACGTCCGTCCGTTCAGCTCGTATGTCCGTCCATTCAGATACGTCCGTCTGTCAATCCGTCCACCTACGTCCGTTCGGCCTTCCAGCAACGTACGTCTGTCTGTCCAGCTACGTCTGTCCGTCAAGCTACGTAAGTCCGTCTGTCCAGCTACGTCGGTCCGTCCATCCGTCGACCTACGGCCATCCGTCTATCCGTCCGTCAATTAAGCAACGTCAGTCTGTGCAGCTACGTCTGTCTGTCCGTTTTGCTACGTCTCTCTGTCTCTCAATCACGCTACGGATGTCCGTGAGTCAAGATACGTCTGTCCGTCAATCCGTCCGTCCATCTGTCCACCTACGTCTGTCTGCCCAGTTATGTCCGTCCGTTTGTCCTGCTTTTTTTCCTCGCTAGTAATCTTAATAAAAATTAGTAATATAATTAATTAAAGACCTTTTAGACAAAATCCATGCCAGTTTACGAAGCATATTTAGACCCACACTTTGATCTTAGTAAAACGGCCAGATAGCTAGAAAATATGTTTACAAATAATTTAAAGTTAATTTTCCAAATTGCTGACTCATTCTTCAGGAAGAGATACTACACTTTGATCTTAGTCAAACAGACGGGTAGCTAGAAAAAATGTTTGCAAATAAATTATTAATTTTAAAAATTTCTGACTCATTCTTTCGGAAATGACGTCATTATAAGATGATTTTTTCACATCATTATTCTTTATTTTCATTACGTAAAAACAAGGTGTGTTGTTGTAAATCGAAGTTAAGCAACGCATATCCCGGCCATTACTAAGTGGGTGACCATTTTGGAAGAATAGCAAAACTGGTTCCTTGATATGACTGAGGCGCCACCAATGGCATATTTAAACATGAGTAGCAAAGCTGGTTCTTTGATATAGTGTGGGTCTGCGTTCGCACTTGACATCCAAAACAGGAAATACATTTTAGTATTTTTTTTCTCGGGGTGGGGAGTGAACATATTTTTTTTTATTAAAAAAAATATTTCTTATGGTGGAGTAGAGTAAACAAAAATTTTAGGGGGTGAATTTTTTTTTTTACTAAAAATATTTCCTTGGGTGGATGAGAGTAAAGTTTTTAATTCTGAGGGGAGGGATTTTTTTAACTAAAAACATTTATTTGGGTGGGGGAGGGTAAAAGTTAAAAAAATTGGGTGAGGGGGTGAATTTTTTATATTTTATGTTAGAACAATAAATATTTTTAGGAAGGCCTGCGTGGGTGAATATTTTTTTGGGGGGGGGAGGGAGTTAAATAATTTTTATCCTGTTTTTTTTCAATTTTCTTTTCAGTTTGTTTTCTTCGCAAATTTTGATATTTTCTGATGGCTTTTTAGTCTTTTTTGCCCTGTTTTTATCTATGTATTTTGTGTTTTTGTTCTTTGCCGTCAATTTTGATGTTTGTTATGTTTTTTGTCAATCAATTTTACTTTTATTTTTGGGCTCTTTAGTGATAATTTTGATGTTTTCTGAAGTTTTTTTGTTTTTTTATTTGTTTTTTGGACGTTTTATCACGTTTGTTTCCATTTTGGCGCCAATTTTGATGGTTTTTCATGTTTTTTTTGTTTTTCATGTGTCTTCTTATGTTTTTTTATGTTTTTGTCAATTTTTAGTTTTCCTTTTTTGCTCAGATTTTGATGGTTTTTGATAGCTTTTTTAAATGTATCTTCATGTTTTTTGTCAATGTGTTTTTATTGCTCATTGGCGCCAATTTTGATGTGTTATTTGTTTTTTATCTTTTCTTTCAGGTTTATTATGGTTTTGGTCAATTTTTTGTTTTGTTTTTTTCTGTGTTTTTTTGGTCATTTTAAACAGGGCGTCTTATCGAGATACAGTCAGATCTGGACGCGTCAGGCAATTATTTGTCGAAGTGTAGAGGTAGCGTAGTATCTATTCTATTGTCATAAACCCATCCTACCAGGACTAACACTCTCCTCTTTTGAGAGGTGTGGAGTTAGTGTTGTATCTATTCTGTTGTCATGATACCATCCTCCCAGGCATTCCATCCTCCTTTGTTGAGAGGTGTGAAGTTAGTGTAGTTACTGTTCTGTTGTCATACCATCCTCTATAGGGATTACCTCCTCCTTTTTGAGAAGTGTGGAGGTGATGTAGTATCTGTTCTGCTTCCAGCTAGCAGAAATATGCGACCGAATTCTTGTGCAGTGTACCGCCCCTATGGAATACGTTTTTAAGGGGATTGTACAGTATTTCGCCTCTATGGAATACGTTTCCTTCTTATCATTCTTCTTCTTCATATGGGTTTTTGATACGACAGAGGCGCATTAATATGAGGTATTTTTTGTGATAGTGACACAATATGAACGAACCTAATTTTGGTTATTTAATACGACATCGGCACATTAATATGAGTTATTATGTATGCGCACCGAGGCAGAGATAGGTATGTATATAGTATGCGCACCGTGGCGGAGATAGGTACTATATAGTATCTGCACCGGGTTAGTGATATGTACGTATATAGTATGTGCACCGGGGCAGAGATAGGTGCGTATATAGTATGCGCACTGTGACGGGGATAGGTGCGTATATGGTATGCGCATCGGGCGAGGATAGGTACGTATATAATTTGCATACCGGTGTTGACATAGGTACGTATATAGTATGCGAACCAGGGCGGCGATTGGTACTTATATAGTATGCGAACCGGGGCGTAGATAGGTACGTATATAGTAAGCGCGCCGGTGCGGCGATAGGTACGTATATATTAGGCGCACCAGTGTAGTGATACGTACGTATATAGAAGGCACAGAGAGAGGTGTAACTTTTAATAGAAAAATGTCATACTTTTGCTCTGGGAAACGGAAGAGGAAGTGTGGGGAAGAGACACTTTCGCCGAAGGCAACAGGGAGAACGTAGAGAGGGAGCGCTTAAATGGGGCTACCAGCGAAGTAAGAGCCCCCGGCAACGCCGGGTCGCCCTGCTAGTATATATATATATATATATATATATATATATATATATATATATATATAATTTATAAGTAAATACACATTGTCTTTATATAATGTAAGGCATTTAAAGAACATCTTAATTACTTAGAAATATTTTTAACACATACAATACATGTACTGTATACTATGTTCTTCAATTTAAATAAATACCGTCAGATTTATTTTTATTTTCATCTATGGATGTATATATATATATTCCATGATAAATGCCAGTATACTGAAATCATGTGCCATTAATAGGGTTAAGATGAAAATTCATATACACTAAATGTACAAAAGCATGGAAATTCCCAAATTTGTACACTTTGATTGTCATTAAGGGTATGCGAGCACAACAGGGCTATGTATTTTACTGGTAGGAATTTTTCTTCAGCGCACCTCAAACACTTCACTCACTCATGCCTAGAGATTTATACTGTAGTGATGTGATAATGAAATGTTTTGGTTGATATGTAGTCATACCCTTAATGACAATAAAAGTGTAAAAATTTGGGAATGTCCTTGCTTTTGTACATTTAATGTATATGAATTTTAATCTTACCCCTATTAATGGCACATGATTTCAGTATACTTGCATTTATCATGGAATGTCACTAGTTTTGTAAAAGCTATGCCTCAAGACAATGGTATTTTTAAAGTTTTTTTGAATTTTCTGGAAAACTAAGTTATATGGTAAACTGAAATTAAAATGCCATCAACTAGACTCTAGAACCTCTATCTCTGCCAAAAATCAGCTGAATCCATCAAATAGTTGATGAAATACAGTGTGGCACACACGTACGTACGTACACACGGATAACACAAAATCACTCCTGGCCTTTCTGGATCTCTGGGTTGAATTGACTAATGATGCTGACATTCTACACACTCATAGAACCTATCAAATGAAAATTGTGTGCAAAGTTTTAAATAATTTGGTTTATTGGTTTTTGAGTTATGACTCATCAAAGAAATGAGATTTCTAGCATAGGTCGTTTTTGAAGTCTATTAATGGATAGAGCGCTATCGCGCCTCCCTTGATTTATATATATACACACACACACACACACACACATATATATATATATATATATATATATATATATATATATATAGTATGTACTTATATTAGACATTTATACTTACGATAAAATATCATGAAATTAAAATCGGGAGAGAATTTATGGGATACCTAATAAAAACAAGCATAAATGTCCGCTAGAATGAGTCCATCAAGAAGCAAATTCTTATTTACAGTCAAAAACTCAACAAAACAAGACATAAAAGCAACGGAAGGAATCTTTTAACTAAGACGATAATCCCTTCTCATTTACCAACGAAAGAGACTGCAAAGATCGTTGTATTATTTATATTTTAAACGTCCGATCTTGTTTCACATCTTACCGCTGTGTGTGTGGAGTGGTAGAGGTAAAGAAATATCGTTAAGGAAATTCGTATGTTTTTTTGTAAATATGGTAATCATTCTTTAAGATGCTAATATTTAATAACATGTGATCTATCTATCTATCTATCTATCTATCTATCTATCTCTCTCTCTCTCTCTCTCTCTCTATATATATATATATATATATATATATATATATATATATAGTGAGTTATGAACACATATTCATGACAATTAAGCTACATTAAGGCTTCCGTGTTTAATCCCCGTAGGGAATCGTCAGACTAAAATGCATTTTAGTCTGACGATTCCCTACGGGGATTAAACACGGAAGCCTCTATGTAGCTTAATTGCCATGAATATGAATATGTGTTCATAACTTACTACCTAGCTCTAGTCAAGTATTGATCACTGTTGAAGTAAATACTAAAACTCGATCAATAAAAAAGTATATTTCCATATAACATGTTATGTGGATAAATGAAATAATAATAATAATAATAATAATAATAATAATAATAATAATAATAATAATAATAATAATAATAATAATAATAATAATAATAATAATAATACACAGAACTAGCCAGAGAACTGAAAGGAATATGGAGCATGAAGAAAGTTAGTATAATACCAATAATCGTAGGAGCACTAGGAACAATCCCAAAACACATGGAGAAAAGATTTGGAGAAATTGGAATCAAAGGGACTATCGAAACCATACAAAGGACGGCAATGATCAAAACAGCTGCAATCTTAAGGAAAATCCTCGAATGCGGAAACTTACACACATAAGCTACAAAGGCTAACCAGACACAAGGAATTTACAACGGAGAAAACAAGACCACACGAAGAACACCACAACAAGAGCCAAGGAACAGAAACTGCAAGAAACAGCACTTCATAATCCCCCCACAATAAATTACACTGGCCTCAGCTATCACTACACAAAAATGAACCAAGAAACAGAAATTACAAGAAACACTATAAGCTCCTCCCTCTCCCTCACCCACCCACCCCCAAAAAATTAAAAAGAATTTAAAAATTTTTTTTTTTTTTTTTTTTTTTTACCATAATTGAAGAGAAAAGGAAGGGGAAAAAATGAATTGAAGGGAAAAAATTTAAAAATTTGAAAAAATATTATTTTATTCTTTTTTTTTTTTTTAACTGGTGCCGGCCTAGGCTGACACCAGACAACATATTTGTAGAGGGTTGAGGAGGATGAGAAGACCGAGGAGGGACAGCACAAACCAGACCTCCACTGCAAAAGTGCAGAGAGTGCTGAGATCTTGGGGAGGCTTGTTGCCACCCAAATCCCAGAGAAGATCAAGTGTCCTTACCGGCGAGAAATAAATGGTAAGAGACTGTTGCGATACCGCATCGTTATCGAAAAGAGGTGAAGAACACTGGAAGTCTGGGGAGACTTGTTGTCACTCAGACTCCAGGAAATACCACTGGTTATTGTCGGTGAGCAATCACTGACGATTATCTGTGTGAGAACTCCTAGTGAGTACAAATAATAATAATAATATATATATATATATATATATATATATATATATATTATTAAAAATAACCGACAACTCATGTCTGGATATTTTTGTATGAATCCCTTCCATTTTCCGGATTAAAGTCCTAATCTCGGATGAGAATTGCTGATGAAACATCAGCCAATAGAGCATGAAATAAGCGTTCTTATAAAGCGTCTCGCTTGAATGTATAAAAAAAATATCGACATCGTCAGCCTGTCGAATTTCAGCGCGTAATAAGCATCATCTTGCACAAATAAATGATAACAATTGTATTCATTGGAGCAAAGTTATTATCTTTTCTTATATTATACTCCATCATTTTTGTCCTCGGTCAGTAAAAGAGAAATCTTTCTAGACTGAGGCAATTTTTATTTTTGTTCCTATCCAGAGTCCGTCGTTTTGGGGAGCTGGATTTTCCCCACATTAAAAACCGACCTTGTGTCTAACTCTGCCTTCGCGGGGATGCAAGTAATTAGGAACTGCCGTAAATAGAAAAACACTTCATCAAAACACGTCTCTAGGAGGTTAGACACAAGGTCAGGTGTGGGTTTTGATGAAAGTGTTTTCGTGGAATGTCCTGGATTCGGATCCGGCACACTCAAGTTCTCAGTCTGTGTCGTTAACTACTTAGCCACCGTGTATAAATATAAGTATCAACACTGATGAAGATATTTTTTAAAAGTTGGTGTTACCTGGGAGCATCAACAACAAAATAGAAGAGTTACAATGAGTAATATCTCTCTATCTATTTATCAATTTATTTCTCTCTATCTATCTATCTATCTATCTATCTATCTATCAATTTCCCTCTCTTTCTCTCTCTCTCTCTCTTTCTCTCTCTCTCTCTCTATCTATATATTTATCTATCTATCTGTATGTTTTTTCTGCCTGTCTATCTATCTATCTACCTATCTATACTTTCTCTTCACTGAGTTATCTCATTCTCTTCCCGACTTACTCTATCTCTTTCTACCCCCCTGTCTATACTCTCTTTTTCGATTTAATAGCTAATATATTTTTTTATTTTTATTTCCGAAATAACCCGTGGCGCAGTTCTAAGTGATAGTCATTTGAAGGTTCAATCCTCGGTGCGGGCGATACAAACAATTACGAATTACTCCCAGTCATGGCTGACGGAACAAAAGCATGCTACCCCCGTGGATGAAATAAAGGTTTCCGTTTCAAATTCCGTCCAGATTCCCGAGTTCGACAGAAATATTCCCGAGTTCGAAGAGATACACCTGAAGAAGGCCGGAGGTTACAGCGGCCAAAACGTTGTGATGATAACACTGAAGATGGAAATGTAGTCCGAATAACCTAAATTATGCATTTATATTTTTAGTTTGAATGTTTTTTTTATGTGTTATTTAAACACATTTTGCCGTGAATATATTATTATTTGGTTGGTTGTTTCTTTATTAATTCATTCAACCAATTTTCACATTGATAATACTGAATTAACTCCTTTACTCTTCCCAGATTACTTTGGCACCGCCTCTTTTTTTATAGTATTATCATCAAGATCAGGCCTCTCCTTTTTTGCTAATAAAATTAAATTAGCATACTTGATTATTCTTGCCTTTCTTTTTCATTATCATCCGTTGTTTTTTAGATCAAGCTTTTTCTTATTTGCTTAAAAATAAATTTGCATACGTGATTATTGAAACGACCCGGACACACTTACGTTCAGTTGATTATATCGATAGATAAAGATTACTTATTATTTCAAGTAACCAGAAAAAAAATACAGTGGCATTTCGGGTTACAAAAGTAATTCGGTCTTCGACTACGTTTGAGAACTGAAATATTCGTGAGTCAAAAAAATGTTCCTTTCAGATTAACGTAAATCTTATTAATGCGTTTGGCTGCCCCAAAAAGATGTTGACTTACATGTATACATAACTTACAATTTCTCTATTTTTTTCTTACACATAAGGTCCTTCTTAACATTACACACTTGTGCTCTTTTGTTGTATTTTAACTTACCAATATGTATATAAATCATTATACACACGTGTCGTCGTCGTTGTCGGTAACCCCGATGCTTTCTTGCCTGTGGATGCCGATGTTTAGTTTTTATTAAAGATTTATTTCGAAGAGAAAACATCAGATAGACAGTTTACGTTCGTATGCGTTGGCGAGAGAGGAAGACAGACGGATAGCTCGCCCTGCTACATCTAGTTATATGTCTTTCCTTTCTGAAGTATCGCCTGACCAAGAGACAGAAAATATCCGTCTGGGGGTCACACGGTTTCGCAATTTTCGTCTGTAGTCACCAATTACGTTTAAAAGTGCCCCTCAAACTTTTTCATTCAAACGCAAATATGAGTACAATTGATGCGCTGCGAAAAGCAAGCATGGTGCACTAGTCCGCAAGTTTGTGTTTTTATGTACGTACATGCACCGCAAAAAGTACGCTGATCTATTTTTTATTCATAGACCAATGCATTATTCGCCAGTTAAACGTAAAATTTGTTCGAGAAATTCGTCCCTTTGTTGATTATTCGCGGCTTTGGGTGTTTATAAACCGAGATTTATTTTAATACTATTTTGAAGAATGAATACATTCTATTCATTTAAAATTAATACTTAAAACATTGTTTTCCTTTGCATCGATGTTATTTGAAATCAGTATTTGGTATTTCTTAAATGTGGGTGGGTCTAAAATATTACTCAGTTTGAGTACAGAACTCATCAATTAAATGTGTTTCATCCAAATTATTACTAACGCATATATTCAGACTTCTTAATACAAAGTTTTAAAAGTTAAATTAGAATTAAAAAATAAGTTTACTCAACTCAAGTGCGATTATCTCGTGTAATAGTGAGCTTTACGCACATCACTTGCAGCCATGGACTATATTTCGGATCTCGGTGTAGATCCACTTGCTGTATCTAGCGAAATTAAAGACTGGTGAAACGACAAAGCAACTATTTGTGCATTACTAATATATATATATATATATATATATATATATATATATATATATATATATATATATATATATGACTTCAATGATGCATGTTCCTTTCAGTAGTAAAACACCTTAACAACGGCTTCCTTTAATTGGTTTAATATTTCGCTGATTTACCGGGTTGTTGATAACGGCAGTGTGGCCTAAGACGTCGGAGTTGGAGTTTGAAATATGACTCGTGTTCCGCGGTTCGAGTACGGGGACCGGTATAATAATCTTCTCCACACTGATGATTCCTAAAATTATAAAACGTATACGTATAAAGATAAAACCACACACACACACACACACACACATATATATATATATATGTATATATATATATATATATATATATGTGGAAAAAAATATATATATGGAAAATGCAAAGACGAAAATTGTTTATATGTTCATCATCTGTCTCTCCATATTCCAAGACTTCATGAAGAGGACTGATTTGAAGAAAATCAGAATTTAAAATCTAATACGTTGAGAAAGTCTCGAAATAAAAACTAGACGTTGATGCACATATAAAGAATTTTATTTATTACCTGCATACATCGATGTTTCATGCTTACGCAATCTTCAGTGCAGGAACTTAATTTCCGATGGTCGGCGGGCGCGGACTCCGATCATAAATCACCACTGATTCGCAGTCAAGAGCGTTTCCCGTTGGCCACCACAAATCAGCTTAGAATTAAGGAGGAATTTAACTTTGTAAATGCCAAGTCGGCGGGCATTTTACAACGAGCAGTGAATAGTGATCTACAACAACAAACTGTGTTGGATCTCGCAATGAAGCTAGTAGTACTTATTTTCAATATAACTTGACACTATATATATATATATATATATATATATATATATATATATATATATATGTAGTAATGTCAATAAAAATGTTGATAGAATGCAGTATCTATTAAATAATCATTTTTTCTAAAAAAGGGATTCATAAAGGAAAATAATGTTAACGTATTTTCCTCTCTTAAACCATGTCTTTTCAAAGATGTAATCTTATCGTGAGAGCAGATTCAGCAAATAAGTTATTAAAATATTATTTATCATAATGTCACTTACGTATTTATATTATTGCTCTATCTTGTATATCGAGCTTTAACTTTTCATGATAGAATATATTTTGAAGATATATAATTATATCTTCATTTCCAACTATATATATATATATTGTCTTTTACATACAGACTGTGTCGTATTACAGCTATTCACTGTAGCGAGAGAGACAAGTGCCTCAAGCCGAAATCGAAACGAGATCGATTAGGTCGGTCATCAGTCACTTGCCGTAAGTAAGCGAAATCTAAATGCTGACGTTAATAATGTCAAATGCACAAAAGGTTTGCATTAACAGGGTACGTACAAAAATGGCCGCCGCTTGTACTGACTCTCGTTATGAAAGTGTTTTTCTTAATTTTTTTAAGCAGTTGTCGTTTAACTTTTGATAAATCATAATGTTAATATATAAAATAGAACAAATGTATATTTACGTGTAAAAAAAATTAGAATAAAAAGGTTATCAAAACATCGATAAAACAGTTAAAACTGAAAATTCAATTAAACATGTATAAAAATCGCTGGAAAAGTAAATATCATTTTTCTTGAACTGTTTCAAAGATAATTATTAAATCAAAGTCTTAAGAGAGTGAATTACTAAAGAATGTTCCCCCTTTTTTACTAAAAATTGCTTAATTATCAAACTAAAAAGTGAAAGTTTGCTAAAACATGTCCAGAGGTTGTGTCGTAATTGTAAACAGAATATATGGCTACAAAATCTCAAAGTATGGAAGGCTCAAACTGCCATAATAGTTTGTTTTAATTGTTTCGTTACAAACTTCGTCAATTTTACTAATTATTTTTACATGATAATTAATTCAAATCTTGAGCAATTAAATTACTCGATTTATTCTTTAAAAATTAATGTAATTTTAACTTACATTAATTCTTAAAACATAAATAACTAATTTATTTTTACGACAAATGTAAGAATTTCTTACATGTGTCGTTCCTATAAATAACATTAATTCTTTTAAAATAAACCTAAGAGTATTTTTTTTATTTTAAGCGTGAAAAAGTAAATTAAAGTCAATGACTACACTGACAATATTTATTGAAAAATAAGTTAAAACATTAAAAATTATTTAATAAATAAATAAATAGAATTCAATTTTGAAAGAAAATGTCATATTTGAATTCTATTTATTTATTCATAAATAATTATTTTAAACTTTTTAAATAATATTTATTAATGAAAAATGACAAAACAAATAAAAACTTACCTTTTATCTTTCCAAATAATTGATGAAATTGTTAAATTAACGAAACTGCTAGATCTCTGTAAATAATATTTTGAGGATGGTGTGGGGGGAATGAGTTGGTGAGCTAATCCCGCCTGTTTATTACAGAACAAGCCTACCATATGCCCCCAAGTCAATAGTTAGTAGAAATTATTCAATTTTTGTAATTATTTTTTTTTTCATTATGTTCCTGGGTCTCAGATTTTTGATTTTTGGTTTATTTTGAAGATTATAAAAAATTCTAGCGCTGATGATGACACGTTAATGTATGAAAGAGAAATATAATTATGTCGCATTTTATATTTTACCAGAAACTCTAATCATTAAAATCACTTAAAATATTTTTTGAAATTATATTTGTTTGTGTGAAAATATTGATTAAACAATGCTTTTTTCAATAATAACATTGCCAATTCAAAACATTAATTTTTCTCCGAGTTATAGTGATTTTGTAACACGGAATTTAGGGGCCTTTTTCGTAATATATACGAAATAATTTTATTTTTTTATTTTAAACATCTACAGTGCTTTATTTTCATTTTTTTTAATTCATACATTCTTTTTATTAATACATAAAAATATAATATAAAAATATAGTAAAGGTGTATTTTGTTTTAAAAAATAATACACGATCGCTAAAATTAAAATAGATAATTGGTACATTATATTACATGATCGTTGATTAATAAATACTGAAAATATCATTAAAATTGATTAATTTCCTGAAATTTAGTGAATTTTAAGGTGAAGGGAGGGTTAAAATGTTTTTACATTTTGGGAATCGGCCATTGATTTTGCACGTACCTAGCATTAACGCTGATCGCATTTGGCGATTTCTCTTACTAATGTGCTCAAACCAAGAAAGCGGGAGCTGCATATGTTTGTGTGTGTTTTTGTATGTATGTGCTTGTGTCTGTTTTTGTGTGTATGTGTTTGCATGTGTTTCTTTTATGTATGTGTTTTTCAGTTCATGTGGTTCTGTGTAATTTTTGTGTATGTGTGTATTTTTGTCTGCTTTGGTGTGTTCGTGTGTTTTTGTGTGTATGTCTGTGAACACTATGCACGCTATTCCAGTTTTATTTGCACACCACAGGGTAAATTCTAACTGGAAAGATATAGAATTCGTACTAAATTGAAGAGACCGCTCCATTGGGAAGTATCGAATTCCACTGAGTATATTTCTCTTGTTCAAACCTTGCAGTTCAAGTTTCATATTCCAATTGGGTCCATTGCAATTTCATACTTTTTTAGTAGAAGATAAAGCGAAACAAATATTAGATATTTCCAATATATTCGTATATTTCTTCCAGCTATATTTTGAGACAAATGACATTGGCTGCTTTACATCTTTAGATGAGATCCCGTTTCTTTATGGTAGTCTTTGCCCCTTAATATTTCGGTCAGTCGGCCAGTTTGTCAGTCACACTATAGTTTTATATATATATATTTAATTCAGACAGAGAGGTATAATCCTTCATTATATATATATATATATATATATATATATATATATATATATATATATATATATACATATATATAATGAAGGATTACACCTCTCTGTCTGAATTAAATATATATATATATATATATATATATATATATATATATATATATAATCCAGGAGAACACCTCTGTGTATGTGCATGTCTGTCCCGAAAAAGGAAGACATACTAGTAAGTGTACTTTCAATATAATTGTATTCACATGCACAATTTGTCTGTGTACATAATAGAAGTATTTTGCGTCTTTGGCCGCCCCTAATGACAATTTTCAAACATGTTACACAATGAAACTAATTTATTTATTAGCGCGAGTTTGCGAGTATTTACATATATATGAATAGCTCGGTAAGTCAGATATCAAGCTGACAGCATCAAGGTAGCTGTTAAAGTAAACTCTGCCTACCAATGTGTTGCATATGATGCTATCCAACACTCTAACCTGGACAACACCGGGTAGCTCTGCTACTTAGATATAGGAAGGAATAAACAGAAACTTCTCGTTCTGTTTAATCAAACCTGTATCAATGTATATATATATATATATACATATATATATATATATATATATATATATATATATATATATATATATATATATAAAGAGATAGAGAGAACGTCTGAGAGAAAGATCGAGATAAAGATAGACGAGAGAGCTGTATTGGCCCTTTAGACGAGCGAGTGTTTGCAAACTCAGAGCTAAATCGAACTTTTTTATCATTAAATGCTATCTCTAAACCAATGTAATCGTAACTAGTTACGAGGGAAGGAACTATCTATGCCTATATATCTTAATATACGTATCATAGCCTGATAAAAAAGGGTTATCCTTAAACAAAGAGCAATGCATCATAGCAAGATATTCCCTTTCCAGGGTGTCCACCCCACACATTTGGGACAAGCGAGCGAGAGCTTTAAGCCGAGATCGAACTTCAACCCTTTAGTTATATGTCCGATTAATATTGAGATCCACTAAAATGTTTGGTTTGTTTGTAAATGATACCAATTGTTTGCGTAGACAGATATTGCATTGAATCTTTTTAAATAACAACATCGAAAAACGAAAAACAAACTAGTGTAGGGATACCCTATCGGAGTACACATGGAAGCCCGAGTATTCACATATTCTTTAAGAAATCTACTTTAGGGTCCATGGTTTTTAGAAAAAATGTGTTGAATATCTTCTATATAAAGTTTAGACGATTTGTCTCTGTACCTTTGTCAAGAATAGTGGAATAACCACATGCACCAAAGGCTACAAAACTCACCACTATATTACGCTTATTCATGTAAGCGTGTTTTAGTAAATGTGTAATTATTGTCTCTAGCTAACACTTAATATTACTTTTCCCCACCATCTTACACCCTCCCTACATCATACTTCATATAGTTTGTAGCAAAAACATTTTCCCCTCCCACTGTCGTACTAAAACTATTCCCACTTACACTAGGAACTAATAAACAACGTCTACTTTTCTAAAACACGTCCGTTAACATATAGTATTTGTCTTCTTTTAATTTACTACATAATATAAAACATTACGCACACATTTAATGGGCGCTCCCATTAATTCTACTGATTTTCGAGAATATCGGATTACGTTATTTCTACCTATTACGTATCCAGTTATACAAATTCCGGTTTCTAGAATATACAATTAACGAACATAGTTTCTTACAGTATTTCATTATTAAAAATCGTGGCTATAATTTTATCAGCGACTAGACCTCCGAATTAAGTCAGGATACTCGACTAATCACATCAAGTTGACATTTTCTGAATTCTACACCTTCCAAACGCATAATATGTGAAAATTGGGAAAAAAACATCGATTTCTTGGTATAGAAATGATCAAAAACGCGTGACGGGTTTATCCTAAATTTGGTCGCCTTCTGGTGGATCGTAAAATAAAACTCATGCCAGCTGCAGACTTCGTTTAATTGCCCTATTTTTCAAGCGATTTTCTACTCGTTTCCGTTGCCAAGATGTTATCAACGTACATCCAAGATTTAGGGTTCGGTCCCGATTGACTTACGCAATTTTGTTTTTACATTGTTAAACTTTTGACTACGAGAGAGAGGAACAGAGTTCTATGGGTATTAATTATTAAATTCAACGTTATTATTGAAAAGAAATCAATGTAATATGTAGTACTTTAACTATTGAAAAGAAATCAATGTAGTATGTAGTACTTTAACTATTGAAAAGAAATCAATGTAATATGTAGTACTTTAACTATTGAAAAGAAATCAATGTAATATGTAGTACTTTAACTATTGAAAAGAAATCAATGTAGTATGTAGTACTTTAACTATTGAAAAGAAATCAATGTAATATGTAGTACTTTAACTATTGAAAAGAAATCAATGTAATATGTAGTACTTTAACTATTGAAAAGAAATCAATGTAGTATGTAGTACTTTAACTGTTGTGAATATCGTCGTTTCTCTTCGAACGCACTGCATACTCTCTAATTATATTTGTGTGTTTCAGTAGGCATACTCATTTTCTCTTTCCTCACTAAAAAAGGGAATTTATATATAAAAATAACAGGAGGGGTAATTGGTTTTCATCTGGCTCTGTATGCCTCTTTAATTTTAAAAGTGTCCATCATAATTGATAGAGCTGATGTTTAATCAAAAATACACATTCTAGGGAAATACTGATACCATGTGATGGGCAGGAAGACTCCTACAGCCGCGTCTATTTTCTTCTTTCGTTCCTTTCTTCCTCTTCTCGCCCTTCAACAATTTCAAACCAACAATTATTCTAGACATTACAATTGTCCGGTTTGACCTATTGCGTTCGGTCGGATGTTGACAACTTTTAATTCATTATTTTATATTTCTCCCGGGCAACGCCAGGGGGCGGGTCCAGTTAGTAAATAATGATATATGTAACAATTATATTATAAATATACAATAATAGTATAAAAATACTCTAATATATATATATATATATATATATATATATATATATAAACAATAACAAATATTTTATATTTGAAGCTCCTCGTTAAAAAGTAGAGCACTGTAAAATGGTAGTAGTAACACAGCGTAGCGTCATTTGCTTTATGCATCGTTCCTTCCCTTATAGAAGTTTGAATGCCTGTACGCTTTCGCCGCCGTTATTGTGTTAAAATTATCATTGTTTATAAGGTGTTCAGAACTGGCCTAGCGGTTAGCGACGTTGGACTGTAGGTTGAAAAAATACTTGTAGTCCAGGGTTTCGAATCGTGTGACCGGTGGTGAATAGTCGTACTTCTATGCTGATGAGTCTTGCTTGAAAAGAGACGAAACGTATACGTCCATAGATAAACAATAACAAATATTTTATATATACATACATATATATATATATATATATATATATATATATATATATATATATATATATATAAACACCGCTTTTTTGTGTAGTATCATTATAGACCTATACAGTAGACGTACGATAGTTTAGAAACAAAATAACTTGACGCGAGGTTTTGTCAAATAAATGAAATATTTGTTAAATCACTTTTTTTTATCCAAATTCGTCTGGTTTCTAAAATTTCAAAGTTTATCATGTCAACTGCGTTTCAAACTGTAGTAACACTTTTCTCATTGTTGTACACACGCGTTGCAGAACGCTTCACTACAGATCGGAGATTTAATAAAAAACAGTCTCTTCAATAACATTAAGACTTCGACCATGAAAAAATAGAAGGAAAAGAATAAAAAAGGGAAATATTGTCTGTATTACCATTAAAAAGGGGTTGTTAAAACCGAAAATTTGGATTAAAACATGATTTAACAAATATTTCATTTATTTGACAAGATCACGGGTCAAGTTCTCTGGGAGTTTTTATTTCAAAGTTCATATATATATATATATATATATATATATATATATATATATTTATATATTTATATATATATATATATATAAGGAAATTGACAACATCTTTGAAGCACTTATGAATATGTATTTAAGTGTAATATACTTTTGAAAATCAACACATTGTGCAATGTAAATGATAAAATCATTTATTTAATTTATTTATTTAATTATCGACCGGACTATACTTATTATAACTTCGATTACAACTTAGCTAATTTTTCTGCCATTATCGTGATGCGACCCATCGGATCAATACCATCAAAATGAGGACGAAGAAGAAAAGAAAAAAAACTATAAGACAGTCTCGAATGAAAAAGTTGTTTTACAACGAAAGCTTGCAAAAAATTGAATAAATGATTTTGTCATTTAAATTGAACCATGTGTTGATTTTCAAAAATATTTCACTTATATATACTAGCAAATATATGCTCCCTCCGGTCGCATATTTTTGCTAGGCTTCCGCGTCAGAAATGAACGCTGACGTATAAACCAATGGAGCCTCAGTCATATTTCTCTGGTGGTTAGACGTTGATATTATTTGTTTATGACCAAGAATATTTTTAGATGAAAATAAAGAAAAAAAATTCGACCCCACCCCGATGTTTGTATTAATCTTCCCCATTAATAGAAATATTTTTAGTTTAGAAAATTCACAGTTGGGAAAAATAATTTTATTCTTAACGATTAAAAACGTCTGGCTACTGCCGTCATTAGTTTCAGTATGCTCGTTCCAAAGTTATCATCTGCTCGCATTTCTTTCCACCCAATCGTTTTGCGCCGAATCCACGTAAGAATTTACAAAATGATTATTAATAATAGTTTTAGTTTTTCAAAGATAAGAAAGAAAAGTGTACCGAAAATAAAAGTAACAATAAAAAATACAGCGAATACGATTCTAAAAACAGTTATTTACTTGCCCAGTAATAGGTCCCCCCGAAAGTATCGTCTGCTCACATGCGACAAATCCACGTCAGAATATAATAAGTAATATTTTATGTTTTTCAAAGCGGAAAAAAAGTGTGCGTAAATTAAAATCAACAATTTAAAAAACAAAATACTGACCCTATTCTTAACGACGGGGTAAAAGTTAGCGCGGGTCCTGAAGTGGAGAACTAATTTCGTTATAATGTGTGTGTGTGCGCGTGTTTTTTAATAGTCATTTTTAAATCAATTATTATTTTAATTAAACAATTTGATTCAGTGAATTTGTGTTTTAAAACATAATGGCTAATAAGATTAAGAAAATAAACAAACTTAGAACGGTTTTAAAAATGAAAAAAAGCACGATGAATGCCAGCGTTGTTGTTTACATTTTATTTAACGCGCCGTATTAACGCTGGCTGTTTAATCAGATCGCCATATTAATTACCGGAGGGAGGAAGAAAACCACTGATTAAACAGCGAGCGTTGTAAACTACGTAACGCAGTACATGCATGTATATATGTAAATAACAGAAATCGATTAATAATGGAGTTTATGTATATGTCTGTCTAAATTATAATTTATAAGTAAGATTATTAGCGTGCAAAATAGCGTATATATATATATGGAAATCTTAAGAGAACAATCATGACTGTACATTTGCGAATAGTAATTTATTAGAAGTTGATAAGCAATTGATTATGTAAATTGAGAAACGCGCATAGTGTTTCCGGTGGGTTTTTTAGCAGTATATAAGGAAGCTGGCGAACTTAGTAAATAACCATGCTACTCTGATAGAGTTTCGGCTTCAGACAGACAGACAGACAGATAGAAATACAGACAGACAGACAGATACCTAAACTCCATTATTAATATATATATATATATATATATATATATATATATATATATATATATATTATCCCGAGATAATTTTTTCGCAGTAAGAATAGACAAGTTGAGATCGAGCCTGACCGTGTTGTGACCAGTCATTAAGCATTAAATGCTGCCTATAATCCTCTATACTTGTACAAATAACTTTGCATCATTAGTAATTTAATTCGGTGATTTCACTTGGTAGATTGTCTTGGAGAATAATCGTATTTATTATTTTAACACGACGCACGAACTTTTTCGATAAACCCAATATCTCTCAACTGTTTTGAGCCGTGTCGCACATTGTCTTCCGGGTCATTTGAGGCGTATAGCTGACAACATCTGCTTTTCAATTCTTTCTGTTGTTCATTTTAGACAAAAGATGAACTCATCTGTGCGTTCCCATCCTGGCATTCGTGCTTCACGTCCCCTGCTGGCATCTCGTCCTTATATACCTGTTCGATACATCCTGTTAACAACTCACTCTCGTTGTATCCATTAGGCATTTCGAAGACACCTAATTTATTTCTACTATTGGGACTATTCGAACTTCTATTTTCACAACGTTTCGGCCGATCTAACATCCGACAATTTCCGGTGCATATTACCTAACTCTGAAACTGTACAGAATGTATTTTGAACTAAAAACTTTATTAAATGCACGAGGGTATATTGTTCTCGTTCCATCAGTCATGAACTAGTAGCAGTCTTAACTATTGTCTTTATATTCTTAGTATCGCCTGATTCAAATTTCAACTTTCAGAAGACTCACTTTGAACTGATTATAACTTAGCAATTTATCTGTTGGGTCATAGGCTCCTGTACAGATTCTCGGGTTCGACAAGAGGCAGCTTAAACAGTCGGATGTTACATCGCCGGGAACATTGTGAGAATAAGAATAATCCAAATAATACACATTATCTCTACTCATCTAAAAAATTCAAGAACTGCTCGTTTTACTAAACTGCCAGATTTCCGATCCGTATAGTATCACGCAAGAATCGTCGACTCTTATTTCTACACGTAATTTGATGCATCTATTCCATAAAACTTTCAAGAATCGATAGATGCGTAATGTGACAATATTTTCGTGGGCTGATTCACATTTGCAAAAAAGTGGCTTCACCTGAGAAAAGAGCGGGTTGTTTGCTTTGCCTTGAGATTTGATATATAACGAGACGAGGGTCAGAAATGAGTTATCCGCTAGATTACTACTGCGTCACGAACAGGGAAAATTGTTTACATTCTCGGCGATGAATGAACGTTAGAATGTTAAGATAGCATCCGTCCATGAAATTAAAATATTTACAAGAGATAACACTTTATTGATTTTACTGGAGTCTCCTGAATCGCCAAACCCGGCATGGCCGTATGAGGTAACGAGGCAGGTTTGTAGTCTGCTGAATGACATTTCCCCGTCTTTATCGTTAATATAAATTAATGGAAATACATTTTTCTTTCTATGAATAAGTTTCAAGAGAGGGGGAATATATCGTCCATTGAGGCAACGGTGGGAAATAGAAACAGATAAAGAAGAAGGAAAGTAAAATCGTTTTGACCACTCAGAGTCGAGAAGGCGGATTCCCGGGAATGGAAAATCTACATATGGAAAGAAATAATGATGAGAAAATATTTTTTTGATTACTGAATTAATTCTATTGTGGGGATAGGCATGATATCAAGCAGTCTAAAACTATATGAATCTTAATATAAGCGAGCACAAATTCTGATTGGAAGACTCGCTTTTGCTCACCCAAGGAATCGCCGTCGTTGAGAGACGAACACCAGAATTGGGGTTTATATCACCCAAATAAAATCGCCCAGAAACGTGTGAAACAACACTGTTTATAACTGAACGATTTTCTACGTAAATAATAATTAGTGTTTTACAAAATCTAACAGACGGATTAATAAATTACTTTTATTTCATTGTTTTGCTTTGTAAATGACGTTTTGCTGCTCAGTGGTACAAAGTTGCTGACCAGCTCCGGACAGTTACTCTCTAATCTTTTAATCACAACGTGGAAGAGCGGTGATTACCGGACAAAGACCCTTCGACATCTTTGGCCTTCATCAGTACAGCAACGTTCCCCGAGCAGTGCCAGGTGATACACCGAATGCAAGAACGGTCAAATTAGTGACGTCACATTAGAACTGTACAGTGTCGAAAAAGCAGCCATCTTTTCAGTTGAAGCGAAATAACTAAGTATCATATCCTGTAATGTCTGCAATTCGGCAACGGACTGATCTGAGGCGCGAGACTCAATCGCCTCTTGAGAAATACGGACGCCAACACAACAGCGCCTTTTAAAGACTTTACATGTTTACCCAATGAGCCGCAGATAGTATATTGATTATAAAATAAAACTTTTTCGTTAACTGTATTTAAAAATCAGATCTATGAACAGCATTAACTCTCCACTCTATAATAAAGATAATGTGTATTTATTGGTATATAAATAAAAATAAATCCGTCCTATCGCACCAGAATTAAAGGGTAAAAACGCGCCTTCTAATAGTTCCCAGACGAAACTATATCTTTTTAACATATTTCACCCCAAACAAGGCAGGGAGCAGCTGTAGACGTAAGAAGCTACTGAGAATTAGGGTGTAGGTGTTGGGTGTCATCCTATATTGGGAGATGTGTAGTGATATGTCCGTCACATTAGTTTTAAACGTCTGTATTTCAGCACAGTTGAGGAAAAAGGGAGCAGAGAGGGAGTTCCAGAAGCTGGCAGCACGAGGAAAAAAACAATTGGAGTAGAAGGCTCTCCGGCATATTTGGACCTACGCAGTGAATGGATGGGATTTAGCTGAATGTCGAGTTGATCTAGTGTATTTACGTCGAAGGGGCACTTGAGTAGTCAGTTCATCGGAGGACAATCCATTGAAATGTGTGTAAAACAATCACAAGGATGCAACATTGCGACGATGGGGCATTGAAAACAAGCGAGAAAGCAATTAGCAAGTCAGGTAACCTCAACCCCTGAAATTTATTTGGAAAGAAACCTACCACTATAAATCAAAAGTCAAAGGTAGCTATTCTATTTTTTTGGTCATGAAAAATGATAATGATAATTTATATATGAAAAATAAAATTATTGGCGTAAGTCTATTGTTTTATATTAGTGCAAACACTAGGAAACTAATTTTTCTTTCATTTTTTAGACTAGTACATTCCCATATTCAATCGGATTTTTTGTGGTCGTATATGGTTTCAAAGTGTTCTCAGAACGATTTCTAACCCTTACTTTATCTGGTACTACTAGGTCTGGCCTAAAATGCACGAAAAAATGATATTATGATTGTTTTACTTTGCAAAACTCAATCATGTTCTGCAAAACCAAACACAAAACATAAATTTTCTACAAAACAACCAAACATAACACCATGAATAAATATTTGAAGATATGAAGAACTTAAAGCATAAAAAACTTTTACCAAAATTCCGGGATCTGGTTGACATGCCGTAAAACATTACAACCCAAAAAACACCATGAATAAATAAATATTTGAAGATATGAAGAACTTAAAGCATAAAAAACTTTTACCAAAATTCCGGGATTCGGTTGACATGCCGTAAACATTACAACCTAACAAAACACCATGAATAAATAAATATTTGAAGATATGAAGAACTTAAAGCATGAAACACTTTTACCGAAATAACAGGATTCGGCATTAAATAACCCGAAAAAGTGTTAGCATGCCGTAAAACATTACAATCAAACAAAACACCATGAATTAATATTTGAAGATATAAAGAACTTGAAGCATAAAAACTTAGACCAAAATGACTGAATTCGGTATTAAATAAGTCTAAAAGGGTTGATATGCTGTAAAAAGAAAACAGCCAACCAAAACTAAGCCTAACTCTGAAAAACATCCAATTAGAGACGAGAGTAATTCTATCAAGTTACTTTTAAATGTTATTGCTTTAGATTTATGTTATATTTAGACATTAAGCAACATTAATTAATAATTCACGTGATTTTATCAAATTAAAATATAAACTTTATAATTCCAGACACCAAAAATAATGGCGTATAATCAACGAAAAGGGTGAGTCTTGTTAATGTGTTTACAAAGACATAGCGAAAATATATTTGAAGAATTTTCTCTCAAGTTATATAAATATTTATGTTGTAAGATTCGTTTGTATTTTTTATAGAAACATCTATATAAAACTAAAATATTTTATAATTTTAGATTGTTGTTACGAGTTTCTTGGAAGCAGACAACTGAATAAAATGAATAGAAAAAAACTATTTACTGAAATTATCTGAAAACGAGGTTAAAACTTTCAAAAATATGGATGGTCTATGTTTACGCAATTTCTTCGATGGATGAATGCTAAGAAAAACTGTGATGATATAAAGTAAGGTTTATATAAACCACCAAAAGTATTAGCAAATTAACCAGCAAAATCATGGCCATTTAAAATATTTAGGTAGGTTAAATATATTATTTCTATTAGAATAAAAATAGTTTTGTTTATCTTGTTGGATTATGGCCCTGTTGGACCGGACGCATCTTGAAGTAGACGTATGTGGGGAGATCGTTGTGTTTGGCTTGCGCGATTTAGTGCGGGTTGACCCGTGCACTCGAGTGCAAAATAAACTGGTTCTCACAGTCGGAGCTCACAGAGTTGACAGGGGCACCGCGTTGACGAGACCTCAGATCAAGGGCCAAGGTGCACCTGTGCATGGGGGTTCTATGACGTCACGAGCTTTAATGTAGGAAACGGAGTTTTGTCAGTCTGGGTTTTGGGAGCGAGCCGAACAGACGATTTCTCTATGCAGTCTTCAAATGAAAAATGGGAATGTAATTCGCTAACAGAATACAGGCATGATATTCCTTCTTTTTCCCTTCCTAAGCGAGGAATAAACTACGATAGAGTAGTAATTTTGTCTCTCCCTTAGCGTTGGTGAAGCATCTCCGTGGCCGACGGAAATCTAACGCCTGAAATAAACAAGTAAAAGTAAATTTTGTGTTATGAATATATTTTGCAGACACAAAGGACGGCGATGTTCACGGCAATACAGGAACGAAGAAAGGATTTCAACCACTAGACGACACACCCCTCCACGCAACAAGAAAAGAGAGAAGTTACGAGAAATTAAAAGGTATGCAACATTTTTTTGGTGTTAAAAATGACCAGTTGTTCAAGGATTAACATTTGAAACGAACCGAGGTTTACTGAGATAATAAAGAAAGAAGGAAATACTTTTTAAAAGTAATAGTAAAATTAGTGAGTTAAAATACTATAAAAATGGACAGTCAATTTAAAGGTTTAAAAATGCCTTAACGAAAAGGTTTGAAAACGCTTCTAAACTTTCGTATTTCGTATTATTTTCGTCTTTCGAGAAGCGTTTAATAGACTTGTCGTGGCGATAATTTCATTGAGAATGTAACAAGTGTGTTTTGGCGCCGTAATGCAACAAATACGTTTTTGGTACTGTATAATGTAACAATTTTTCTACACATTAGTTTCTTATAGGCTCAAAACCTACTCGTCTAAATGATATCAAATTTGGCATAAGATCACTGAGACACCGGGTGTATCAGGGAGTAGTAGTATGATGTCCATACGACTATTTTTACTACTAGTAACATTATATTTATCACTATCATCGTCATCATCATTACCATCACTATCATAATCATAATCATCATCATCATCATCATCGCCGGCTTTACGTCCATTTTACATACTGGCATGCGTTAGACGGGTTTAAGAAATTTACTTTCAATGTAACCTATCTCTGTGCATGGTTTATATTTTACCCTCTTTCTATATTTTCCTTCATGTTTTCCTTAGACTTGCGAACTGAACCTTCTACTTCAACTGTTCTATATCTACTAATCGAAGAACTCTCACCTATTCTTTAAATGGTACCATACCATTGAAGTCTACTCTTCTGCACAAATCTCTATAAACTGTCTAGATTTAATCTTCCTCTGACGTCATCGGAACTAATCTTGTCTTTAAGACTCACATTACACACCCATCGTATCATGTTTATATCATTCCTCTCCATGCAACACATGTCCTCTACCCTCACTGAAAATATGATCTCATTAAATGTTTAATTTCCAGGAGTTCAGTCAGTGTCGTGCAGAAGTCTAGTGATACACTAGTGGAGCTCGAACTCTTTCATTTTAAAACACAAAGCTCAAAGTATAAGTCCTAGTACTAAGAGATTTTATGAGAAACGGAGATAGTTTTTTATGATTTGATGGCCTCCCACAATTTGAATTCTAGGGGCAACCGCAACATCGCTCTCTCTCTCTCTTTCTCTCTCTCTCTCTCTCTTGAATCCTAATTAGAGTGTCTTAAAATTATGAAAATTTACGAAGGTTTTAGAATCACTATACAGTTAAATTCTTCTGAAAATATTTCTTAATGTGAAGTTCATGCTCATGAAGAACTTTACATAACATAATTTCTTTCCAAGTACTTTCCACCTGTTGAACACGTTATCATGTGCATGATTCCCTGCAGACTACAACATGGTCGTTATCAAGTCTAATGTAAACAAATGTGTATCATGTCTTCCTTTGAATTAATAATAGTTCTCAATTCTTTTATAGTACTGTTCCATCATCTAACTGGAAATCTCACTAACCTTCATCCTGAAGTGGCTTTTGGCCTTGGTAAGCGGCTAAAAATTAGTATAAAACGACTTCATTCTGAGGCAAAAAGTAAATATATGTCT
The DNA here is from genome assembly GCA_963556195.1 of Sepiola atlantica. Lineage (NCBI taxonomy): Eukaryota > Metazoa > Mollusca > Cephalopoda > Sepiida > Sepiolidae > Sepiola > Sepiola atlantica. The sequence goes on from OY744516.1 coordinate 212,834,101, forward strand.
ACAACTTTGACGAAATATCCATGGTTAAGTAATAGTTTCTACCAATTTCACGTTCTTAGGTTTAATATATTTAACCATGTTAGTGCATATAAAAGCAAACACCCGCTTCACTATTTTTGTTCAAATAGATTTTTTTCAATTTCTAGCTAGTAATAATTAAGAATGATTGCATCATTTCACGAAAAATTAATAATTATGAAATAATTAAATAATAACAAAAAAATGTAAAAATAACACGCAGTCTTAAACTAATCAAAGGGAGAATTACTGGAAACTAGAAAGAAATCGAGCAAATGTCTTGCAATTCATAACTCACTTCCCACCAAATTAAAATGATTGTGCCAATACATGCGCAAAGAAGAGAGAGGGGATAAGTATCAGCAGTATTTTAATCAAAGACACAGATACCGACACGAAAGGTTGGTTATGTAACAAAAAGCAAGCAAAAACAACGACAAAACAGAGAACCTAATAATAATCTATATTTCAATTATTTGTTGTCAATCTGTCTGTCAATCTGCATGTCTATTGGTTATATACAAGCTCCAAAACTATTGAATCGAATTGCATCAAATTGTGTATGAATTAATCCCGAAATCCAGGAGCTAGATAGTACTACTACTACTACTATTACTACTATTACTACTACTACCACTACTACTGTTACATTATGAGAGCACTATGCTAGAGAAGGGTAAAATCAACTAGTATGAATTATGAAAAAGGTCGATTTGAGTACAAGTTAGACTAACTCAGACTTTGTGAAATTAATCTATCCTCGCGAGTGATTAATAAGATAGGTTAATTGTGGTACCAGAAAGCAAACCATGAGGTCAATAAAGGTCCGACACAACGGCAGACAATTTGAGATGACGATGACGTCACGTTTTCATTGTTTATAAGGAAACGAAAGTTTCAGATTAGTTTTCCGTATGGGAGTCTAACAAGACGGACGTGAAGCAATTATACTGTAAAACTTTGAAACAGTTTGTCCACCACACGCGAGCATGGCACATCGCAAACTATGCCGTTAAACTTAGAGACAGCTAAATATCGCCTACAGCGAAAAGGTACCCCCCAAGATTTCTGTTCGTCGAGTCACGCATTTATTGTCTAAGAAGGAGCGTTATGTATTCAACTTTTTTGCTAGTGTAATGAATAAGTAGTAGTTAAAGTAAATGGTCCCTCTCTATCTATCTCTCGTTCTCTAAGTAATCTCTGCAGGAAAATAAAACGTATGACAAGTTTTCTTTTTTCGGGCAAAGGGAAAGTTTTATTATCTAGCCACACCGATGCCGATTACGACCAGCGACCACGACCACACGCATAGAAATAAACAGCAAAGCGAATCACAACTGTCAACCGATGGTGAAAGAGAAAAAGAAGAACATGACAGAAAGAACAGTTTAATTTACGCATTGATATTTAAAATTGACCGTTTAAACATTTGTCACTTGTCGCTGGAAAAAAAGACGGAGAGACGAAAGAGTTGCATACAAGCCAACACACACATTACATAAAATATATTTTTGAGCACATATGTAGAATTATGTGCACGCACACACATTATAAAAATACTTCCACACCCGTAAAAGAATCAAGGTTCGCAAAAACGTCCGTAGTAGAAATGAGAGGGAAAACAGTTTAAAACTGTTTAGTAAGGTTTATAAAGAACTACAATGTTACACAATACATAAAAACTCCAAAACTGTTGAGCATAATTGCAGCTAACGATCTTATATAATTGAGAATTATGCTATGACTACTGCTCCTACCAACTATAATAATGCACACTTACAGTATCAAAAGTTATTGAAAACAATTGCACTTAATAAAGAATGAAGACTATGGTAATGCCAGGAATGATATAGGCTATCGAAATTAAGATACTACTGAGAATAATTATAATACTAAGGAGAATTATTATTATTATTATTATTATTATTATTATTATTATTATTATTATTATTATTATTATTATTATTTCAACTTTTGGATTTTTTAGTTAGAGTTTTGTTTTTGACCATCAATGCAATTCCCTTGACCTTAGACATTCAAGCTATACCTAAACACTTTCGCTGTTCCCAAACGGCAAGTTTTTTGCAGAATTTGAAAAGAAATTGTCTCGTAAATCTGTTTAATTTATTGTGGCTTTTCGTTATGGTTCCAAGCCTTCAAATTACAACAGGAATCACCTTTACTTCTTTACATTTCCAAAGTCTAACTAATTCCTATTTTAAACCTTGATATTTTGTGTTCGTGTTCTTTTCTCTGCACTCTGATATCAGAAGGGGCAGGCTATATCAATGATTAACCAAGTTATCTTCTTTTTGTTTAGAAAGATCGAGTCGGGTTTTGAATGTTCAAAAACCTTATCAGTCTGTATGCACATGTCCCAACGAAGTTTGTACATTGTCGTTCGCCTGAACCACTTCTGGATTATGCTCATCCCACTTCTCATTGTAGTCTAATTGATAAGGTGTGCATATATTCCAGTGTAGTACCTGGGCGACTTTTTCGTGTCTTCACTTTTTACACTAATATTGTGCTAACATATGCACTAAAGTTTCTTCTCTTTCATTACACAATCTGCATATCAGTGATTCTGCAGTGTTGTCAATCTAATGTTTGATGGACCTAGTGTGGGTTACTTGTACCTGGGATTCCATTGAGGTGCTCTCAGTAGATCTTTTGAGATCACCCCTGACTAACAAATTCCACCTCATCTCTAAATGCAGTATTCTTAAAGAATACACTGTGTAGTTTCTTTCTAAAAAATGTAAACCTCTCTCTTGTAACCAGTTGATACTTATTTCACTTTAGCTCTTAGTATTTTCTCTCTTTTAACTTCACGAAGAAGAATCTCATTACTTTCAGAATTATATTTATATAGGCAACCTTCTTTAATATTCACAACACCTTCAACTCTAAGTAGACCTGGACCACCGTCGTTGTTCGGTAGATACAATCGATCTGCATCTCTTTTTTGCAAATTATAATAATAATAATAATAATGATAATTCTTCATATTATTATTATTATTATTATTATTATTATTATTATTATTATTATTATTATTATTATCATTATTATTATCATTATTATTATTATTTACTAATTATGAGATTACACATAGGAAATCATCAATAACTGCTCACTAACAATAACCGATGGTGTTCCTTGCAGTCAAGGTGACAGCAACTCTCTTTTGATAACAATTGAAAAGTATTGTGCGTTATTGCAACAGGTTCTTACTCTGTATTTCTTGCTCGTAACAAACAGTGCATTTCTGTAGGATTTGGGTGGCGAAAATGCATAATTCCAGGTGTACTGCATTCCCCCACAACAGTGGTGGTTCTTATATTCTGTTTGGGCTAGTTTAATGTATTCACTTATAATCTTTGATGTATTATGTATCTATGTAGTATCATCATCATCATCATCATCATCATCATCATCATCATCATCATCATCATCATCATCATCATCATATTTATTAATTTTTTTAACTGTTTTTATTATTATTATTATTATTATCATTATTATTTAATTAGACTTCTCACTCCAGTCGTTTCCAGATAAAAACTATATCATTCTATGGAACCTGGGAGACAGGAAGTCTACACAGATTCCTGACTCTTGCCATTCCATTCCATCAACATTGTAACTCACATGGTTATCTCGAATCAGCATATAATTAAACGACGCTAAAACAAAGACTTTTGAACATTCATGACTGAAAAATGAGTGAAGTTTTCTTATAGCAAATATGGTTGTGTAACTTTGTGTTGGTTACGCACAAATTTCTGTAAAATCTCTCAAATGTATATGCGTGACGTTGCTTATCATAAGTATATGACACAGATCGATAATTTTCTTTAAGGATGCCGCGTTACATAAAACTGAATGTGGACGAATTCGTCGGTGAATTCGTCTTATATCATGCTTTCACCCGCTGTTTTTATCACAAATAAAGAATTGATACACGACAAAGATTTTGCATTTCTTACATTTATTGCTGATGTATGATTACATTGATTTTCTCCCAAACCTATTGTATGCATCGGGAATGCCCTTTCATGTACACAAAGGACGCAAGAATGGAATGTCCTCGCGATTTCGTTACAATCTTTGCCCTCCCGTATTTTTATCGCTGATAGTATTGTTTTTGTTTTCATGTATTCTTTCTTTAAACAACAAATAGCAACTATTTATTTTTCATTACAACTCATAACTCGTGACCAGTCAAAATAACACCTGAATTCAAAAAGCGCACTGAGAATTGTATTCCAATCTTAACCTCAAACATCCGACTTTTATGATTAAAATCGTCATAGTAATACCGTACTCCTAGTTATTACTTTAGTATCATTATAATTACACGGGTAATCTCATTACAGATAGATTGCAGAAAAATGTGTAAAAATCATTAACGATTTCATAGGTAGTGCTATTATGGGTTTTCTCTGTATTACGGACACATGGTAGATAGGTAGAACAAGTATGATGTATAAATATTATTTAATTTCGTTACACATTTCTACTTACTATTAAATTTCAGAGAATTAAAAATCGGGACAGAACTTATGAGATTACTTGATGATATACCTACAAATATTCAGGAATCAAATATACATTTATACAAACAAAAATCCGTTGAGTAGTTTTTCCGTGATATCAACATTGGTGACTGACGTTTTTTTTACTGCTTTTAAATTACCAAACATAATAAATATTGAGTTACATTGTTCCAAAAATGTTATAGATTTTGTGATATGTGCATTGGGACTAGTATAGGAAGGTTCTTGGTAAAAGTATCCTATGGTTACGCGAAACGGAGATCGAAATAGGTATGTTAAATAAAATATGTCTTAAGTGAAATGTGTGGTCGTCTCCTTCGAAATGAGTGCTCCAATTTACACAATAACTAAGTATCAGAACAACATGGGTCATGAGAAAAAGAAATGGGCGAAATATCAAATCGATTAAAGAGGTATGAGACATTTCTATTCAGAAGATGGAAAGTACTGTTTGTATAATTTTGGTTATTCTACTGCATTTCTCATCTTGAGTGTTATAATCACAAGGTTTCGACCGCTGTAACCTCCGGCCTTCTTTAGGTGTATCTCTTCTTCGAACTCGGGAATATTTCTGTCGAACTCGGGAATCTGGACGGAATTTTGAACAGAACTCTTTATTTAATCTACGGAGGTAGCATACTCTTGTTCCGTCAGCCATGAATGGGAGAAGTCATCAGTAATACGAAAATAGAAAACAACTCGAAAAGCTATATCAAAAACCGGCAAGATTGAGTGACTACCTTACATTCCTATACAGATGCCGTGATCTAAAGCTAGTTCCACCAGACTTAACCTTGAAATTACCAGTCACTTCCAGGAGAACACAAAGGATCGCAAGACGAGTAGGTCATGAGATCGTCCGGGATAGAATCCACAACAGCCAGTGGAACAAACATCATTTACAAACTAAAATCTCAAGCGAGCGAGCTCCCTTCCTGGATAGCATATCATTGACTGATGACAAAATTAGCATCCAAGAATATCTGGACATATCATATAATCATGAATTTAAGGAGGTCAAATCTCGCCAAATAAAGAAGTGGGAAAAGCTGAAATCTAAGAACATAAGACCCCATGTCCACCATTTATGAATCAAAACCATTGTCAATACAAGTAAACGTCAGCTGACTTTTTTCTGAAGAATGAGTGCTGAACAAGGTCTCAACTGCGCCAAAACGATCATGCGGATTCCATACTTATATATAATAGCTCTAATAGAAGATGGAGCCTTGGATAATTACAAGGCACAAGGTGGAAGGTGAGACAAGCACTCGAGAATTCAAAGCCTTGTAACCTAACATCTTAAAGGAAGAAGTATTGGCTATCAGGTCATTACACAGCGATGATGATATAGTAATACTACCAGCAGACAAAAGCAATGCTACAGATAGAGCGGAATGTTCAAAATAATTGGCAGATCTAATAGGATCTGGTGGCTACTGTAATATAGAAAAGAATCCGACTTAGAAAATAGAGAGGAAACTGTCACAAATCCTCAGTAAGAACAAGGATCTAATAACACCTGCATTATATAGACAGCTAGGCCAGCAATACAGCAAGCTACTACACCAATACGTTTTTTCTAACATTCACAAAGATGGTATTCCATTAAGGTCCATTGTCAGTGCACGAGGTTCAGCATACCATTCATTGAGCCGACACACACAGCCTACACACAGGCAAATCTCCATCGTATGTTAACAATTCAGCTCACTTCATTGAAAAAATATCAACAATGATCCCATTCATTTAAATCAGATGTAGGTAGTCTGTACACAAAAGTATCTACTTACGGTAGTACGGGATAGGTTGACTTTAAATTGAAAGAACGCACTTATATCCCAATTGATAATCTGATGGAGATGTTGATTTTCTATGCAGAAACCACATACTTCACGATGGGATCTGTTATATACCGGAAAGAAGAAGGTCTAGCTATTGGATCACAATTGTCCCCAGTACTGGCCAATGTATACATGGAGTACTTCGAGGAAATTGCGTTAGGATCAACACACTAAAGCCAACAATGTGGCTACCATATTTGGATGAAACATTCATACTCTCGCCTCACCAGGCAGATGTTTAAACATTACTAGACCATGTGAACTCTATCCGTCTATCTATACAGTTCACTATGAAAAAAGGACATAGTAACAGATTATCTCGCACAGATCAGAGTTTTGGTCATCTTTATATCGAAAGCCAACTTTCACTAGGCAGTATCTAAATTTTAACTCCCACCATATAATGTACAGAAAAGAATCGTCCGCTGCCTACAACATCGAGCAAAAAAAGATGTAGTAACAGTAATACATATCAAGAGTAGATGGACAGCTTGCGAAAAACCCCTCAACCGAAACAACTATCTTGAGAGCATGACCACAGCTCAAAACAATATGGGCAAAACACACAGGGGACACCACCCGAAAACTCACCAAAGTTTGTATACCATATGTGAAGAGCTTTTTGGAAAACATCCAAAGAATATATAACTAATATTACATCAGGACAGTATTCAGCATGTATGCGATTCCATGTAAGTGTGTGAAAACATACAAAGGTGAGACATGTCGCCCGCTAAAAGTAAGGCTAGAAGAACACCGTAAAAACATAATACGTGGAGTCCTCGAAAAATCTGGTATGGCTGACTAAATATGGAGGAAAAAGGGAACCTAATTGAAAAACATGTTTATTTAGATGTGTTAACGAATATCTATCAAAAAGTGAGTCCATCGATCCCTTACGCTTAACCTATATATAATATTTTCATTTTTTAGCGACACTGCTCAATGCTCTGTCCGCTTAAATTTAAAAAAGCTTGTTCGTTACTCTGTATAGCTTAAGTAATAATAGCATGTTCGGAGCTCTGTAACGCTTACGTTTAAGATAGCATGTGTGTTACTCTGTCACGCTTGATTTTAAAATATCATGTTCGTAGCTCTATCTTGCTTAACGTAATAATAGAATGTCCTATGCTCTGTCACGCGTACGGTTAAAATAGCATGCATGTTGCTCTATCTCACTTAATTTAATAATAGTATGTGAAGCTTACATTTAAAATAGCATGTGTGTCACGCTTAATTTTAAAATGTCATGTTCATTGCTCTATCTTGTTTAAGTTATTAATAGCATGTTCGCAGCTTTGTACCGCTTACGTTTGAAATAGCGTGTGTGTTGCTCTGTCACGCTTAAGTTTATAATAGCATGTTCGATGATCTGTCATGTTTACGTTTAAAATAGTATGATTGTTGCTCTGTCACGCTTAATTTTAAAATATCATGTTTGTCGTTCAATCTCGCTAAAGGTAATAACATGTTCGATGCTCTATAACGCGTACGATTAAAATAGCACGTCCGTTCTTTTAACTCGCTTAAGTTAATGATAACATGTTCGTAGCCATGTCACGCTACGTTTAATAAATAATTTTCGTTGCTCTGTCATGCTTAATGTTAAAATATAATGTATGTGGCTCTATCTTGCTAAACTCGGTGAAGTTAATAATACTATTCTTTTGCTTTGTCACGCTTACGTTTAAAAAATAATATTCGTTGCTCTGTCACGCTTAAGTTTTACGTTGCATGTACTTTGCTATAAAAAATCATGTGATTTGCTCTTTCACGATTACGTTTTTGTGACAATGAAGAGGAACACTCACCATTAGGAAAAAGAATGAAGTGCTTCGCATGTCGTGTATGCAGATTAAAAAAGTGCTTCTCTTCATAGGTGCAGGTGTTTATGGTGGTCTCTGATTTGCATATATAGATTTCAGGTGATATGAACGAAGAGGACAGATGAGAAGGGGGAGAATTGGTTTGGATGTAAGAGAGAAAGGCAGAGAGAAAGTAGGTTGCACGAAATTCGGTTAGAAATTGAATTACAGTCTAAACATTTTTATTTTTTTATTTTTCTGGCACAGCTAACTTGCCTTAAAATGGACAGCCGTTTTAGAAGTAAAGATAATTTCTGAGTTTGATGGGACTGGAGCAGTCGTTGAATAGATTGAGAAGGTGGGATTAGTGTGTGACTTATCTGGAGTGAAGCGGCTTGAAAATGTCATCTCACTTCCGCTAACTAGGGGAGCATTCGCAGTTTACCAGCAACTAACTCAAGAATCAAAATCTGATGCAGCACGAATTATGGGGGGCTCTATTCATTGCCTTTGCCGATGACAGATTTACAGCATATGAGTAGTTCAAGGCACGTGTAGTGCGGCTAGGTGAGACTGTTGACGTATATTTTGCAGATCCGCGGAAACTGCCCGTGCTATTTGGAGGAATACCAGATAATGTGCTGGTGTGTGTGTTTGTACGGGGGCTCCCCAACCCTGTGAAAAAGCTGTTTCAGTCCTCCTCTAGGGTGGACGATATGACTCTAGAAGAGCTGTTGGCTCGAGCTCGAGCATTGATGAAAGACAATGCTGAAGTGGGGGAACCAGTTGTGGCTGCGACACAGCCTACCCGAATCATTCAACAACCTGTGGGCATGAGGCGATCTGATTATACATGTTACAAATGCAACGGCCCAAGTCATTTTGCGAGAGACTGCATGCAAAGGAGGCAGACTACCCGTCAACAATGTTATCGGTGCAACAAGACTGGTAATCTTGTAAGAGATTGTCCGAGAAACGAAGTTGGGGACAAGACATCAGTGGCAGTCTATTCCCCAGTCAGAATGTGAACTCGGCGCTACCCGTCATTACCATCTATGTTGATGATATACCATGCTTGGCTCTCCTCGACATAGGGCGCTCACGTTCTATCTTGAGTGCAAAGTTATGTAGGTCTTGGTCAAAGAAGATGATGGTGGTAATTACATTGACCGGTGTTACGCAGGCCTGCTGCGGAAATGGCACTGTTAGGATTCATACAGAGACCGGTAACATTGCCACAATAAACGTGCTGATTATACAAAGATTTCGATATGTTACTTGGCATTGACGCCATAAGGCACTCGGTGGCGTTCGCATCACACACTCTGGAAGTGTGGTGTTTGGGGAGACATAACCTATCTGTGCAGCCCTTTGAATTAACGAAGCTGGTTTTGTTGCCTAATTTTACGAAGGGAGAGAGTGTTGGTTGCAGCATGGAAATAGTGAGCGGGTTATGCACCAGAGAAACTTGAAACTCGGATTTCTGAATATCCAATGTCTAATGAATTATGGGAAGATTATGAATGCGAGTTGAAGACCTGGATAAACAACGGTTGGTTGTTGCCATATAACTAGGAGGAGTTCGGCCCACCCAAGTGACTAATACCATTGATACCATAAAATAAGGTGCGTCCTGTGATGGACTATCGTGAATTAAACACCTATGTTGATTCATTCACTGGCGATGCAGATGTTTGTACAGAGAAAATGCGAGAATGGAGACAGCAAGGAACGACCGTATCCATTCTAGACCTCAGGAAGGCATACCTACAGATCCATATTGAAGGATATATCTGGCCGTACCAGACAGTCATATTTAAAGGTCAAAGATGTTGTCTAACAAGGTTGGGAGTTGGCTTTAATGTGGCACCTCTTGTAATGCGGGCTGTGCTCGAGGCTGTGTTAGCCCAGGATGATAATATAAGGTGGGCAACGTCGGCGTATATTGGTGACATATATATTAATGAGGAGGTGGCATCGGTAGAATCCGTAAGGAAGCATCTGGACCTGTACGGACTTACTAGTAAGAAAAACTGGAAAATGGTGCACGAGTGCTGAGATTCGAAATTTGGGCAGAGCATGGTCAACTGCGATGGCAGCGAGGAACCAGTACTGTGGATGCGCCGAGAACTATGACACGAAGATGTATCTTCTCCATTTGTGGCAAACTAGTGGGGCACTTTTCTAGTGTGTGGATGGCATCGAGTGGCAACAGGCTTTATTAAATGTTACGCTAATACTGTTATACAGAAATGGGATGACCAGGTAAGCGATACTCAGCTGAACTGTATGATAGCAAATACACTTGCCCGTGTCCAGCAATCAGATCCCGTCCGAGGAAAATGGTGCGTGGCCACAAAGGAACTGTATGTGTGGGTGGATGCAAGCTCGCTTGCTGTGGGCGTAGCTCTTGACGCCAGTGGAGTCATCATCGAGAATGCAAGCTGGTTGCGACTAACAAAAGATACCCAACATATAAACGTGACAGACCTGAATACCGTACTAAAAGGACTAAACCTAGCACTCAAATGAAAGGCCAATGTGTTACACATAAAATCAAACTCTGTGTTTGTGTTCCACTGGGTAACTAATGCGCTCACGGGAAAGTATCGATTGAACACAAAGGCCGCAAGTGAAAGAGTACGGTATTTCGGTTGATCTAGCACTAGTGAGATCTGGCTAGAACCGAGCAGACTGCCTGACGAGAGTTCCACAGAGGTGGCTCAATGATGTGAAGAGAGAGATTGAACCAACACAGCTAGTGTGTGCTTTTTCCACAGTAAACCGTAACCTAACACAGCTGAACGAAATTCATCGACATAGTGGGCATCCTGGAACCAGGCGAACATGATATGTTGTGCGTATAATCGACCCGTCTGTGTCTAAAGCGGCAGTAAAGGCAGTTATTCGAAATTGTGAAGAATGTCAGACAATAGACCCAGCTCCAGTTCAATGGAAAAAGGCAGGGTTCAGTGTGCATGACATATGAAACCGGCTAGGCATGGACATCACACACTACCATGGTTGCTATTTTTTGACACTGGTCGATGGTGGACCCACGCGGTTTTCAATCTGGCAGCTACTACAACGGCAAGACACTGCACATGTGATCCGGCAATTAGAATCAGTGTTTTTGAACGTGTCCCCCAGCCGAGATTCTGGCTAATAATGACTGCCTTCTGCAGTCAACAGTTCAAGAAGTTCATGAACGAGTGGGGTGTAAACTTTCGACCACGCTGTGCATACAAGCCATAAGGAAATGGTTTCATAGAAAGGTGTCATAGGACAGTGAAGCGGATTGCTGCACGAAAGAGCTGCCCTGTTATGAAGGCTGTGTATTGTTACAACGTTAACCCCAAGGATGATGTGTCCGCATCATCAGAACCTGCCAATTTGTTGTACTCATACCAGATCAGAGTGAAAGGAGTCAATGTTGTGCCTCATCCGACTCACTATAGGATCTCTGACGGTTATCAAAAGGGAAACACAGTTTGAGTGAAAAATCCACAAGGACGTTGCACGTCGAAATTCAGATCAGGTCGCGTCACTGGAGTGATAAGTTCACAGTCGGTGTCCGTCAATGGCACAGTTAGTAAACAGTTTTAAATAGCATGTGTATTTCTCTGTCACGCTGAAGTTCAAAATAGCATGTGTGTTACTGTGTCACGCTTACATTTAAAATAGTATGTTAGTTGCGCTGTCACGCTAACGTTTACAATACAATGTTTGTTGCTCTGTCACGCTTACGTTGAAAATAGCATGTTTGTTTCGTTGTAATGCTTACGTTTAAAATATCATGTTCGTTGCTCTGTCACGTTTAAGTTTAAAATAGAATTATGTTTCTTTGTTATGCCTTAGATTAAAATAGGATGTACGTTAATCTATTTCGCTTTGGTTTAAAATAGCATTTTTGTTGTTCTGTCACACATCATTTTAAAATATAATTTACCGCAGTCTGTCAAGTTTGAAATAACTTTCCTTTCTTTTTATTATGTTTGCGTTCGGAATAGAATTACCCTTGCTCTTTAACCCTTAATATTAAAATAGGATGTACGTCATTATGCAGATTTAATGGATGCACCTTAGGAATATTTGGTCTTGTTAAGGTATTTTTTAACGGATAATGCTTGATATATATAGTTTAGCATGAAAACACTTTTTTAACTTTTTTTTTACCTCATCGTTATAATTCAGAAAAAAATGTTGTTTTTTTTATTCTTGCATTTTTGTTTATTTTCTTATTTAGGGAGCAGCAAAAGATTTATTTTTATCTCAGACAACTCTTGTCAGTTTGTACTGTTTGTTTTCATACATTCTCAAAGCTAAGAAACTTTGCGATTCTTCAACGCCTGACCAAAAAATCACCTGACTAAGACGTGTACAGATAGCTAATGCGGTTAATTAGTTGTTTTTGTTTTAAGAATTTGATGAGAACTTGAGTGCTTGATTTGATTTAAAATCTTCCTTTTTGTAAATGTCTCTTCGAATCATTCTGCAAGACTGTCGGTTGGTCGGTCAGCTATGGTTCAGGTTAGAATTACATGCGCATTAATAAATGTGTAGATCTAATAGACATATCTTGTTTTAGACGCGACCAAGCATCCTTATAAGAGGATCTGTACGTCGATATCTGCCACGCTTACGTTTTAATACCATTTCCTCTTTTTGTCACGTTTACGTTTGGAAAAAAACATTATTAAGTTTGATATATTATCTTTGTCGATCTGTCACGCTAAACGCATGAATAGATCTGTTCTTATTATATTACAATTTTTTATATGTTTTTAAATATTTATTTTTTTTTACTAATGAGTCAGCACTTATCAATGCCAAAAGCCACTGAGGATAAGGGTTGATTAGATGTAAGTAATCCATTGTTTCACAGGCAAATACTAAATCTAAACAGACATAATTTCTTCCAAACAACCTGTACGGAACTCTCTAGACAATGCTTTTGAGAAACAAATTAAAGGCAACGGACTCAGTACCACACCCAGGGTTAACATGATGGGTGATTTTTATGTTACGCCATCATTTCTTTTCCTATTTTATTTTTTAAAAAATTGGAAATATTCAATCAATTTGTATAAACTATGATAATATCATATAATATATCTTATTTTAAGATATCTTGATAAAAATTGTTGAAAATAGACGCGCTGCAATTTATACTCGCAGTAATGACGTCAAAAAGTTTCAGGTCCACCTGTATCATTAGATAAAACAGAACCACCATTTTCCCAACAAGCTATCTAATGCAGTCGTTTCCTCATCAATATATATTTACACTTAACAGGGTTGTTTATTTCTACATTAATAGCAAAGGAGATATCTGACATTTGGAAAGCAGTAAACTCCTGTTTGCTTCTGCTAAATGAAATGTCTGTTCTGAGTAATGTGAACATTATTATAAACCAAAACAGATAAATAGAAAATATCTCGCTGCATGACAAGAAAAACTTTTACATGCAAAGCTAGATACACTATTTTATATGTCGTATTGTGTGTTTTTGTCTTTAGCTGTGATGATCTTTCAGTCTTATTAAAATTCCTAGATGTTCTATGTAGTTAATCAGCGGTGATGTTCATTCCAACTTCGGAGACAGTCTTGCTAACGCTTTGCTCTTAGACTGAGAAGCCATGGACCAACTCAAATCTTATGTTTATAAAAAATAGCATCATGATGTAAAGTAGAGAGAACAAAGGCGTGAATGAAAGAAAATCCCATTTAAAGACATTGTAAAACCATGGGAAACTTTGTTTATATAAATGACTACCGAATAAATAGATTTTGTGACAGAAATGGAGACAATTCAGTTTTCAAAAACTAGATCTGTTAACCAGTTACTTCTTTGCTTACAAGAAGTTTTGTAATGAGTTGCCAGATCGGATTACGAACAGCAATAGCGTGGATCAGTTTAACACAAGGTTGGATGAATTAAGAGAAAGTCGTAGAGAGAAATTGAGGGGGCACTTTTAGGAGTTGTCCAATGAAATATTTAACAGAATTTTATCTGGATATCGATAATGTGCTAAGAGTTTTTTTAACAATTGAATTGAGAATATAGTTAAATGTTTAACAGTTGAATTAAGAAATAGTTAAAGGGGAGATGCCCAAGGAGGCCCAACAAACAAACAAACAAACAAATAATAATAATAATAAAAATAATAATAATAATAAAAATAATAATAATAATAATAATAATAATAATAAAAATAATAATAATAATAATAATAATAATAATAATAATAATAAAAATAATAATAATAATAATAATAATAATAGTAATAGTAATAATAATAATAATAATAATAATAATAATAATAATAATAATAATAATACTAATAACAACAACAACAACAACAACAACAATGATGATGATGATGATGATGATGATGATGATAACATATTTTTAAAGAAAAGGGGACGGAAAGCCACTTAATCTTCACAAAAAAGACGGAACACAAAATTGAATATCTCACTCATATAGTTATCATTACTAATGATACATCTATGATCAAGCTCTCAGATTAATGCAATGAACTCACAATATTTGCTAAATATAATAAAGTTTTAAAAATTAAGGAAGAAATATATTTGTCATTTTTATATACAACCATTTACTAAAGCTTGCGTGCTCAAAGTCTGACACGAAGGAGTCATTCCTTGGATGTTAACAAAACTTTAAAGGGCTTAAGCAGTCAGAGAAATGCCGACCAGCGAAATATCAAAGTTCTCTACCTCAATACATCAGTTCTGCAGTATCCCCGTATCAGCGTTGCCGACCTCGCTACATCAGCGAGGCCAACGATTATTCCCGAGACCTGGACAGGAAATTGGGATATTAGTTGATAATAGCTTTTGATCAATAACATCGACATGCCAGTGTCGCACATTGTGTACATGTTTGTCTTCATACACATCGAAACACAAGCTGATATTGACACGTCGATTCCAGCCAGCGAAACACACCCAGATATGGTTTTTGACTTAGTTTTCCCCTTTCCACTTTTTTCTTTTCCTCCCTCTCTCGCTTTTTTGTTTTATTTTATCTATCCTCAACGAGTTTATTTTAATTTTAATTTTATTTAAATTAATCTAATTTAATTTTATATTTGATTAAACGGTCTCAAATCTAACCACGCGAATTTCCAAATTTTACATTTTAAATTTATTTTTCCTTTCTTTTCTTTTCTTTTCTTTTCTTTGTCATGCCAGTCTTCACAAATATGATCTGAGGTAAGGATCGGATTTTAATTCTGTCTGATGAGATCTCATGCCAGTGTCGCAGATTTCGTACATGTTTGTATAAATAAGAATAACGATATATATAAAAGGTCTATTTGATATTGAGCCCGATCGAAATTCTTTGGATTCCTATCCCGTGGATGTTTATTTTATCTGGATTACTATATATATATATATATATATATATATATATATATATATATATATATATATATATATATATATATATATATATATATAGTCTCGGAAGTTTCTCAACCATTAAAACTATAAAAAAACTCATCTCCCAAGTTGTTCAGTGGAAAATCACTCATGTAAGTCAATTTACTTTTTACAGTTATCATATTAGTTTGCTTCTAACATTATTTAAGGGATCATCAGTTGTTTACCATGAAAAACTGTTTCGGGAATATATATATATATATATATATATATATATATATATATATATATATATATATATATATATATATACCTATCCTGGGTGTGCCCTTTCTATGAAATAGAGAGAAAAAAGTAAAGAAAACAGAAATAGGAAGAGAGATATAAGAGCGCGACTTCTGTGTGATTCACAAACCAGGTTTAACCGATCAGTAACGTTTATTCCTTCATCGTTTCTTTTATCTGGTGTTACTTGAATTCGTTTATGAAAGCACTTTCATTATTATTACTACAAACACAGCAAATAAAGACATAAAAATGATTTCTATAAAAATGAGTTATTCCCTAATCGAATATATAACATTTCTCTAATCGTTTTCACTTTCTATAATTTGAAATAGATTACATATTCAGCTGATATAACTATAGACCGGAAATCAAAAGCAAAAGTCTTAGTTTCAACACACTAAGCTATTTGGACTTCATTATAAATGAATCATAAACTATTACTTTAATAAAATACTTATAGCTTTAGCGTGACGTCAGAGATTTATTATTTGCGTCATGTTTCAATACATAAGCGATAATAAAAAAAAAATGAATGGATGAACATCATTAATAGCGATGAAAATTATTTAAATAGTGAAAAACAATTTAACTACGTATTGGCGTGAAAACAATTCAGGTTTTATATATACTACGTTTTAATCTTTTCATGTTAAACTTGAACTATATCTAAATAGTATACACTTGAATTCTTTTAAAATTAATGTGTTGACGCATGCGCGCAAACTATATGAATCGCCTCTCTCGAAATTTCACTGAAATTAAATGAAATATATATTTAAAACTATTTCGCTGAGTTCTATTATGTTTTATTAAATTTTTTACAGACTCTTTGAATATCTTCAGAAATATGTCTTGTGTGGAAAGTATTTAATTTTGAAATATTAGTGTAAGGTAGAGATTTACTAATTTGGTATATAAAAATTAATTAACAAATCCATTCTAACTTCCGGCACCATATCCCTCGTTCAATAACCTGGTTAAACTTGCATTTACCTTTAGCTTTTTCAAGTTATACTATTATTGCCTTGGCGTTTACAGCATTTCTAGTATAATGATGCGGTGCTTTAAAAAAAGACTACTAACACATGTGTATAAAACATATAATTGTATAATATAACACATTTCTGCTATGTTTGTACACCCATGAATCCACAACTGACCTCCTTATTCCGTTATGTCGCCTACGCATTCAAAATTCAAAAATTCCGGTAGGCCACATACACGGTTTCCAACTGTGTACTGTTTTTTTAGTGAATGTATCTATTTCTTTCCGTTTTTATGCGGGTGGTTTTCGCATAAGCATCCTGATGTTGTTCTTTCTACCAAAAGGTAGTATCTCATCTCAGACAAATGGGTGTAATAACTTGTTTACAAAAACCTCAGTTCAACCATTACAGTCTACCTAAAGACGGATATTATACACATTGACTGTAACTCTATCAATTTCCTGAACATTAACAAATCGATTCTGCTGTGTTCAAGACATACCCGCATTAGATATCAATTAATATTTTTATAGCGGGAGGTAGCTGGTGGATATATCAATGTGTGGCGATATCTATACGTACATGCATGTGTGCCTTTACTTTAAACTCGTTTAAATAATACCTCTTTCGTGATAGGGTGATTTAATAGCGATCTATTTATTTTTATTTTTAAATGAATCACTGCGATTATCGACTTTCGTTTTTTATCAGCTAGAGTCTTTCAGTTGCGCATTTCCTTGGAGACTTTCCATTTTGTCGAATTACTGTGACATCAGTCTTGCTAAATGTAAGAAAAATAAATTCAACCAACATGGCGTCGTTGCAAATATCGGATGAAACTATAGACTAACATTATCAGGTAGTTTATATTTTTTCTGGAATCCAATTAGAGTTTCGCTGGCAAGCAAAAATAAATAAGTATATATTTCAAGTAAAATCTTTGTATGCAAGATAAGTGTATATCTTAAAGTTAAATAGACGTACGCGTAAGTACGTCTATATATCAAACTACAGAATGATGTTCTTGTAGGAATGGGATAATCAGATTATTTCAAACTGGGTTGAACATTCTAACTTGTTTAGTTGTTAATGTTCTTACAACAAATCTAGAGACTAAAGAGTGTATAACACTTTTTGTAGTTTAGGTCCTAGACACACATCTACTTCCCTTCTAGCCTATGATTCAAGTAGACTACATTTTATTAACAAACAATGTTTATTTTTGTATCAGTAAATGAGAGAATGAAATAATTGTAATGAAACGCTTAGCATTTCTAGACGTACCTGTGACCTGTTGGGTTCCAACCACTACCACTATTTTTTACTTTGATTCCATCCGAAAATTCATAAAACTGTGACATATACGTTCAGATATTCTTCTCGCATAACTAAAATAAGAATCTTAATTTACGTTTTTGACAATCAGTTTTTGACTAGTCGCCTAGGGTGTCCATACCAAGGAATGCCGATGGGACTGATCATGCATTGTGTATGCTAGAGTGCAGTTTACCTCCTGTGTTTGCTTTTCAAAAATCTCACCTGACCTCGTGTTTAACCTCATACTGAAGAAGTAAATAATACTTCTACATTATCCTCGTCGTCGTCGTCGTTATTATTATTATTATTATTATTATTATTATTATTATTATTATTATTATTATTATTGTTGTTGTTGTTGTTGTTGTATAAATATTATTATTTATTTAGTTTTGCTAATATATCGCTAACATCCCACACTACTCAATTTGAGGATCGTATCATAGCCACATAATAGATACTACACAACTACCCACCACCAAAGAAGTAGGTAATGCCTGAGAGGATGGTTTCATGACAACAGAACATACACTACCCTACTTCCAAAGGAGGAAGGAATGCCTGATAGATATGTATCATGACAAAGAAACAGATACTTTACCAACACAAAAATAGGAGGGTGCTATTTCTGGGACGATTCGATCATTACAAGGGAACATATACTACACTAGCCTCTGAATTCAGCATTGAAAGACAGTACACTAATACAATTATTATAAGTAATAGTATAGTTTCGGCTTCAAATAGAAATATTCCTAATCTTCATTAGTAACAGATATCGAAGTAAAGAGACTTATTATCTGGCTGTCTAATTTACATATGTGGTTGTAGTGTGTACAGACACGCGTACATGAATTAAATGACCACATTGAATAAAGAGGGTCACTCTTTCTCTAAAGGCTCGCATAGATATTATGAAATATTAAAAGTGATCGAATCAACATAGATAGAAAATAAGGAGATGGATGACTTTTTCAGGTAATTATAAATGACAGCTAATGGAAACAATTAAAACCGCTTTGTTTTTCAAACATAACTCAATTCCAGAACTAAAGTATATTTTTAACATGTATTTTCTTTTATTAAATTACATAGGAAAATATCTTAATCAACAAGACGTATCCGTGACTCATTGGATCCCAACCACTACCACTATTTATTTCCAAACAACAAACGTTTAGCAACCCACATTTAGTTAAATAATAGATGACGAGCGGGCATTGTGGAAATTTCACGGTTACTTTCTTCATCTACCTGTATGAAATTAAATTCTTATTGTAAGAATGTTTTACCGGCTTGATTTTGTTGTTAGCATTGATTTCTCCAAATTTACTTTTTTAGAATAAAGTAATTACAGGAGGGACTTGCTGAAGGTTGCCAACACCCATAAGTGAAAGTCATGCTATGGAACAGACTGAATTCGAACTTTGCACATGTAGATAATAAGTCATCAACGTCAATCATTTTACTGCCGCCACCTATCATTTATCGGTATAATTTACTGTTAATCTTCATATATATATATATATATATATATATATATATATATATATATATATATATATATATATTTTAAATAATGCAGGTATTTTAGGTTTAATACTATGCAGAAAAATACTGTATATTTCTTCTTCCGTAAAAATAATTGTCACTGTCAGCTTAAATTTAAATGAGCAACACATCTGTTTTTCTTTTACATTTTTGATTAAAAATTGTTACACTTAGTTGTGTATTAAAATGCCATTTTGTCTAATTTCGAAATATTAGAGATCTTTCCAACAAAAAAGCGGATTCCATGGCTGAGATCTTCAGCCAGACGTTTTACTAACTGAGCTATTTGCCCTTATTTATTAATAGATGTTAACGCATTCCCTTAAAAGGAATTATAGCTTTGATTTTACGTCATAGATTTATGATTTACCTCATGTTTCAAAACGTGAATTACAAACATAAGCGATAATAAAAAATAAATAAATGAGTAAACTTAAATCATTTTAATTGTTTAAAACAATTTATTTAGCTTTAAATATGTATTGTATATAGATTTTTTCACATTATATATTTTAATCATATAAATAGGAACCCCCTCTCGCCTACAGCGAGGGAGAAGGGGTGACGAGGTAGACTAGTACAAATATGCGACGCGAGGGATTATATATCTGCTAGTTATGTCAAATAGGCATTTTGTTCGAATGTTTCATATTTGAAACAAAAACATTTTTGAACTTACTAAGTTGCAAATGTAGAGAGATCATCCTAAATTGAGAGCTGTGCAGCGTAGATAGAGTGAAAAAGGCAAAGTAGGTGCTTGTTTGGTGCCAATAAACTCACACATCCAGTATATTAGGCATGACTTTTTCCATGGGGGTTGTACCCTCAAGAAAGCTCACCTATGATACCTGTTGGGCCCCTTTCCATGCACGATATGGCACGTACAGTTATCCACGATATTATACAACTGTTGATGGATCAGTCATTCTTAGCGCTAACTAAGAGTTAGGACTCCTGTACTAACAGTCGGAAATAGTCTAACTTGTACCCTCAACTTGTTGTAACAAATGCGACCCATCATGTCATGTTAGACTTAGTGACTGAAAAACTTTCCAACGTTTCCCAGGTAGAGAGAAAGAGAGACCGCTTTCTTTGTCTTAGTCAAGAAACAAGACCAAGCACTCGATGTCTTTGAAGCGTCCAAGCGCTTGTACATTTGTGCTTGTCTAATAAACAGATGAGTGCAAAGGCCGGGCGACAGGCAGCGCATATTTAAGGGTTAAATTTTGGTCAAATTAACGCACATGTGTAGTAAATTTATTTCTTAATTTTCACATTGGTTTCTATATAATTTTCTCCGGGAGATTGAGTCTTTTCGATAGAAAAAACAAGAGAAAGTAAAAAGACCGCGGATGTTGGCTTTTTGCCTAAATTTGGTCGATATAGATTTCTGTCCGTTGCGTGACTTTGTTTTTGTTTTCAAATCGTGAACAAAACGGATTAATACATATATATATATATATATATATATATATATATATATATATATATATATATATATATATTATATATATATATATATATATATATATATATATATATATATATATATATATATATATATTTATATATATATATATATATATATATATATATATATATATATATTAATTACAATAAGTTGAATCACTTGGGTATCAGCGATACCATTGTCTGTGTGTTCATTGTTGTTTTAATGAATCGATCAAGATGGTATATTACCAACTATTTTCAGGCTTCAGAAAACGATATCACGGAAAGAATAATAAAAAGAGACACCCGTCTATTTACTAAGAAATACTACACGTATGCGAACCAGACGAACGGATGGAAACAAACACGTTCTGCCAACAAGGCCACGATTACAAAAAACATTTTAGATGATGAATTATCATTATTTTCATTGTTTTCCTTGGGACTATTGTTCTCATCAACGTTGTTATTGTAAAAATAGACAATATTAATATCTTACATTCATAATCTTCTAAAAGAGATCCATTTAATTGGGCAAGACAATTCTCTTTGCCAAATCACCAAATATTTTGTTTTGGTGAAATAAATGCGAAAAGCCATCTCTCTACCTTATTTTAAAAATTGACTTAGTACGAACGCATTAATAGGACCGTCCCGTACCGACGTTTACAAGAACCTTATTTCAAGGGCTGTAATACTTAATCGGACATATAAGCATAATATTAGATAAGTGAGTCTTTTATTTATTTTGTTTTCAAGACATGTTTCGTATTATAATGTCTTTATACATATAATGTATCTTTGTCGTGTAAACTTTCTTTAATAAGTTTCCTTCCAGCTTATCCTTCCAACTTTCTGCAAACAGACACTATGAATATCCACGTTGGTATGCCAATAAAATTCATCATTTTACATGAAAATAACTTTATTTATAAAAGAAGGACGAATTCACTTCATTTTTCAACCAAATTACTTCAATATCTAAATGCCTATTAGATTTCGCACGATGAAAGCCTTGAACTTTTTCATATGTATTTTTCAATGACGGTGAGTTTTTTTTACGTATTTAAATATGTACTTATACTTGTACTTCATTGGGTTTACTTTCGGCAGCCATTTTAACTCTCGTTTCCTTTATTTTGTCCACTAGTATTCACATTCTATGAGCGATGTTTCTGACCAATAGTGGAAGAATTGCCATTTTCTGGATCGGAATCTATATACCTAACAGTTATCATTGACTAGTGTTTGACCTTGGTGTAGTATGTTTTTGATCTCCTTACGTCAACTGGCTTCATGCCTTGTCTGGAGCGATTTCCACATAAAAAAAACAGCGATTCGATTGTAAGATACGTGATACATTGTAGATTGTCTTTTGCTGAACGAATTTTCCTTAGCTAAGTCTTGATAGTACAATATAATTTTACAGAATAAAAAATGATTCGTACTTTTCCGAGAAACTCAACACGCTCGACAGAACTTGAAATCGGGTGATACTTGTGTATTCCTAGTTTTGAAACGAAGTGTAGATGTACATAAACACGTAATAAGTAAATAGACAGTCTTATTATCATTAATAATGAAGAGTGTGGTTAGAGGGTCCATAAAAATCAACTAGCAACTAATTCTTCAGCATATCTCAGCATTCCCGGTTCCAGCGACGAACACCAACATGCAAGTAGGGAAGAGTAACCTACCTTTACCATATCAATCCATGTATCAAGTTTACTACCTTTGCACTTATCTCCGGTGGGATGGCGCTACCGACTCGCGGGTAAATTGGTCATCATACCGTCGAAGAATGTGTCTAAATCAACGAAGCCTGCTATTCAACAGAGTCTGCGCAATGTCGGTGGTGTTACAAATTGCACAGATGATTCGGTTTGGGATTCGGTCGAAACAGCGGATGCGTCGTAGACAAAACGTGTCGAAGACTTGGTTCGTGTAGAGCTCTTTGCACAGGGGAAATTAACTATGACTTTTATTGATTCTTTATCAAAGCTGATAAACTGAAGATGCTGACATTTATTTTTAAATTTACGAACACACGTGTATAGCGTGCTATAAGAAAATACATAATTGCACAAAAGGATGAATAATTAGTATATAATATGTTTATCAAAACAGTCATGTCACAATCAACACGATTGCTTATGTCACGCTATTTCGTCTTTATTCTGAGAGATATGCCTTCCGAGATGCTTCAGGTGTATTTTTTTATTTACGATTAGGTTTTCCCGTATTTAAGTAATATTGTTATTGATTTTCTGAAATTAATTTTTTTATAATAATGAGGAACTTCGTATTAAGTCCGGGGCCAATCGTGGATAAAGGGTAAAAAGATTGCAAGTTAGACGATGATTGCTACTACAAGACGATTTGTAAACATATGTGGGATGGATACAAGAGGAATTGATTAACAAGGAGATGGTGTCACAAGTATCTGTTTGCATTAAACTTGAAGATGACCATGTTGTAGTCGGTTGAGAAGCAGCCTCGGCCTATTTTGTTCCACAGTTGGGATATTCTACGAAAGAAACTTTGTTCATGGAAGTTACGTTTAATTTTTGGTACAGATGGAGATGAGAGACTCAGACGGACAGAGAGATAGATAAATATACACACAGAGATGAATTAAGGTTATTTGCTGTGGTTATAGGTAGACGAGTACTTTCTGTGAATGTTTCATAGAAAGAATGCTTCATGTAACACCTCCCCATATAAGACGTGTTTGGCTCTTATACAGATTTGATCCTAGTCAAGTACATAGGGAACATCAACGTATACAATAAACAAATTATCAACAGCAACTGAAATATAACAGTGCTAATATTACAAACATAGCACAAAGCTGCTTACCGGCTGACTAAAACATTTTCAAGTCCAATGTAAACAAATTGCTGAAAGGTCTTCTTTAACAATAAATGTCTGACCAGTAACAAACATCGCAACAAATCCACTCAGTGTATTACCATCTCCCTGTCCATCACAATAACCCCTATCTCCGAGTGTTGTTTGAGCCTTCATAAGAGGTGAATCATTTGTAAAAAAATAAAAAATAAAAAATAAAAAGTTCTGCAATTCGAAAGAACATAAATAAATCTCTGTATATTTTATGTTATATTTGATAAGTGAGTCGAATATTATCGAAATTAAAATATTTTTGTGATTCTCAAAACTAGATTTAGAATTTATCTACTTCATAATTATTTGAAAATGTGTGGAAGAAAAATTGACCGGTTCATTTAATAAAGTGGAAATCAGTGATGTATTTATCCTGTGATGTCTACTGTCTTTCTTTCCTATAAATTTGTATAGGTTAGTTACTACTTTATAGTTGGTAATCAGATTTAGTTAGTATTCCAAATTTTGTACTAAAATTAGAACTTATCTTTTTTTTGGAAAACAAAAACTTAACACATCCAAAAAATTGCTAGGAAAGTTAGTTTTTAGAAACTCCGTTTATACCCTACGCAAAACTTAATAACTCTAAAGGTATAAAATATACTCGTCTCATAATTAAAATCAATAATGAACTAAAACAACTCACACCAGAATTCACATTTTAATTCCTATGTAGCAACACAATCAAAGTAAATAAACTGCCTTACAGCGTTTTTGAATTTAAAATAACTTAAGAAATATAACTTAAGAAATACAAAAACGGAAACTGTTTCCAGTTTAAGTAATAGTTTTCGTACTCTTCTATAATTCATGAGAGTATGTGATGGTTTTCTCAATATGTTTTTTTATTCTAATTGCGTTCAAAACAAAATAATGACAAGCCAATATATAAACTTTAAAAATTTGTTTACAATATCCTTTCAAAAAAATAATACCAAAGTTTCTTGTTAATTTGTTCTTTATAATCTCTCTCCTCTCGCACACACAATTCAATATCTATTTTATTAAATACAACAACTATTTGGTAATATATAATAGATTAACTACTATCACGGAATAATATATATTTATTTTGATTATGACTTTTGTTTCTCTGAAAATTGACATGTGATTGTCTGAAATTAATAAGTAAAAAGAGTCTGGGAAAAAAATTTAAATGATTTTTAATAAAAAATATTCGCACCTTAAAACGTTATTTATAAAGGCATTTTTTTTAGTTTTAAATTTCTTAAAAAATTATTGAAGAACTTTTTCCAAATGTTAGTATCCTATAAGCGACTACGCGCTTCCAGAAAGTTCATATATAAAGAGACGTTGCTCATCGCACACCGTCGAGCAACACCTGACGGTCACTTCATCAACATCGAAGTAAAAAACCCTACTATCACAACAACAAAAAATAAAGATATACACTTTCATTTTTGTTTGATTCAGACTCTCTTTTCTCTGATATTTTCTAAATATGTTCTTGTCCGAAATTAATAAAAACAAAGTGGCGAATTTGTTTTTAATGATTCCAACCTTAAACGTGGTTTGTTAAAGCGTTTTGTTTGATTTTTCTAAAGTTTTAAACTACAAATATTATTTATTTTCTTGTTGTCCGATATGCATATTTATTTAATGTCACTAATTGTTTTTTTACTTATTAACTACTATTCAGTCGTGTTATTGTGTATGCATATATAATTTTAAAAAATTGATCAAAAGTTCACTTGCCAGTGTTTCTGATCACGTAACATAATTAGAATTCGTTGGATAGCTCTTTTCTTTAGGTTTAATCGGTACGCAGATTATGATAATAATATTAAGTCACCTCTCTTGAATCAAACAAGGAAAGAATTGTTGGGTGTACTGTTGTTTTCAGTTTGGGCGTGTCTGATAATTATTCTGTTTGTTTCTGGGTTGTTTTTAAATATAACTAAGTAAACAACTAGAAGACGATTTAAAATAAAACATTTTGTTTTTTATTACATATATATTCCGGTAGAAATGCGAAGAAAACGTGACCACTCAGTGTTATTTAAAGAGATTGTATTCACACAAGTGTGTATCGCTTCATTGCCACGTGCGTTGACTACCTGCTTTTTCGTCATGTGGTTCATGTTTTGCATTTCTCCTTTTCCATTTGTTCATTTCTAACTATTATTCAAAGACACTTAATATATTACATTATTATTATGAGCCCATCATGTGTTTTCATAAATTATCTTAATTGGATTATCTTTCATGTATAGATTACTATGAATAGTTATTTATATTTGAACACATTAGTTGTTTTAATTTTGAATTCATTAGATTTAATGTGAAATGAATTCAATTTGAATTGTGTTTCAATTCGAAATGTGGTTGTTTTTATCTGGAATTCATTTGTTTTGATTTGAAAGTGAAAAGTTTGTCCTTTTGTATTTACTTAGATAGTTTACTATTGATCACTTCAAAGGATCATTCTTAACGGTTAAAGGATTTGTGACAGTTTATATTAGTAAAGTTCTGTAATAAGTCATGTCATAAGCAATCGCACCTGCCTCATATTATATCCATTAAATAAGAAGCACATGGAGTATAAAACGCTATAAATAATCATCATTGTGTATATTTGTTATTGTTATATGAATAAGGTTTTATAATCTATATTGTACTATCGTGTTATTATTACTTGTGTGTTATCATGGTGTTTGTAAAATGACATCAATAAAATAAAGACAAATAAATAAGACTCGAGATATAAGGGATAGCGCATGCGTGCCGTGTTAAAATAAACGAGGTAAGTCAGAAAACATAAAAATGCTGAATAGGTATATCGTAACACGTCCAAGAAATCAATTGAAAAATAGTTGTTTTCTCTGATAACGGCTGCGTATATTGTCAAACATGTTGGATCCTTGATGGTTATTAGGTTGTATACTATTCGTCTGTCGTCGATTAGGGGTGAATCTTTTCTCGCGATTCTTTTCGTAAAATGAATGATTGAAGCTTTAAATATATTTTATTAACTTAATTATAAAAGAATCACTCAATATAGCAAGGGTTAAAATAAACGCATAGTTTTAGACGTCTTACATAATTTACGTGTCCTTTCACTAACGTTTTACCAGCAAATCATTGTTGTAGAAGTTTTACATAATTGACGTATCCTTTCCCTAATGTTTTATTAGCAAATCATGGTTTTAGACGTAATATGTTATTTACGTATATTTTCACTAATGTTTTACAAGCATGTCATGGTTTTAAACGTCTTACATAATTAACGTATCCTTTCACTAACGTTTTATTCGCAAATCATGGTTTTAGACGTCTTATATAATTTATGTATTATTTCACTCATGTTTTACCAGAAATTCATGGTTTTAAGCGTCTTACATAATTTACGTATCCTTTCACTAACGTTTTACCACAAAATCATGGTTTTCGACGTCTTACATAATTTACGTATCCTGATTATGCGAAGGTTGTTTCAAGATGTCTTCGCGTATAACAAAAAGGAAAAGTCGAAATAGGAATAGTTTGCATTTTCTGTAGTGAAATGTCGACATTCTTTTTGCACACTCAGGTTTACGTCTGCAGTCAGCTCCCCAGCCTCCGCTGCGGGGAGTAAAAAGAGGAACGTACACCTATCCGATTATCTTTTGACTGTTGGCCGTAATTTTGAAATTTGTTTTGTTTCCTCACAAATTACTTTTCCATATAACTCAAACAACCAACAATAAATGTTTATGTTCCCATTTTCTTATCAATTTTGAAATTATCAAAACAACTAAGTCGTATTCCAAACGCTACGTCTATCCACATACACTTTTTGACTTACATTTTATTACTATCTAGATTATCATTCCTATTCATTATTCTGTTTCTCCGATCACCTAAATAATCTCGTTACTAATATCCGAATCAATAGCTATATAATATAATAATGATTATATTTCGAGGTACGAAAAGTTTATGGTTAAGAATTTTATTTATTGGGATGTTAATGGGTTGCAGTAAACACTGGCGCGGACTATGGACTCGGATTACTATGCGTGCATTTTTCTGTCGAATTCATTGCATCACTTTGGCTAGTTGTTTTGTCTTCCTTGACGTGTTTTTTATTCATTGAATTATACTGGGTCGTGAAGAAAGTGGCGTGCGACGAATGGAAATAAAATAAATGTATTACCATTCTAAACATTCCTTGCTTATGTCGATATATTTATTCAACTTAATAACTTTCAGCATTCACTTAAATGGATCTATACGTGTTTGAAGCAATTTTCCTCAATTTGTGGATGAAAGGCGTTAAATGTCAAACATGCAATTGTATTTAACAATATTTGACCCAGAAAAGAATCACCAAAAGTAAGTTAGTAGTTAACTTCAGATTACATTATGCAAATATATCAGCCGTACGAATATGTCAGTTTTTATATGAAGCGGTAAAGATATACAACTAATGAAATGGCTCGGAACCTCTCTCTCTCCTTATATATATATATATAAATATATATATATATATATATATATATATATATATATAGTTTGAAAATTCACACACATATATATGTATATATAGCAATAAAATGAAAGTTCTTGAAACATGTTTGGAAATTTAAGTAATGAAATGTTTTTTGGGACCACGTTTGAGATGCAATATGTTATGAAATATTATTTAAATCTTTTTTTAAAACATTATTTTTAATAATTGATTTGGAACGATAAAAAATTCTTCGTCAGAGAAAGATGGTCCGAATCAATTTAAAGGCAATATTTTAGTACTTTGTGATGGTAGCTTATCTGCTTGATTTTATCGTAGTAATGTTCAGATTTCGTCGCAGGGTGGTGTAATTGCAACGCCATTTTTGTTTTATTTTGAACTTAAACGCGCGTGGTCGCTTTTGTGGGTTATAAAATGAAAGTTCTTGAAGCATCTTTCGAAATTGAAGTAATGAAAATAAACATTGAATTGCCTTTGGAGATCACGTTTTTAGATGCAATATTTTATTAAAAATCATTTTAATGTTTTTTTTTGTTTTGGGGGTTATTTTTGTTACTTTTTTTACTTTTTTGTTTTATTCCAGGCATAAAGTTTAGTACCATTATCACTTTGTTTTATTTTTGGCAGGTGGCATACAAATGGTAAAAAACTGTTCTATTCATGGAATTAATTATTCTCGTATATATAGGAATTATATAAGTTCTACTCACCAAAAATTCAGTCTTTACTCATATTATTTGTTTTTGCGATGGTAATCAATCGCTGTTCATCAGAAACCACAATTAAAGGCATTTAGAAAATTTGATATCGAACACAAAGTTTGTGGAGAAAAACAACCGAAAGCAAACACTCATGTATGATCCCCCGGTTACAGGATGACAGAATTCCAATGATAACTCTATTTTGAAATTATCACACAGAGTTATGTATCCAAATAATTATTGAAAACAATAACAAGTACTCAATAATACTAGTTTAAATAGCAAGTGAATAAGTAAATATTGAGCTTAAGGCATTTAATTATCATTGTTATAGGTAAAATCATTGCGTAAGATAAAATCCGAAAATATGGTTCATGGTAGTGAATTCAACATTTCTCTTTTATAAGTAAAGGCTTATTTTTCTATCTCAATTCCACGTGGGCATAGTTGGATGCTCATATGTGTACACATTCTTCTTATTAACCCCAATTAAATAATCTAAGGTACTAAGATTTTATAGTTTAGTTTTATTTACAGTTCAATTTAAAATTGATTACTAATAATTAATTCAAACTGATGGCCTAAATAAATATGAGAAGAAATAAGGTTGGAAATTAACAAGGTCAACAACTCTACAACCCAAACGTTGTAAGAGGTCAACTATGTAATTAGTAAGGCTAAGACAGTATCTGCCTTGTCTAACTAAAGAAAAACAGTTTCTAAAATTTATAGATTGACGCGCCCTGATAAAACTACTCGCGAAGTCCTCTCAACTCCTAAAAAATCCATAAAATAATACGTCCCTGACTTATGAAAGCTAAAGAGGATAAAATATACCTTTTTATCTATAAAGAGTAACCCTGATTTGCCAGTTGTATATCGACAACCTAACGAATTTATGTCGAGAAATACAGTTTAATCATTAATTTATTTATTTAAGCGTTTTACTCTATATACCTCTCCCTCCCTCCCTCTCTCTAGCTGTCTCTCTTTCTCTCTCTCCCTTTCGCTCTCTCTCTCTCTCTCTCTCTCTCTATATATATATATATATATATATTCATTTCATATTACATTTACATCATATTTTATATTACTGTTTCATGTATATACACATACGTATATTATAATATAAAATAATGAAATATATTGCGGGACTCATGTCACGGCGTTTCCCGGAAAAGTATAATTATTCCATAATTTCCGAGCCCCAAAATTGACTATTGATTTATTTGCTGTTTATGGTGATCTAGCACGAACGCAGACCCCACAAATTTGTGTACAACATTTCGAATGAGGGACTTGCAATTTAGACTGATGGACAAAGTGTAATTGCCAACCCGTGTTTGGTTTCATGTAAGGCATGTTTTGCCCAAAAAGACTTGGGACAGTTAAAAGTCAACTTCACCCAAGTAAAATAAGAATAAAGGAAAAAGAAAAAAGAAATAAAAAAGAAAATATGTCTTTGTTATTTTTTCTTTCCGGTTGTTCGGCGCGAAGGCAAGCAAATGTTATGTAAAAAGTATTTTCGGTGCTAGGTGAGCACCCACACTTATGATGGACGTTTCCCTGGCAGTGTTACCGGAGAAATAAATATAAAATAAGAGACAAAGTAATGCGCAGGAATAAAAAAAAACCGATACAGTAAAGAAAATGAAAATAGGTCGATATAGAGACGGGAGTGATTCAATAACTTACGATAAATAAAAGAAAAAGAGGGCCGCAACAATTGATACGATTCTGAAGTACCGTTATTTTTGTATTTGTCTAATTGGCTATTTTCTGTTAATTACACTTAATTTTCTACCTACAAATACGAAACGCTCGTTTTTGATACGCTTCTTTCTTTAAGGAGATGGCGATTGGTTATTTTAAAGACTTCATTTTATGTACGTAATTGAAGGAATACATGATTAGCAGGTTGTCATTCATAAACGTATACAATTCTACTGTTTTACCTATTCATACTATACCATATATATATATATTATTTTAAACATAATATCAAGATATTTGCTTCCGGCCAACACCGGTTTATTTAAGCTACTTAAATCTCATTTAAATTTCTCATAAATTATCGAATTCTAAATGCTTATAAATATCTATGCGAACCGTATTATTTCATTCTCGATTTTATAGGTTTAACGAAATTTATATTTAGCAAACACTTTCTGCATCTGTTCACTGTAATTCAATTCTAAAATGTCTAAATGTCTAAAATGCGCAAACCGTGACAACACTGCTTTCTGTATGCTGTCATTTTAATATTGTATTCCATCCAATATATATCCGTAATATATTATGTTGTTCCTTCATTCCGTTTCATAAATATACAGTGTTCGTCGCTACTGCTGCTTCTCCACGCGAGACAGATCAGACAGTAGCATTGGTTGCCATGGTTACAATAACTGTTGCTGCTGATATGCGCTCATTATTTCCTGAAATTTAAATACTTCTTGGAAAAGCATAATCTTAAAAAACTTAGTCGACTGACACTTTTAGTTTTACTTGTAAGCATAGATTCATTTATTAAGAATAACATGCAAAATGTCTTCTTTGAGATGTTTTTATAGAACTCCGGACAAGGCATGTAGCCACTTGTAGTAAGGGGCAAAAAACGCTTAACGTCTAAAACCTAGTCAATAAGAAGTGTTAGATTGACATGTTCTGATCACAAAAACAGCAATTCTTCCCGCTTTCTCAGAAACATCGCGCATGAAATGTGAGGACTAAAGGACAAAATAAGGGAAGCGAGATTTTCGCGGCGGAAAAGAGAAAATCCCATGTCCACTTTCTACTCCCCTGTACGAAAGAGAAAGACGCTATAACGAAACACATTGATTTCGTGTTATTAGAGTTCGTGGCATAGCTAGAAGTGTAACGGTTGGCAATCCTCCCAGGCATTACTACTTGCTTTCTGACGGAAGGGGTTTATGTCTGTAGACTGAAGCGCTTTCATTATTTATGTTAGGAATAACTAAAGAAAAACGGAATTATGTCCCTTGGATCATTAATGAATTATCGCCCCTTATCGAGTGGCTTACCGGGGTGAAAAGTAAACATTAACCACGGAGTCAGACTGGCAAATTACATCTCGCGTTACAGCGGCTAAATAACTCATTTCATTCTAATTACACTTTTAATAAATCTGTTAAACATTTCTGTTGAAAAGTCATCCATTTTGTTTTACGAGTTATTAATTATTATAACCTAAATTACATGGATTATAACAGTGGCGACGAAGAAATGAGATAAACTTACAATTTTTTTCAAAAGAAAAACAAACAAACAAATAAAGATAGAAAGCAGTATTACACAATTATTACAACAGCAATTAAGGTTAATGAAGTTATTTTCAGAGAGATTTTCCACACCTACATCGTCGATTTCAGAAACAAATCTTAGGACATCTACAGATTTCATTTCACAAACCATAACGGAATTTTGTTATGACCCAATGGCAAATTCGACGTTCGAAACAAGGTTTGCGCGTTTCGAGGACATTTTTCGAGTGGATTTCAAAGATCAAGCTGACAACTGGAAGGTGAGACTTTTGTAAGCTTGGGACGTCGGAACATGATCGGTATATAAATTACATATTACCAAATCATGCTCGTGACTTAAATTTTCACAGCACAGTGGAAACCCTCACTCAGATTTTCGGTGAGCATATTTCTATTATTCAATATGCGTTTTAATTGTCTTAACATAAGAAAATCTTCCTCGACCGATTTTTCAACCTATGCAGGCCTTGTAAACAAAGAATGTGAACGTTTTAAAATCTCTTCCATCACAGACGCTCAGTTCAAATATTTGATTTTTGTGTGTGGTTTGAAATCAGAATGGGAAACAGACATTCGCACAAGGATTTTGTCAAAAATAGAACAAAATCCAGACATAAAAATGCAACAAGTTGCCGTGGAATGCCAGCGTCTAGTGAATCTAAAACATGATTCAACTATGGTACAACAAGCATCCATGGTAAACAGAGTTCAAAAACAACGTCGGCCCACCTCACCGACTTCAAAATCAGTCCTGCCCCCAACAGTTTGTTGGAATTGTGGCAACTGGCATTTTGTGCGATACTGCACCTTCAAGACACACCGCTGTCGCAGCTGCAATCGACTCGGACATAAAGAGGGATTTTGCACCCCTCCAGGACGAAAACCAACCCATAATAGGCAAACCTCACATACACACAACAGGCAACGACATCAACACCGTTCAAAAACAAACAGTTTTTCAAAAAAACAGTCTGATAGCAACTTTTCACTCAAAACAAAAATCCAAACGAAAATATGTTACAGTACAAGTGAATGGCCATTCTATTCAATTGCAGATCGATACAGCATCAGATATAACTATTATATCACAAAAACTATGGGAAGCCATAGGCCAGCCTTCATTGACACCAACAAGTCAGGTAGCAGTGCTTCTGGAGATTGTGTTCACATCACGGGTCAATTACCCGCTACCGTCAAAATGAAAGGAAAAACGGTGTCAGGCACCGTATACATAACAAACTCATGCCATAATTTGCTGGGACTTGATTTTATCGAGTTACTAGGTCTTCTCGACATTCCACTCAACCAAATATGTGAGGTGGTTCTACATCATCACCTCAGAGCAGTAAAGACGACCTCAGCAAGAAGAAACAGCAACGGCGGCGGCGGAACAATCGACCAACCACCAACCTTTCGTTTGGACCAACCTTTGGCTCCACTTCAACAGGAACTCCCACAATAATATCAACACCAATGATTACCACAGTGAATCCTAAAATCACCACAACATTAGGACCTACTTCAACAACATCAGTTCGATGTGAGTCTACTAAGGGTATGACTGATAAAACCTTCATACCTGATGACTACATTAGTGGGACACCAAACACACCAAACTCTCCAGTAAGTGATGTCAGACCTGATGGACCTGGATGGATTGTACCAGCGCCGACTACAACTACTGACCCCAAACCTAGCATCACCGTTAAACTGACTGATGACCCTAAAGGGGTAGAGCTGCTCAAGCTTGATGTGGCCGGTAATGCTGAGAAAATCACAATTCTTGTACAACGTCCAGGATCAGAAGATTTTGTAGAAATTCCTGATGGCACTAAAATCACTGGTCCATTCATCTCAACCACATTTGACAAAGTTATGGCAATCAAGCTGATTTTGGAAGAAAAGGCAGTTGATCAGAATCCAGACTACAAAGTATGGCTGGATATTGAAGCATGTTTCCATTTACCAACATCTCCAATAA
Organism: Sepiola atlantica; assembly: GCA_963556195.1. Taxonomy (NCBI): domain Eukaryota; kingdom Metazoa; phylum Mollusca; class Cephalopoda; order Sepiida; family Sepiolidae; genus Sepiola; species Sepiola atlantica. Next base: position 212,868,673 of record OY744516.1, read on the forward strand.
CATCATCTACAGAGAAAATTACCACCTCCTACATGAAGCAAGCACCAATTCACCATCGAGTCAATTACCCACCAGAGGGGTACCAGCCAGGACCCCACCCGCCTAGTGGTGCAGCAGCAGCAAGGTTCGGGTCCTCGCAATACAACAGTCCTAAGCAGAAATTGCGCACAATGTGGCGTACTCGTCAGCCATCAACCCAGGGTTACATTCAGCATAACACACGTTCGGTCGAAAGATTTGTAGACACATTCGAAAGAGCACTACTAAAAGCAAGAGGGGAGGGAACAACAGAGGAGATACTACATGCTTTCCTCTTTTCCATATGGAATAACACCAAATGGAGCTGTGAAGAATGGTCTATCACCAGCAGAGGCACTCATTGGACGAAAACTCAGTACCACACTGGACGCTTTACGTCCCCAGCTACAAAGGCAACAACCAACCCATAACAAAACAAAAGCATTTTCAGTTGGCACACCAGTGTTTGCTCGGAATTACAGACCTGGCCGGCCAAACTGGGCACCAGGCATCATCCGCAAAATAAATGGACAATTTCTGTATGATGTTCAAGTCGGAAATCAATTCTGGGCACGGCACAAAAACCAGTTGCGTCTCAGATACTCTGTAGGCAACTTAGTGGACAACAGATGAACCATTCCATTTGATTTGTTAATGGACACATTTGAACTGCCATCTACACCACCTCTCATGCAGACAAATTCAGATGAGAATTATCAAAGACCTCCCAGGACATGGCCAAAGCGCAGTCGCACTAGAGTCAAGCACCTCCAAGTTGACCCCGGGTGCGCTCAATACAGTTAAAGACTAAAACGGGGAGATGTTAGGAATAACTAAAGAAAAACGGAATTATGTCCCTTGGATCATTAACGAGTTATCGCCCCTTATCGAGTGGCTTACCGGGGTGAAAAGTAAACATTAACCACGGCGTCAGACTGGCAAATTACATCTCGCGTTACAGCGGCTAAATAACTCATTTCATTCTAATTACACTTTTAATAAATCTGTTAAACCTTTCTGTTGAAAAGTCATCCATTTTGTTTTACGAGTTATTAATTATTATAACCTAAATTACATGGATTATAACAATTTCAATATATATACCTTCAATATTATAAGTTAATATAATATATTACGGATATATATTTTCAGTATTTACTCCAACAATACTCAATACGTAAGTAGAGCCTGATGATTTCTCTTTGGGGATGAAACATAAACGTATTGTGTAGCTTACCTGCCATGAATATATTTCCACAGACTCTCTATCTCTTTCTCTCTGTATATATATATATATATATATATATATATATATATATATATATATATATATATATATATATATATATGGCATTGAAGAGACAATATTCATTACTCATAATGAATTAAGAAATTAAAAAGATGAAAGGACAGCTGACCGGTTTCGTACCTCGCTCAACAGAGCCAAATATCGAGGTATCGTATAAAAATATAAAAAAGATGCTATGAGAATTATAGCGAAGGAAAGGGGTAAAAAAGGCAAAAACAAAAAACAAAAAATGTTCAATCAATGTCTGTTTAACAATGAAACGGACGCGGACGTTTTTTACGTCCCTTAACAATATTCATCCAGCTCTCAAATTAACAATTAATAAGGAAGCCAATTCTTCACTCCCATTTCTTAATGTATTGGTTTATAAAGCTTCCTCTGGTTTCTTTGCGTCAGTATATCGGAAACCTACCTTTACTGGTCTTTACACTCGTTGGGACTCATTTTGTCCCACAAAACACAAGTTTAATCTTATTAAGACCCTCACCCATAGGGCCTTAAAGATTTGTTAGAAGACCAAACTGGATAAAGAAATTAAATTTATCATTAAGACCCTCTGCAACAATGGCTATCATTTAGACATTGTACAATCTACAATTTAAACCAAAATATCAAATTTTTACAAAAGCAAATCAGCTTCTGTAGACAGATTCCCTATTTACCTTCGCCTACCTTGGCTTGGTAAGATTAGCGATAGATTCACCAAACAAATTTCTTTGTCTGTACAACAATGTTATTTTGCTGCGAATACACGAGTTGTTTTTCCTCCCGACCGATCTTGACTTCTATTCGAAAAGATGTCCTTCCCCCACATCACAATAATTCTATTATTTATTTATTTAAATGTAGTTGCAGTATGCACTACGTTGGGATGACGTCATAAAGATTAAGACATCCGGGTCATACAACACGTGCCCACAAAAATTGGCAATGCAAATTGTTCACCAATGAACGTTTTGCATAATACTTATGGTTTGTCGATAGGTGAACATCTTATAAATAACCGCATCTGTGCCTCTAAATTCAGTGTCGACTTATTTTCCATTCTTAGTAAATCGCACTTTCCTTATCATCTCAAGATCCTAGAAGCAATCTATATTAAATCCTTGAAACCTTCTCTTTGCAAGCAAAGAGAAAATCTCCTCGGGCTGATGTTGTTTCTATTTGATTGAACTTTTTCTTTTTTTTTGTCCTTTTTTACCCCTCTTCCTCGCTATAATTCTCATAGCATCTTTTTTATATTTTTATACGATACCTCGATGTTTGGCTCTGTTGAACTAGGTACGAAACCGGTCAACTGCCCTTTCATCTTTTTAATTTCTTAATTCATTATGAGTAATAAATAATGTCTCTTCAATGTTTTGTACGACAAAGAAAATATTTAAATATATATATATATATATATATATATATATATATATATATATATATATATATACATATATATATATATATATATATACATAAAAGCAAACATTGTTAAAAACTGACAGAATTCTCCGCCCTATTTGACATTTTTTATATTTTCCTTTTCCTGAATGATCTTTTTGTCTTACATTAAAATGCCTTACGTAATAACATTTTATTCTGTGACGCAAATTCTGGCGTCGCAGAATTAAAGTAGTCGATGTATTTCCTGGAAAAATGCGAGACCGTTTTGGGGGCGTCTAACTGACTTTACGTGTGTGTTTCTCCCCCTATCTTTTAAAATTATTTTTTGATTAGCTATTTTGTTCATTTGCTTTTGTAACCTGAAGATGATTCGCCGAAGAATCGAAAACGTTCGTGCTACATATGTAACATACATTATTTTTATTTTATTTTAACACAAAAAAGATGATGAGAAAAAATTTGAAAAATAAAAAAGGGATAATTAAGCAGTAGAATTCAGTTATTTTTAACAATGTTTGCTTAAATGAAACAATGCTGCATGAATGCACAAACACACACTGGAATAGAAGTGGGTGGTGTAGTGGATACTTCGAGCTTCGTCGAAGATATCGAATCACATTAACTAATCCCATTGGGGAATGTATTAATCTATATATCTTCTCGCCAGCTATGGATACAATAGTAGGGTAGAGAGACTCTCAATCTTCAGTTGCGTAATTAGTCTAGTAGAATTAAACACCGAATTAACTCACGCATTATTTATTTTTTTAATGAGAATCGCTCCAGACAAGGCACGAAGCCACATGATGTAAAGAACTAACAAGAACAAAATATCATTATTGCAAATACAGAAGATGCCTATTGGTCTAAGTCTTGAAAATACCACGACTATAGGTAGGAGGAAAACAGTCAGCAGAAAGAGAGTTCCACAAGCCTACAGTTCTTGGAAAAGAAGCTACTAGAATAGTAAGCTGTATTACAATGGGGTATCAAAACATCGAATTGATGAAAACCACTAGACCATCGAGTCAAACGAAGTAGTAAAAAAGAAGCAGGGAATAGATAACACAATTTTTAAGAACAAATTCCATAATAGTATTTATAAAAAAAGACTGAGACTAGCAACATCACGCCTGTGAGAGAGAGAGAGAGAGAGAGATGTTGCAGAGGAGAAGGAAGGGTGTGGACAATCAAATTACAGATACGCTTATGTACCTTACCAAGAACACTCAAATGAGACAGAAATTCACTAGCCTATATATGACAACAGTACTTTCTCTGCTTATGATGGCAGAAAGATACGGTCAGATATTTGTACAACCGTTGCTTCGGTTCACAAGTACAACTTAAGGTGCTTTCCATTGCCTTTCGAAACTGAAAGTAGGTCATTTTAATACGTATCTTGGAGATTTAGTGATTGTAGAGTCCCTCCTTAGTTACCGTTAATCTCAAGGATAGTAATACCAAGAGCATTTGAAGAGTAACACACCTGGTACTGATCAGGCTCAACGTTTCTTAACTTCGGTCATTTAACGGGAAATTGTGTGTAAACGGGATTATGCCGTATCAAATGATAGTACCGGATAGCATCTGATTCATAGGTTAAATGGAATCTCCCATTGGTGTTTCGTAAAATAGTGTCCAGTAATATACAAACACATTGACGCCAGTAATTACTAGCTGAAGCAACAAAATTAATTCATTTTTTTAGATAGTAAGAAATGAAATCTATTAATAATGGAGTTTATGTATCTGTCTGTCTGTCTGTCTGTCTGTCTGAAGCCGAAACTCCAGTATGACTATTTTACTGAAATTAATCTTTTTGAAATTCTTTATATACTGTCACTAAAAGTCGCTTAGACACCAGATGGGTTTTGCCATTTACATAAGTCATTCCTTTAAACCTTCAATTAAATTAATATTTACAAATATACACTTATAACTGCTATTATCAAATTTACATATGTATTTACAATATTTTCCGATAAGGTTATATTAATAAACATTATTCATACAATTAATTAAAGCCATTTTCATCATAACTGGCGTGGTTTCTAAACCATTTCAACTCGAGTACTGTTAAAATTGCAAAGTCATTGGCCGTTTAATCAGTGGTGCCCTCCCTCCCTCCGGTAATTGAATATGGAGATCTGATTAAGCAGCTGATTGGCTGTTTAATCAGTAGTGCCCTCCCTCCCTCCGGTAATTAAATATGGCGATCTGATTAAGCAGCCGATTGGCTGTTTAATCTGTGGTGTCCTCCCTCCCTCCGGTAATTAAATATGGCGATCTGATTAAGCAGCCGATTGGCTGTTTAATCAGTATGCCCTCCCTCCCTCCGGTAATTAAATATGGCGATCTGATTAAGCAGCCGATTGGCTCTTAAATCAGTGGTGTCCTCCCTCCCTCCGGTAATTAAATATGGCGATTTGATTAAGCAGTCGATTGGCTGTTTAATCAGTGGTGCCCTCCCTCCCTCCGGTAATTAAATATGGCGATCTGATTAAGCAGCCGATTGGCTGTTTAATCAGTGGTGCCCTCCCTCCCTCCGGTAATTAAATATGGCGATCTGATTAAGCAGCCGATTGGCTGTTTAATCAGTGGTGTCCTCCCTCCCTCCGGTAATTAAATATGGCGATCTGATTAAGCAGCCGATTGGCTGTTTAATCAGTGGTGTCCTCCCTCCCTCCGGTAATTTAATATGGCGATCTGATTAAGCAGCCGATTGGCTGTTTAATCAGTAGTGCCCTCACTCCCTCCGGTAATTAAATATGGCGATCTGATTAAGCAGCCGATTGGCTGTTTAATCAGTGGTTCCCTTCCTCCCTCTGGTAATTAAATATGGCGATCTGATTAAGCAGCCGATTGACTGTTTAATCAGTAGTGCCCTCTCTCCCTCCGGTAATTAAATATGGCGATCTGATTAAGCAGCCGATTGGCTGTTTAATCAGTATGCCCTCCCTCCCTCCGGTAATTAAATATAGCGATCTGATTAAGCAGCCGACGTTAATCTGGCACGTTAAACATGTAAACAACAACGCTGGCAAACACCGTGCTCAGTTTTTCATTTTTAAAACCGTCCTAAGTTTGTTTATTCTTAGCCATTATGTTTTAAAACACAAATTTATTAAATCAAATTGTTTAATTAAAATAATCATTGATTTAAAAATTACTATATAAAAACGCGCGTGCGCACGCACACACCCACACACAGTTCAGGTAAACGTTTTCTTTCCGAGAATTAAATTTTTTTTCGTGTTTACTGTATTTTATTTCTTAATACTTTCATATCCAATATTATCATTTTTTCACGACCTCAACAGAATTTATGATTCCATGTTTTATTTATTAAAAAAAAAGATGTGATTTTTTTTCTTTAATGTAAACAAAATAAACTAACACATTGTACTGGAAAACTATACAACTGATTGTAGAATCAAATTGTTTAATTAAAAAAAGGGACACACACATGCACACGCACACGCACACACGCGCGCGCGTTCACTGTATTTGATTTTTTTGTGCCTTTTCATTTTAGGACCCACGCTAACTTTGACCCCGTCGTAACAGTTAGGGTTAGGTTTGTTTTTTTTCCTTTTTAATTAAAAATATTTACATGTATAGGGGGGGGTGAAGATAAAAAAATTGGGGGAAGGCGGTCAAAAAAATTTTTTTTTTTTCTTAACTAAAAAATATTTCAATGACTGGTAATATAAAAAAATTGAGGGGGGTACAAAAAAATGTTTTCTTTCTTTATAAACTACAAGTCTTTCTATTTATGGGCGAGGGTACAACAAAAATCGGGGTAGGGTCGAATTTTTTTTTCTTTATTTTCAACTAAAAATATTCTTTGTCATAAACATTGAAAATCAATGTCTAACCACCACAGAAATATGACTGGGGCTCCATTGGCTTACGCGTGAGCCTTCATTTCTGATGCGGCAGCCTAGCAAAAATATGCGACCGGAGGGAGCATATATTTGCTAGTATAAATAATGGATAATTTATAAATAATCGATGTGGCGCAAGGAAGCACAAACAAACAATGAAGACGTACGTGTATTAATTCGTTTTGAGTAAAAATGCTTGAAGTTATTTATCTAAAAACAACTTCCTAATAGAATACTAAGATAACAACTAGAAAATTAATTAATAAAAGTAAAGAAATATGTGATAAAAAATAACATCAATTATCAAGTTTGAAGTCATTTTCTTTAAGCAACGCTCACTTATTTTCACGTCGACTTTGTTATTCTTCATTAGTGGGATGGGGGGGGGGAAGAGATAAACACGCATCGTGGGAGATAATACAAAGACAGCATTTAATTTGTAAACAAAGTTCAATAAATACAAAGTTAGGATACGAATCCAAAAAAAAAGTGAAACTATTTATTGGCTAAATTGGAGACTGAGAAACTTCAAAGATTCACTATTATTCCCGTCGTGTATTGTTTAAATAAAAGCTAATTCTAGTAGCTAATACTAATAGCTAAAACTAATAACAAATATCAATAGCTAATACGAATAGCTAATACTAATAGCAATACTAATAGGTAATATTAATAGCAAATGCTAATAGCTGATACTAATAGAAATACTAATGGGTGATACTAATAGCTAATACTAATAGTAATAATAAATAATACTAATAGCAAATACTAATAGTTCATACTAAGCTAATACTAATAGCAATACAAATATGTAATATTAATGGCCAATATTAATAGCTAATACTAATAGATCATTCTAATATAAAAAACTAATATGAAAAACTAATAGCTAATACTAATATAAAAAAAACTAATAGCTAATACTAATAGCTAATACTAATAGCTAATACTAATATAAAAAAACTAATAGCTAATACTAATAGCTAATACTAATAGCTAATACTAATATAAAAAACTAATAGCTAATACTAATAGCTAATACTAATATAAAACACTAATAGCTAATACTAATAGCTAATATAAATAGCTAATACTAATATGAAAAACTAATAGCTAATTCTAATAGCTAATACTAATAGCTTATAGTAATAGATAATACTAATAGAAAATACTTATAGCTAATACTAGCGTGGATGTCGGTCTTCATATAGCTTCACGATTGAAGTATTTGGAATAGGGGAAATATTTATTCAGTAAATAGATCATTTTTGACATTTGACAAAATATAATTATCATATATTTATTTTAAATTTTAGTAAGTGGCCGAAGCGAGACCCTCAAATATTCTTAAGCATTCCAAAAACTATAGATATAATAGAAAATATGCGAAAATAGATCTTATGAAATTGAATTAAAGGACTTTGAAAAAATTTGTTATTTTGTGTAGTTAAAGTTTCATAAAGATTCTAGTAGTAGTAGTAGTAGTAGTAGTAGTAGTAGTAGTGATGGTGGTGGTCGTTCTTTTTTAGCCTAAGAGTCATCGATGATTCTGTACTTATTCCTGATTTTGTAGTGTTAAGTAGAACCGCTGGTCTGAACCATTGCTACATTCTCCCCGACTCCAGGAGAGGCGCGACTGTGTATTTGTCACAATCAGTTCGTTAAATCTTCCATTTGTTTTTCTTCACGCATGGACGCTCATGGTTTTACAGATCCATCCGATGACTGAGGACTTTGATTGTCAAAAGTCGGCACAACAACCATCGAATTCGACTTAAATTTATAAAAGGACATTTTTATGCACTAGATGATATTGCTTCGATTCTGACTAACGGCAGTCAGGAGAAGGATTGGGCTGCAGATTCTAAGTGTCCTTGTCCGAACTTCGTTTATCGCCGTTCTTTACGTCATTTTAAAGCGTGTCTGGCTACGTCGAGCTTCCAACCACAGACTGACTCTACATCTCTAGAAACTTCTCTCTCAGATTTACTAAATAACATTTTTCCACCTAAGTCAACATTCACTATGGGTTCAGCGTGTTGACCGCTTCTGACCTTTCACCTATCACATTTTCTGCTATTCTCGACGAACTTGCTAATCAAGCCTGAAGTAAAATTTACACTAGATGGTATACCCTTCCAATGTGTAACACCATCGCCGTGACAGGAAGCTACTCTGTCAACGATTATACTTTCCAGCAGTGCTGGTACCGATTTATACACCTGGGTGAACTGTTTGTTTACAAAAGCAGATATTACCAAATGGTCACCCATCGAAGCATTGACCAAAGACAACGTTGCTTATCTGGCGGGAACCGGTGTGTCATCGTCATTTTGCCATAAATCTTAATAAGCCAGATAAATTTACGTGATGTATAGTTTACACACACTGGCTTTTTGAAATGTGCACATTTGAATATTGTCGAAGTAAACTTTCATTATGTACTTTTGAAATGAACAAACATGAGTGGATTTTATTTATTTTTATGGAAATTGCTCCAGACAAGGCATGAAGCCACTTGATGTAAGGAGCTCAAAGAATTACTACTTTAAGGTCAAAAACTAACAAACGATAATTGTTAGATAGATATATTCCGACCCGGAAAGCCGCAATTCTTCCCTTTTGTCAAAAACATCGCTCATGGAATATGAGGAATAAAGGACAAAATAATGGAAGCGAGAGTAACGAGCCTGCTGAAAGAAATCCCAAAGGTAGTCACTTTCCACTCTCCTTAAAATGTAATTTTGTGTACTAAAATGATGGTTACAATCTCATTATAATCAGAAATTTAAAAAATAGTTTAAAGTAGGTGTTTTCATGCCACGTGTATATGCGAGCTCTGATCACACTTTTTATAGATACGGAATTATTTCTACAAAATTTCAATTCTTGGTAATAAGAACTTACAATAGTTCGCTAAATTACAGAAAACAAACAATGTTTTGGTTATATAGAGAGAGACATGTACATACCTTATTCCTTGCAGTAACTGGTACTACCAGATTATACTGTCTGAATATAGTGGCCTCCTGACTTAAAATGCACCAAACATTGATGTCATTGTTTTTCCTTTCCCTTTGCACCACCATATCATGTCCTGCAAAGCTAAAAACAAAAACAACATTTTTCCATTACAAAACAACCAAACCAAACAACATGAATAAATATTTGAGAATATAGAGAACATGAAGCATTAAAAAATGTTTACTAAAATGACCTGATTGAGCATTAAATAACCAGAAAATGTACAAGTTTTCTTTTTGTTTACAATGCAAATGGTTTCAAACAGTTCTCTTATGCGGGATTTGTTTTTATATAAGGATTGGTACTTCGTCGTATTTGGATTAACTGACTACGATTCTCATCTTAATGTATTTAACATCAAGATGAAATGGAAATGGATATTATTCTTACAACGATTCAACTAATAAAGCTTCCACCCTTCTTCAGGTGAATCTTGTTGAACTCGAAAATTTAAATGTTGAACTCGGTAATCTGTACTTTATTCAAAAGTACAGATTACCGAGTTCAACATTTAAATTTTCGAGTTCAACAAGATTCACCTGAAGAAGGGTGGAAGCTTTATTAGTTGAATCGTTGTAAGAATAATATCTAAGATGAGAATAGTAATAGTAGTATCAAAAACTTAAATAATACAATTTCTATTTTTATCACCCAAATGTCAAGAAGAAAACAAAACCACTGATTTCTGGCGGAAATGCATGCTCAATCACTTTTCTGACAAAGATAATTCAGTCTTCCCGCCTTTCTAAAAATTATACGCTGCAATAGTTTTCTCGTTGGCCTCGTAGTGGGTCTATTACGAGTTCGGAAGGATAACTGTCAGCGGGAGAAATGATCTTTAACTCCAGGAACATTAATCAAATTTTAGTTCGACCATTGCCAAATATTCGTCTGATCTAATAGTTAAACTTAAGCAATCAAGCAAAACAGAATTCAACTAGTAAAATGTATAACTGTATATATTAAGATATAGGTATTTTAACCTTTTTTAGTTTTAAGGGATGTGTTTAAATAATTGTTACTGCATAGCTTAGTAAACACGTGTTAGTTTAATGCATAAACCTGGACACGCTTTCCAATAAAGAACTACTTTATAATGACAACTGGTATTTATCCTTTATCCTATAATAATAACTATTGGTATTTATTTTTAAATAAATAACTGTATTTACTTCCATATGTAGCTGCATAGCATAGTAAACACGTGTTTAGTTTAATGTATGAACCTGGACAAGCTTTTTCATAGAGAACTACTTCTGAATGACAACTGATATATATCCGTTATTCTACAATAAAGATCATTGGTATTTATTTCAATATAAATAAGTATATGTACCCTCATCTGTTGCTGCATAGCATAGTAAATACGTGTTTAGTTTAATGCATTAACCTGGACACGCTTACGAATACAGAACTACTTCTGAATGACAACTGGTATTTATCCATTATTCTATAATAAAGACCAGTGGTATTTATTTGTATATACATAAGTGTATGTACTTCCATATGTTGCTGCATAGCATAGTAAACACGTGTTTAGTTTAATGTATTAACCTGGGTACGCTTTTCAATAGAAAACTGCTTCTGAATGACAACTGGCATATATCTTTTATTCTATAATAAAGACCAGTGGTATTTATTTTTATATAAATAAGTATATGTACTCTAATCTGTTGCTGCATAGCATAGTAAACATGTGTTTCGTTTAATTTATTAACCTGGACACCCTTTCCAATGGAGGACTACTTCTGAATGACAACTGGTATATATCCTTTATACTATAGTAAAGATCATTGGTATTTATTTAAACATAAACAACTTTATGTACTTCAATCTTGTGATGCAAAAGTAAACAAGCAAAACTCGTGCCTTTTTTCCAGCGCCAGAAGGAAACAATTAAAAGTTGCGAAGGGAACTGGCAAAGAACATAGCAAGTCAGACAACCACCCCAGACTTACTACGCTACCTACGATGAATTAAAACAAAATCTTTCAGAAATACCCACCTATACTTATATCATAGTATAGGTGGGTATTTGTTTTTTAAAGTCATTAGACATCATAATAATAATTTATATCAGAAAAATACAATTACTAATGGAATTTTATAATTTTATATGAATATCTTATCTAATATATGTACACAGATAGCGAGAGAAAACGCTGGTAAAGCATAATTATTTCTGTCATTTTTGCAGAGTTGTTAACACTAGTATATATATATATATATATATATATATATATATATATATATATATATATATATATATATATATATATACATATATATATATTGTGTATGTAGATTTACTTGCAATTTTAACACCAGCAAAATCAAGAAAAAAAAGGAAGTAAATAACTCTTTGTTAAGACCGTCTTACAGCAAAAGTCTCAGAGACATATACTTATGAAAAATTGGGGTAATGGAATTACTATATATACAGTATTTAAAATTATTATGTTGTATCATAGAGTTAAATAAGACTGAGCCGTTTAGAAATTAATATACCTCGGATGAATTGAAAAAAGTTTCGTATACGAGGCATGTCTAAAATTATCCGATGTTTATTTTTTCCGTACGAAATAAAGACAACACTCTACACAATGAAGGAAGCCACTTTCATGCGCATGTGTGAATTTTATCACAGCCTTCCTGCGCGTTAATCGCTGTCTGTCGGTCACAAGGTCTTTGTCGGATTACCGATTCTCTCAAGATGACTGAACGTGTTGAGCAAAGATACTGCATCAAATTCTGTCTAAAGCTTGCTGATTCTCAAAGCAAAACAATTCATAAGATTCAGCAGATGTTTGGAAAAGATGCGATGGGTGTAATACAAATTAAGGTGTGGTTCAACCGATTAAAAAATGGCCGCACATCAGCGTTCTGGCAAGCCCCAAACTGCTCAGAGTGCAGCCGTTGTTGATAGTGTGCGAAATTTAGTGATGGAAGATCGCCGTTCAACCGTGCAGGAGATCGCTCAAGAGGTCGGAGTGAGTAAAGATTCCGCACATGCAATTTTGCGTGATGATTTGAACATGCATAGAGTGGCTGCAAAATTTGTGCTCAAGTTTTTGTCGCAGGAATAAAAGGACCTCCGTTTTCAAGTTGCACAGGGCCTTCTGGAAATCGCAACACTGATCCTGGGTTTCTGAACACCGTCATAACTAGAGATGAGTCATGGGTGTACGGGTACGACCCAGAAATAAAAAGACAGTCGTCGCAATCGAAGCATCTCGAGTGTTTAAGGTAAAAAAAAGCGCGACAGGTGCGAAACAAAATCAAGGTGATGCTGATGTCTTCTTTGATATCCGTGAAATTGTGCATCACGAATACGCACTGGAAGGGCAAACAGTGACAAAAAAGTACTATCAAGATGTTCTCCGACGTCTCCGTTACGCAGTTCGGCGCAAAAGACCAGACATGTGGACAGCGTAAAACTGGCAACTGCACCACGACAACGTCCCCGTACATTCATCGCAATTGATCACACATTTCTTGGGAAAACATGGAATTCCAGTTGTTCGCCAACCTCTCTTCTCTCGAGACATGTCTCCCTGCGACTTCTGGTTGTTTCGAAAATTAAAGACGCCACTGAAAGGTTCCCGTTTTGAGACTAGAGAAGCGATCATGCGGAACGCGATGGCTGAGATGAACACCACTCCAAAAGAAGACTGCCGGCAGTGGGTAGATCGGTGGACTAAGTGTACGCAATAACAAAGGGACCTATTTTGAAGGGGATTAGGGGCCTAACCTAATGTTTGATACAGTTTAAACAGGCATCGTATATTTACTTATGTTGATACGAACGAAGCCGGTCGAATCTCTCGCTTTTGTTTTTGCATCAACTCTGAAATAACTTAGATATGAAAAATTAAATCATGAACGGAATTATATGAATGTGTATACATAGTTTAGTAAAAAATACTGGACTAGCATTAACTTTTCCGTTGTTTTAGCGCAAGGTATACACAGGTATATATATATATATATATATATATATATATCAACTGTTTTCTTATATGCACTCGATTCATTTACTCTGCATTGAACACTCCCAACATATTTCTATTTCTTAAATCTTTTTGTCCGGTTTTTACCTTTTATTCTTTTCGAACTTTGACCCTGCTAATCTTCTTACAATCTTATCCATCTGTATGCCTCTGATGATAAGAATTCAATTGTTTGAAAAGCCATGGTTTCAGGAATAATAATTTCTTTTGTGTTCAACGAGATGTAATAATTTTTGTATTTTTTACAACTTTTATTCTCATTTTTAAACTTGCCTATATATATATATATATATATATATATATATATATATATATATATATATATATATATATATATATATATATATAAGCAGCGAGATAGTGAAAGAGAGCATTACATCAGATGGCGTCTCTTTTATCAACTTTAACATTTTCCACGGAATGGCGGTTCTAACTTTACTTCCTATCACAAATGTTTCACAAGCGCGTACAAAGGAACTGTTTTACACTTATCTCCGTCACTCAGATGGTTAAAAATCTATATGCGTGTTAATTTTCTATGATAAATATTATTTAATTCCTTAGCCATGATCGCCTTCTGCTGGCACTCTGAAATTCTTTACGTAAAGCTTCATATCGCTATTCCAAGGGTATTAAAACGAGATCAAATGGCGTATGCACAATTCGCATAATTGAATCAAACATTTGCGAAGTTATTTTTATATGTTTTACTTTATCGCTGATTACGTACGCATAAGAAAAGTATTCGTTCAACTTAGCACTTTATCATGCATCTCCCCTACATTGTATAATAGATAGATATATACAGCGACCGAGGTTTTTATTAATATGGAAATATGTTAGGATATCATGATTCGTTGTTTTTTTTTTACTTGATTTTTCTACATTTAAGTAGAAAAGTATATTAAAAGTAAAAAAGGCAAAAGTCCCACATGTCTTAATAGAATATATATATATATATATATATATATATATATATATATATATATATATATATATATATATATATATATAAGTAGACTTGATTGTTCTGCTGTACCTTTGGCGAAATAAACACATGCATCATAGGCTACTAAACACATCACTCTATTCACTTTATTCACTCGAGCGTGTTTAAAGACATTTATGACTATTTTCAACATATAACAGTTAATACTACTTTTAGACAGCTATCACAGACTCTTACAAAAGCATATTCCATACAGATGATAGTAAAATCTTCCCCTCTACTCTTTATGTTCTACTACTCTTTACTTAACGCCGGTAACTAAATTACATCGTATATTTTATAGAATCATCACCCTAAATAGTTCGTTTCATTCTTCTACTTATTTCATACATAATATACAAAATTCCTGCATAAATCAATAACCCCTCCCTTGATATTCCTTAAAAATCGCAGAATATCAGATTACATATATTTATTTCTTGTACCTCTTTACTTATAACTATTACACATCACTAAAACTCATTCCAGATTACATCAACGAACTGAATACATTCTTTCGTACATTGTTTCAAAATGGCGTCACGTACTTTTAAATCTCCTCCAGAAAATTAATTTCAGTTTTGAATCTTCTATTGTTACACGTATACTTCCTTTCTATCATGTATACGTTTATTCCTTCAACAATTTCATCAATAACACCTCGAAGGTATATGGAAGAACTTAAAATACCTCACGGCGTAAACCGAACAGAAGTTCACGCTTAAAAACTCATAGTAATTTTACAGAGCCCGTAAGATATATTTCCACGACGCTGGCTAGTATATACATATATATACATATATATATATATATATATATATATATATATATAGAGAGAGAGAGAGAGAGAGAGAGAAAGAGAGAGAGAGAGAGAGGGAGAGATGTGTGTATGTATTTTTATTAATATTTAGAATGTTTTAATATATATTCTAATAAAAATTTTATAGATGAAGTAAGCTCAATAGTGTTAGGCCAGAGCTATGTTATATTTTGTGTAAATTTATACCATGTGATACTACTGCTTTGGCGGGCGACATATCTTGAGACGGGACGATGTGTTACATCATGTGCACGTAATTTCTCGCCGTTCTTACCAGTGAGAAATCATCGTTCAGACGATAGTCACTGTCGTCTGGTTCTGGGACTGGCTGGCTGGGGGCCATTGTGCTGCAAAAGAACCTTATTTGTAAAAGGAAAGAAACCCTTATTCCGTTTTCTTATAAAAATAGATTTATTTTACTGAAGACATTTTTAAACCCAAAGTGGAACGCGTCAAAACGCGTCTTCCCGGTCCGAATTCAAAAAACAGTCTCTGATTCTTTCGTTAAAATCTTTTTTCCAGCTAAAGAGAGAGAAAGAGAGAGAGATGGGGGAGTGAGAGAGAAGGAGAGAGAGACAGAGCGAGAGAGAAAGAGAGAAAGAGGGAATACAGACACAATCAGTGTACGCCTTGTCAAATGTTTATTTTTTAGTTTCATACTGATTTCTCGAACGATATTGTCTGATCCTTGACCCTATCACATGCGCCTGTCATTGAATTGTTTTGACACCGATCCTCAGTCCTACAAACATGACCGAATCACAGTGCACGGTGATTTCACCTGTCAGAATGGTGTCACGATCACACCGAGTAGAGAATCTCTTCTGTTGAACTTTAAAGCTTTACCGAAATTTCAGCGTAAGTTTGGTACAAGGTCCAAAGCTCCCCAAAATCTCACGCATTGGGTCATACAATGTTATAAAGGACAGATTCTCATCATTTCATAAAACTTATTTTTATCCAGCATACAATCGTTTCGGCTAACACCAAGATATTTGTAAAATACACTTGTGCATTTATTTCTTGGTGCGCATATCTTCAGTGCTACGTGTACAAAACAGAGAAAAAACGCAATAAACCTGAAAAACTAAGTGAGAAGAGCCTTAATTACAATCAGTACTCATTATTAACATCAAATTTAAGAATTAAGATTCATAAATAGGACAGTACAAAAAAGGAAAACAAAGCCAGATAAACGGGGGACGTTCGTTTAAACAACAAGTTTACAACTGGTGACAATTTTCACTTTTAAACATTGAATTTGACTAACACAGATTCGATATTTAGCTGTTTGGCCAGATTCCCCAGCACCGCTAAGAATCTATTCACTAAACTAAATTTTGACGATTTAATCTCTCTCTCTCTCTCTCTCTCGCTCTCTCTCCATATATATATATATATATAAATATATATATATATATATATATATGTATGTGTGTGTGTGTGTGTGTGTGGTTAAACAGTTAGGCCAGAATTCTCTCTATTCCTTTGACTAGAATAACATTAATAATAAAAGTAGTTTTTGTTCCTTATATCACGTATTGATCCCTGCTTTAAAATACATTTGATTTTCTATCGCTTTCATTCTTTTTATATTAAGTCCTCCTCCAATTTTTATTTGAAATTGTTCATACACACAAGAAGTTGGGGGGAATTTTAACTCTCACACTCAGATATACTACCACTGTCAGCTATGTACACTGGGAATACATTTTTGCAGGACACATACTCTTGTAGCACCGTCATCATTATTTCATATTTCAATATTTTATTTGTCAACTACATTTTCAAACGAAACACGAGAAGCTCCCTCTACATTCGCTTTTTTCTAGGACGCTTTTTGATTGGCTATTTCATTATGGCTTAATAGAAAACCACATTAACAGATTTACGTTATTTATCGAACACATTCTTCGGCTTTTTCATAAACTTGCACTTACCTTTCGCCTAAAAATTCAAAAGAAAAGGTAGTGAAAAGCATGTTTTCCTTTACGACACTAATAGTTCCGTGATTGCCTTGAAGTACTTAATTTTAGTTTGAGAGAAAGTTGATATACTGAAAATGAAATCTTTAAAATCCATGTGATCATCTGGCATATGAAATCAGTTGACGACAAGTATTTCCCGACATAGGTTTAACGAACAGACGACAAGGAATTAATAGTAATATTATCTACATAATTATCATGTTCATTTTATTGTCACAGCTTTATGGACACGTGGTGCAACAGATGAAGTTTTTAAGTAAACATAAGTGACAGTTTTCTGGAATTGAATGTAAAAAACACTTACAACTTCTACCCGGTCATGGCTGATGGAACGAGAACAATCTACCACGTGAATTAAATAAAGAGTTCATTTCGAAATTCCGTACAGATTACCGAGTTTCCACAAGATGCACCTGATGAAAGTTACACCAGAGAAATCTTACGAGAATAAGCTTCAAGATAATAACAGAATGAGATATCCTCATTTAAAAACATCAGAAACAATACCTTTTATCTCCATTAAGTCATCAATAGGTCATCTACTTAAATGTATTGGTTGTAGCTCGTCTTTTGGAGTTTCCTACCCCCTAGACCAGTCGAGAGTCTAGTCCTCCCTTCACATATAATCTCATACTTTACCAAGGTTATTAGTTAAATGATGCGATAACCCCGTCAAAACTCGAGCACAACAAGCCGAGCTACCAGTCTACGCTGCTAATCACTGCTTTTCACTACATAAGTATAACTCTATTATAATAACATCATTATATTTTTAACTTTCTTCTTTATCTGCTCATTCCTTCTTTCTTTTCCTCGCTGATATTCTCTCTACCCTTTGTCCTTCCCCTCCAGTACATTTTCATCCTATTGCTATCCCTCTCTGTTAATGGTTCACTTATCTTCTATACGCCCACTGACTTATCTAATATATTTTTATCTATTATTGTATTGTCATTCCACCGCTTACATAATTGCTGAGAGAACTGGTTATATATCTGGTGTGAGGGCTGAGTTAATTTCATCAAAAGTTCACAAAACTCAGAATTCTGTTACATAGTATTTCGAGAGTCGACCATATTGACTTACATACTCCAGACTTTTCTATTGTCTGTGAACATTGTGCGAGATATATACGCTAAAACTATTTAAACGTGTTTCCTTTTTCTTTGGAGTAAGATAAAGAAATAATGGGCATCAAATAAAAATAAATAATATTAAAAATGATAACATAAGAAGCTGATTTGATATTTACATGATATCATATTACTTTCTTTACTCTACTTAGCAACTGATACAAGAAAGAGACGATGGTGGTTTTCTCTACATTAACACTGATATAAATACTAACTACAATAATGAAGGAATGCATGGCTGATATCATATTCTCCGGAATATCTAAAAACAAACGAGTTTTCATTATAATATATATTTACCAAAAGTAAATAGAATATATATGATATTTTTTAAGTGGACATTAATTATTATTACCTACAGAAATCGATGTTTCACGCTTACGTAATGTTCAGTGTAGGAATATTAATTCACGGAGGTCGGAGGGCTCGAACCCGGTTTCCAAGTCGCCACTGGCTCCCTGCCGGGAATTTTTTCTGATATAATTATATATTAGGTATATTAGTAATTTTGTCAGTAATTACTCCAACAGTGCTGAATACGTTAATAAACCTTAGAAGCAGTACGAATATGTATCAGTCCTAATTTGTCTGGTGATCTTTTCGGGAATGAAACATAAACACTTCTGTGTAGCTTACTTGCCATAAGTATATATTAATTCATATGTATATATATATATATATATATATATATATATAACTAAAAAAAACTTTAATTTAGTCCGCGACGCTGGATATAAACAAAGAATACCATCAAGTGAAAATGAAACACGTACAGGATAACCTCCACGATAGGAACAGTAGTTAGAATATTCTGTTAACTAATACACGATAGTTAACTGTTTAACAAACTTTTACAGCCTCAGTGCAGCTATCAGAAGAAAATTAACAACCATTAAAATATAGTCGGAGTTTTAATGAAATAAATATATAACTAAATAAGTCAGACTAAATTAATAAAAACAATATGGATCTTTTTCTCATGACAAAGATTCGTTTTCATAAAACAAATAGGAAATTACAATTCTACATATTACGAGCTTACTTGGAATGAAAGTAATGTTACCTTTCTTCATCCTATAGGCATGATTGATTTAATAGCATTCTCCATTGTCCCTTTGTCTACGAGCAAAGTGTAGTGTCTGTGATCGTACTAAACTTAATCTTTTTCGTGTCTTCAGTTTGCGAAGAAGATATCTTACTAGACTAAAGCAATTTTTGTTTTTTTTTACAATCCAGAGTGACTTTTTCGGGGTTAGCTAGATTTTCCTCACTTTAAAAACCGACCTTATGTCAAACTCTGCCTTCGTGTGGAGGCAAGTTGATAGGAACATGCTCTTTTTCAACTTTTAATTTAAAATGTGGAACAATAAATAGACTAAACTTGTTGAGATTAAATATACACCCTAAGAAAGTTTACTTCTCGAACGTGAGAATGCAGTAACAATTTGTAGATACGTGCAAAATAGAAATAGGGCAACAGCTTTTGTGAGAAGGAACACAACACATGTATATACTTTTAGAGTAGGTTTACTTAGTGAGAAAAATGAAGGCATATATATATATATATATATATATATATATATATATATATATATATATATATATATATATATATGTATATATATATATGTATATACACACAAAAAACAGTGGTTTTAAAGTTCAGAAAAGAGAGAGTTAAATTGGGTTTGCGAAAACGTGCTCGAAAAACTTATGAAGGGTTCAGGTAACTGGTTATACGTGTGGGCCCCTCAATTCTGGCTTTTGCCGTGGGGAAGAAGAGGCTTTTGTGGGTGATTCTTTCGAGGACTGTTGGATGCAACGCAAGCGGGTCGATAACAACCAAAGTTGGGAATCCAGGAACAAGGGTTGGCTATATCCGGGGAATGCGATAAGGCTGCTCGTGCATTTTTTGTAGGCCAGAGTGTGCTTTTCCTAGTACGCTGGCATTTCAAAACCACACCTTTTCATTTTGTCTAACCCGTTGAAGAGGAAGTAAATATACTTTGGCAAATTTTAATATATCGGATCTATTGTATATATATATATATATATATATATATATATATATATATATATATATATAAACAGTTCTGTCTGTATTAAAGCTCTTCAGTTCGGCTAGACTTGCACATATCCCAAGTAAATGATCTAAGCCCCAATCATCTAGTTAATCGTCGACAGCTCTCACTAATTATCCATGGAACAGGCGCTGGTAAATACTATATAAAATGTTTTTTATATGAACGTTGACTACCACATTACAGTGCTCTATTTGTTTGTTAACCAAGGGCTTTGCATTACGCTAAATAGTAGCAGGCAACTTCGTTTAACGACAGTGTCTACACGAGAAGGAGGTTATAGTCATCTAAACACAGACTGTTTCGCTGTACCACATCTATTTATATATATATATATATATATATATATATATATATATATATATATATATAAGTCAGGTTCATTTACATTTCAAAAGCCAAGATTTTTTTCTTATCAAACATATTTCAAAACAAACACATTTTATTGAAAAATATTATGAATCGTTTCAACAACATTATTATGTCAATGTTGGACCTGTAAACTCACTCAAAGCTCGTCAGAAAAAGTACAGGAAAAGTTCTCAATTAAAAAAATTACAGCGTATGAAAAGCAAAACGTATGAAAAGCAAAACGTTCAGAAGAAAAAATAGCCAACCCATGCGATAACATTAAACTAATGAGAAATTCTACAGTTGCCGTATTCGCCACAAGTTAATGCCAAATTAATTCCGTTGTTATGGTAATATTAGTTGGGTGTAGCGGCTTGGATTGATTTTTTTATGATTACACAGTCTGTGTATGCGTTGCATTACTTTGCTAATTGTGAAAATATATTAATTGCTGCATTCTTTAGTGTAATATCTTAATGAATACATCGCAATGCAAATAACGGGCTGGATAATTTTTAATACAAATGTTCTGTACGGACGTTCAATTCATTTCAAGAATCTCACTAAAAGATTTAACCTCGTCAATACTTGGATAGGTAATTATGATGGAATACCACGTGCCATGTAAGTGCACGACATAATTACGTTGATATACCGGTTCTCTTTACATGACCGAAGTTAAGCGACGTTCAAGCCGGCCAGTTCTAAATGGAAAACCATTCGCGCATACCAAACCTTATATGTAGAAGGACGGCAAAACCACCATGAAAATACAAATTCCTGAAGATGTCTTTAGCATACTGTCAGAAATTCATTTCATATATACTGAGTAGGTTAAAATATTCGTTCGTTTTTTTAGGAATCAGGAGCCTAAACATAAACAAGTTCATGCAATTAATTGTTTACGCTCGATTTTAAAATCTTGAAAATATCTGCGATTTGTCTGGTTGTTAAACAGCAATCTTGTTTAACTTCGGCTTTCCTCTCTCGTTGAGCAAATTCTTTTTCTGAATCTTGCAAAACATTTTTGGCACAGTTGTTTCGTAACAGCATTTTCTCCATATATATGGCATATCTTCATGCAGGTGTATGTAGCTTTTTTTCCTTTGTTTTTCTTTCTTTTTCTGTAGTAAAAGTATCAGATGTCGATAGTGCTCCGCTTGATCGTCTATTTCAAGGCCTGAAATAAAAACAAAAATGCAAAACCTTCTTAGCTCGGAGGCCTATTACACACTGGCGTCGACATACTTGCTACACAAACTACAGGATTTTAAGAATACGAATATAAAACGATTTTAATAGGCCTGAAAAACGTACGAACTTTTTGGTCAACTCAATAATTCAGTGCAATTTGCTTATTTAAACATGTCTTGAAACAACGATCGCATCCTAAGCAGAAATTATGTTCTTAATAACGTAGCGAGCTCTCTGGAGAGCGTATAAAATTATCATCGTCTTTTAATAAGAATAAGTATAAGTGACTCTCAAGTATCTTTCTCTAAGATCCTTGGGGTGGTATGAATACATATATTCATCTCCGTCTCTACGTGTAAAATTGTAGGGTAGACTGGACTCTGAATACATGATATGGTAACTTCTCTGAGAGAAAGATAACTCTTAAATTATACCAGTATTTCTCTGCCTATCCCATAATTACTTACCTCCGATCATCACGGAGACATCCTTTCGCAGGGAATCCATTACATGCAAATAAAACGTTCAGGAGTTCACTGATACGTTTCTTATGATTTGATAATCTATGAAACTGCAGTAAAGCGGTTAGATAAGTATCATTCATTATTTATTAATGTTATAACGTTCTATCTTACAAGATCTTGATGGTTTTTAGAGAGCTATATTTGCTACCTTGACTTAGTTTTCTTTTAAATTTAAAAACATTATATATATATATATATATATATATATATATATATATATATATATATATATATATATATATATATATATATATATATTGAATATAGGGAGAAAATGATCCGACGAAATGGATAATGAAAAAGAAAAGCCAAAACTAAATTATTTATGTATCCATCAACGTTTCGTCTTTATTGTGAGACTTCTTCAGGATTAAAAAAATGCACAAAAAGTAATCATAGAATCATTAATTTTAGTTTGCCCGAAAGCGGCGAGCATCGGCCAGACTATGAGTAAAAGAATCAAAAACTGAGAAAGGCAATTTGGCTGCATGTCAACAACAGCAGTTTACTCATAATTCGGCCGAGGCTCGCAACTCTCGGGCAAATAAAAATTGACGATTGTATGATTATTTTTCTGCATTTTTTTCATACTGAGAAAGTCTCACAAAAAAGAGAAAACGTTGAGTAATGCATAAACGTTATAGTTGCTTGCTATTTTTTGTTTGTTTTCCATATATATATATATATATATATATATATATATATAATTTTTTTTAAATCCCTCGTTTTTAAGTCTCTCGATACAGCCTTTGTTAAGAGAGAGCGAAGCTTGTCAACTGGCTATTTTCTTTATTTTCCTTGATTGACTTTAATCATGAACGATATAATTTATCTTTCCTTTATGCTTGCGATAATAACAATTTTTACTTCCCAAAAAATCGTTATATATATATATATATATATATATATATATATAAACAAGTAAAAGATGAGAATAAATATTGTAAAATTCAATATCTATCACGTTCTCAGTTGCTCAAAACAAGGTGTTTCAAATAAAAGAAATTTATTTCCCTTCCTTAAGCCATGACTTTTCAAAGAATTAAATCTAATCATCAGAGGAGTACAGAAAGATAAATTGGTAGGGAAA
Source organism: Sepiola atlantica (assembly GCA_963556195.1). NCBI lineage: Eukaryota > Metazoa > Mollusca > Cephalopoda > Sepiida > Sepiolidae > Sepiola > Sepiola atlantica. Next base: position 212,892,485 of record OY744516.1, read on the forward strand.
TTACCAAAAGTCATAATTTGAAAAGATATCAATATAATCTAAAATAAATACAAATATAGAAAGTATAAAATATGTCCAATGCAAAGTTAAATATATGAAAAATTTCACGGTTTAAGACATCATAAAAAGTGTAGCAGCAGGTTCAAAGGCGGTAAATCCAGGATAGGTTGGCGTCAAAAATGGATTTTACAGTTAGTGCCTGAAGCCGTAATTGAAACTCAACCGTCGGCGCCTCTACACCTGCGCTATCATACGACACTGACTGAATATAAGTGATATCTCAATGTAAACAGTGTCAAGTGCCGGGAGCTCGAATTAGTTTTACCCAATGAGCTATGCCTTAAAGCTAATGGGAGTGTGGGATATCTTTACAAATAAGCTCTACCCAAGAAAGGGAGCTTTTTATAGTCTTCCACATACAGATGTTTCATTGTATAACAGCTCTTCAGTGCGGCTAGCCCATTCAGTGCCTCAAGCCGGGTTTGAAAATCAACGGTACAGCTGACAGTCGGCGCCTCTACCCCTACGCTATCATACGACACTGACTGAATGTAAGTGATATTTCAATGTAAACATTGTCAAGTGCCGGGAGCTCGAATTCGTTTTTACTACTTACTATGTATATATATATATATATATATATATATATATATATATATATATATATATATATATATATAGTAAGTAGTAAAATATGAAAACATATTTATGACAATTAAGCAACACAGAGGCCTAAAATTCAGTACGGGCGATACTACGAATAAAGTTACGAATTACTTAAGACTTTTACCAGGGCATGGCTGACAGAAAGCGAGCATGCTACCCCCATGGTTTAAATAACCTGTTCCGTTCGAAATTCTGCACGGATTCCCGAGTCCGACAGAAAGACATGCCGAGTTCGACAAAATATACCTGAAGAAGGGAGGAGGTTACATCACTCAAAATGTCGTGAGAATAACATTCAAGATTAGAACAGTAGTCTGAATAATCTTAATAATCCAAATTATCAATCTCAAAAAATTAAGAAACTTGAAACGTATTATGCAAATTTATAACACGCATCGAGTTTCTGAATTTTTGAGATGTTGATTGATAATTTGTAAAGAAATTAATGTAACAGAATAGCATAAAACACTTTACAAAAATATTTATTGAAACTGTGTGATCTTTTTTTATATAATACGCACAAAATTAGACATACAGGACATTCAACATTACTTCTATTTGTTTTGCTTCAAAACATAATTTGTAATGAGTATATTTAGAAGTTTAGAAAGCCAAATGAACGATGAGTGTTTGTTTTCAAAATAAATCATAATTTGTAAACATTTAAGTAAATATGACCTGTTATTTAACTCATAGATAAATGGCGTTAGGTTGCAATCTTTCTCCATGAGTATTAATATGTGTTTGTGTTTCTTATATACTATCAAGCCGAGTGTTTCAAATGAAAGTATATTTTCATAGACCTAAGTATATATTAAGAAATCATTCTTGATGCTTGCTATATTAATATAAAATGAACCAGAATCTCCATGAAGAAAGATGATTCATCCTCTTTAAAAAAAATTGTTTTGTAAAAATGATATTATTTAACTTTCGATTTAAATTTCATGGGATTTCGTAAGTTTGGGTGAGTGGGCGCGTGTTAAATATCCAAGTACTTAATGTCCGACAACACTGATTATCGTGTTTTGCGTGAAAACTGAATGTTTAGCGTAACTAATATCTATGAATTATACTATTTTAAAAATATATGTACATACTAACTTGCTTTGCCAGCTCGCTATCGCTTCGCAAAGTGAGCTAATAGAAATACTTGAAACCAAAATGTTAAATAATAAACATTTTATTCATCAGTTTGATGTAAACACAGGAAAAAAACTTCAGCATTTATTGGATTAACATTAACATTTATTCATATTAATAGATGCAAGCATGTTAGTAATTTTGATACACATTTATATAACGGGATGGGTACAATTTCCCCCTGCCATTTTGCATGTGACGTCACTAACAGAAGGGAAAGAGGGTAATAGTCACAGACAGAGAGAAGTAGATCAGTCAATCAATACCCTTCTCTTGTTGAGCTCTTGCCTAGTATATATAGTTTGCTTAATTTTAATTACCTTTTTATGAAACTTAATCAGCAAATATTTTCAGAAATGTTTAATAATTTATCTTTTTATTAAACCACCTGAATTAGTTAGTGTTAATAACAACAAAAATATTGCATATACTTGGAATAAATGCAACGATAAATTTACAAATGAATAACACCAAACATTGATATATTGTAGACTTTTAAAAAGTAGTTATGCTAATGATACAAATCTATGAATGTCGATTGGTCTTTCTTTCTCTACATTATATATCGTATCCAACAACATTAATTGTATTAGTGATTTAAATAAAAGAAACTCGTTTTGATAGTAATATAAGAGTAATAAATGGAAAATATTTTCGCATTCATTAATAACGATATTAACCTCGTTCTGTTACAAAATCCTAGGAAAGGTGCCTATGCAATAGTGAGATTATAGATTATAATTAAAGATGCAATAGTGAGATTATAGATTATAATTAAAGATGCAATAGTGAGATTATAGATTATAATTAAAGATGCAATAGTGAGATTATAGATTATAATTAAAGATGCAATAGTGAGATTATAGATTATAATTAAAGATGCAATAGTGAGATTATAGATTATAATTAAAGATGCAATAGTGAGATTATAGATTATAATTAAAGATGCAATAGTGAGATTATAGATTATAATTAAAGATGCAATAGTGAGATTATAGATTATAATTAAAGATGCAATAGTGAGATTATAGATTATAATTAAAGATGCAATAGTGAGATTATAGATTATAATTAAAGATGCAATAGTGAGATTATAGATTATAATTAAAGATGCAATAGTGAGATTATAGATTATAATTAAAGATGCAATAGTGAGATTATAGATTATAATTAAAGATGCAATAGTGAGATTATAAATTATAATTAAAGATGCAATAGTGAGAATATAGATTCCCCAGCCCCAGCATTCTATGAACGCGATGAATCAAAAACAATTGGGAAGCTGTTGAAATAAGCAGAGAGGGACTGCTGTTATGTCAGAGCTGGCCTTCCTAAAGTATGTGTCCTAGCAGGGCATGTTGTTTCTGACAAAGGATATTTAGCTAGTCTCTGTCTACTCTATCGTTTATTCTATAGAAGCTGGTCGATTGTAAAGCATGGACTGAATTTGCTACAACGACGAAAACAACTTTCATTCTTTCCATGTGTGCCTAGCGCCAAGCTCAAATTTCGGCAAACAGTGCTTCTTTGACAGGGCTACAGTCCGTGGAACACATCGCTGCGGCACTGCTTTTCTACAAATTTCAACATAGTCGCCTTCAAATACAGCATCAACAGATTCCTGTCATAGACCGTACCCACAAATACTAAAACTTAGTTAATTCCATAAACAATCCCCTGGCCTCTCATGAAGTTCTCCATCTTCTAACTGATAATCGTTTCATAACCCTAACCCTTATCATCGCGTGGTATAAAGCATTGATAATAGTTCACTCATTACTAGACCAGAATTATCGAGAGACTGGAGGCAGAGATAGCATTGCTATTTTTCGCAATTACTGAAAACTCTCGGATATTGACGAGAACTTACAAATGGTGCTGGGGTTCCAACAAACAGTCTTTCGTTGTGGCTATTCTTTTTTTTCGACAACAATGTCGTCGCTTACAGTTAATTCTTATACACTCCAACAGACAGATAAACATGTCATTTATTTATATAAAATAGAACAGCATTATTACCAGTCATTCTTACACGCTTCAGATAGACAAGAAACATGTAATTTATTCATATAAAATAGAACAGCATTATTAGCAGTCATTCTTACACGTTTCAGATAGACAAGAAAACATGTCATTTATTTATATAAAATAGAACAGCATTATTAGCAGTCATTCTTACACGCTTCAGATAGACAAGAAAACATGTCATTTGTTTACATAAAATAGAAGAACATTATTAGCAGTCATTCTTACACGCCCCAGACAGACATGAAAAATGTATTTTTGTATAAAATTAGACAGTGTTATAAGCAATTATTCTTACACGCTTCGGATAGATCGAAAATGTTTTCTTTTTAAATAAAATGGGACAGCAATATTGGAAGTTATTGTACTACACCGTACTTTAACAACCACGCAATCAGCGTACTACACGTCTATCTCATCTTTCTGACGCATGTTAAGCCAATTAGAAGGAGTGTTCTAGGATATAACGTGTTTATCAAATACATGTGTTATTTCAATATTTTTTTTTCTGACTTAAAAATGACGTTGCCAAAATACAGTTATTTCATACAATAGATGCGTTAGAAAGCAAATGAGATGTACTTTGTACTTGTACTTTCAGATTAAGCCGACCCTTAGATTCGAACCGTCACAGAGGAATCCTTCCAATTGTGATCGGTTGACCGTCAGGTTCACAGATTAGCTGAGCCACTCCTTCTTTTCATCGACGTACATCGGAGACATGAAGACTAAAGAGGGAAGTGAGATCGGCCTTGACTGTTTTCAACCAAGTCTTCAGCTGCTCACCATGGCGGGGAAGAAAAGAATGAAGTGTCACGGATTGAAAACATTGCAAACGGGCCCGACCAATCGCAGGTGGTTTCGTTCAATAGCCTCTCAGTAGGTTGAATGGATGACATCATTGGGAAGTGGGTCCAGCAGGTTGAGTCGCAAACACTAGCGGTCAAAATCACCTATTCGGCTGCTATCGACAGCTCGGAAGGGCTAGGTCTTGCATCCGTATGGCAGAATGTTATGAATCAGTTCCTGATGGATCCGCATCTTTATAATGATACGGACATGACGGCGACTCTATACCCGACTGTAGATACGTACGAAGGTCGAGCGCGCGCGGTTGATACGTCTATTTTAGTTGTATTCCGGCCATTGGTGCGGAACTCAGATACGAGGTAGACGAACTGGTTGACTGTTTCGAGGGGGAACGCCAATTCGGCATGATGACTGTTCTATCCTCCTCCAGCAGAAAGGCAGACATTGATACGAAGGCTGATCTGCGACGCGTACGTAGTTGGAATTTAGAATCGCAATATATCCGCGTAATCTAGATGCGAGCGTTGACATCAATCAAGATGGCGACTCTTTTGTGTCCCTGTAGAGAATTATGCATACTCTCACACACCACTAACTATAGTTAAAGGGGGCGCTCTCTTCACTTGACATCTGGGCCGTCGCACGGGTGTTGAAGTAACATATTTTCAGCAAACGAGATAACTTCGGATGATAAGATGTAGAATGATCTGGTTTGTTGAGCGACATCAGATCACATGTTGATGGAAGCGGATATCTGAAATAATAAAGTTTTAATTAATCCGTTTATAAAGAGCAGTGATTTGATTTTCCGTGGACGAACCTGAATAGAGAGATCGTAATGGAAAGTGTGTACAGGTATATTATACTATAAACAACCCGAAATATTAAATTGGGCTGGATTATAAATAAATCTACATTTCGAATATCTCGCATGTAAGTGTTCGTCAATTCACCAAAACATATTTCCAACTATAAATTAATTTTTAAAAAGGGTAAGATGGTCTCTGGTGATTGAAACAACGTTCTCGCCACTAGAACTTCATTACATGGTATACTTTTCTCCAGTAACATTGAAAATAGCCAAACGATATTAAATAAGCAAGTTACAATTTTTGCACTTGCTTATTCTTCGTGTCATCATTAGTTTTTATAATTCTTTTGTAGAATGTGTATACACACAGGACGAAACCACGTGAACGTTACCAAACACACTGTCGTGATGTAGAATAAATAAATTTATGTTTTTAATATCCAGCATATATATGACCGCCATTTTATATCCATGCCAGCATCCATCATATGCAATAAAACGCAAGGTAGCCAGCAACGCAGCTACACATGTAGTTATTTGCGTATAACTGTATAGATGCCTCCTTATCGTAAACTGATCAGTTGGCATGTTGTGTTATGTATAATATCGTCTTCATAAAAAGCATTCGATAAGTGTTTTTAACGAGATCGCGAGAAGATTTGCTGGAAGCCATCTTTTTTTCGGCGGTACTTTTATCATCTACAGTTGACATTTTTCCTTGCTTTTTTATTTATTTCATAGAATCTCCGGTATATCTTCAAAGTTATAGCTACCTCACCCTCTCCGCTAGAATAACGAGACTTGTCTGAAAGAAAACCTATAATTTTCTCTCTCTCTATATATATATATATATATATATATATATATATATATATATATATCTTTCTCTCTCTGTCTGTCTGTCTGTCTGTCTCACTACATATATACATATATATTGCAAATCGTATTTCCTTAAATAATTATCATTTTATCTCTCTCTTTTTCTCTTTCTCTCTCTGTCATATATATATATATATATATATATATATATATATCCTGCTCTTTCCTCTCTGTCTTCCTCTCACACGCACACGCTCTCTCTTATTCTGCTTTATTTATTTTTTTCAATTTACTATTTATCTCCTCTATATTTCTAACTGGCACGTATATATCACCCACCCACTGATATATTGTGTGTATTCAGGCAGCATTTAAGTAAGAATTGTGAAACACAATAGAATTCGTCTTCTTGGTTATACTTTTTTTCTTTCGATTTTCCGAACAATCTTTCTAGTTTTAATGTTTCATATGTATCACACGTGCTTTTAATTCTTTGTTAGATCATCTCTAAGTTACAAAACTATGAACAAAAAGTTAAGGAAAAAAAGAAGACAATCTCAAAATAACCGAAAACGCCGCATGCGAAATTTTTAAGCGTAAAAAAACAAACCGGTGTAAGTTCCGGAAAATAGATTTGCAATTTATGTTCCGGGAGCGACATACGGAACTAGTAACAATATTTTAAAATGTCTAACGTAAATACGATTCATCCTGGGACGCAAATTCCGAAGAAGCCGACTGTAGATAAAAATTGCGACTCCATACCTCCTCATGATCAAATTTTTCGCCATCTTACTTCTTTCTATTTATTGAACACAAATCCTACCTGCACGATTGTAATTATATGAAATAAACATATGGGGGAGTTTTTGGAAGACAACGATGACACCTTCTCGGCTGATGGCATTGCAATGGTTGATCTTCATCGTATTAAAAACTTATCTTGTTTCTTCGCATTCGACTGAGTAAAGTTTCGAACTTTTTGAACGGCCTTCGTAAGTGATACATAGCTCAGACTTTGGTATTTTTAACAATTACAAAAACACATATACGAAGTTTGTCAAAGACGTATTCGACCTTAGGCCAGAAAAAATTTCAAATACGTGACGAGGTTGGGACCCTAATCCTCTTGAAAGTAGGCCTCTAGGGTTTGCACACACTTAGCCTACCGATCCATCCACTGCCGGAAACACATTTAGAAGTCTGCTTTTGATATAGTGTTCATCTCTGCCGACGAGTTCCGCATTATCTTTTTTTTTTCGTACCCTGTCAACAACAGCTGCACTCCGATCAGTTCGAGGCTTGCCAGAACGCTGGTCACTCTCCGCTGATGTACGGCCATTTTTGAATCGGTTGAACCACTTCTTAATTTGTGTTACACATCGCATTTTCTCCGAACACCTGCTGAATCTAACGCGACGACGGACATGAACAGTATTCCAAAAGAAGACTTCCATTCTGTCTTCATTCAGTTTTTCTTTTATTTCGTTCCTTTTTTTCTTTTCTTTTTTCTTTCTTTCTTTCTATTCTTACTTCGTCTTTCCTTCAATCTTTTTCTTCTTTTTGTCTTTTCCCAACTCAGTCTCTCTGTCATCATACCACCTTTCTTTCTATTACCAACTTTGTCTATTATTTATTCCTTATTTCGTTCTTTTCCCAATTCTGTTTTTCTTTCTTTCTTAATTCTTTTTATTACACTCTCTTTTTATTAACTTTTTCATTCTAATTTATCTTTTAGAAGTCTTTATTATTTGCCTTTCTTTCCTTTTAAGCATTTTCCTTCCTTCTCTCTTCATACTTTCCTTCTATCGTTATTCTTTCTTTCTTCCTTTTTTATTTCCAACCTTTTCGCTGTTTTATTTTCCACTATTGATTTATATTTTTACTTTTTATCTTTGTATATATTCTACTTGTTTTCTCTACTTTTCAATCTCTTCTTTGCTGTATAGTATACATTTTTGTATTATTATTATTTCATACATTAAATAATCCTGACCAATTATTCTATCTTAGTGCATATTTGCCACAGTTACGTACTATTATTGTCTGTGGCTCCCTGAGACAAAATTCACCTACATTGACGTTTTTTGTTTTTCTTCTTTTTTTTTTTTTTGTAAAACTTAATTATGTTCTACAAAACCAAAAACAAAAACAACAGCCCCTCTCCCTTTCTCCCTCCCCTTTTTTATTTTATTTTTAGAACTTGAAGCATAAATCTTTTACTATAATGACCAGATTCGGCATTAAATAACCCAAAAAGGGTTGATATGCCGTAAAACAAAACTACCAAACCAAAAACGATGATTAAACATTTGAAGATATAAAGAACTTGAAGCATAAAAACTTTTACTATAATGACCAGATTCGGCATTAAATAACCCAAAAAGGGTTGATATGCCGTAAAACAAAACTACCAAACCGTACTATTATTGTGCTATCCAATTAATATTAGTTACTATTATTGTCCAGTTGAATAAATATTCACTGAATCTATTTCAGAGATATCGATGCAATTGTAAACTCCTTTTAATAGCTAATAGAATTTGCAGTCTCATGAATTATATTTTCCTGTCTTTCTCTTCATTCCTTGCAGTTTGAATCAATTTCCACTGTATCAAAATTAGATCTTAATTAAACCCTTGAATTAGAAATCACCAGTGGACGCTTAGTTTTATGTTTCCTCTTTTTTAAAAGTTCTTTTAATTATTGGCACGCCTGCTTCCAAACTTAGAAGCTTTCAACAACGTTTTGGCGATTCTTTGCCTGCAGTGATTAAATTTAAAGAGTTATTAAAGAAATAAAATCAATGTTTTAAAGAAACGTTAAATGCATTATAGCATGCACGATCTGATTCTATTCTAGTTAATTCGGCTGATATAATTAAATGATAAAAATGTGTTTTTATTTTGTTTTGCTAATTAATGCGGATAATGTCGTCTTATTTATGATGATTTTCACGTCGAAAACTGTTATTTTGGGTCATTTCGAAGGGTACTTTAGAATTACACTCAGAAATTATTAAACACTCTACTAAAACAATTCAATACTCTATAATAAAGACCAACGTATATATATATATATATATATATATATATATATATATATATATATATATATATATATATATATATATGATTATTTTTATTTACACAGACAAGTACAAAATCTGCGACACTGGTATGTCGATGTTATCGATCAACAGATATAATATACTCAGATCTCATAAGAAAGAGTAAGAATCCGATCTTAACCTTGGATCATATTTGGAAAGTTTCTTTTCAAATCTGATCTAAGGTTAAGATATTTAAAAAGTTTCTTTCTAAATATGATCTAAGGTTAAGATCGGATTCTAACTCTGCCTGATGAAATCTCAGTATATTATAGTTGTTGATCGATAACATCGACATGCCAGTGTTCCAGATTTTGTACATGCCTGTGTAAATAAAAATAATCATACATAAAAGCTCTATTTGATATTGAGCACTTTTTATAAACCCGGTTGAAATTCTTTGGATTACTACCCTGTGGATGTTTTACCTGGAGTATTATTATAATTATTATATATATATATATATATATATATATATATATACAAATAAATCCTCCGACCGGCAGTGATTGGCATCTCCTACATCGATGATTATTGAGGTAAATTTATAAAGGACCCGTGACACTATGCGTATAGCGATGTCTCTGCTTCTGCAGTTGAACACTATCTCACTTAGTATGATGTAGATGTCAGCTTGATTTTAGTTTAAAATACTTTCTTTCCGCAAGTAATAATGCTGGTGAAGGAGTTGAATATCCGGCTGCAAAGTCAAAGGTGACTGGTAACTGGGTTCGTATCTGTCGACTGGCACTTATTAGCGTCTCCTAGACTTATGATTACATAAGTATGAAACAGTGGTGTCTGTAGGTAATAGTTATAAATAGTTATATAAAAATATTATATATATTTATATATATATTTATATATATATATATTTATATATTAATGCATGTGTTGTTGAAAACAACAGAACTCTTCTGTTTGGTAATCCCTTTTTTATTTTTTCCATTCTTCGAATGATCTTTTTAACGTTGACATGGAATGAATTAATGTAGGATCCGTATGTTTGACACACGTTTTCGATTCTCTCCGTCATCATTATCAGGTCTTTTTAATGGTACAAAATGAATAAAAAGGCGGGTGAAAGAATGGACGTTTTTTAAGAAATATGCCGGCAAACCGTTCACGTAAAAAACGAACGTTTACATTTTCAAATGTAACAGATTAACTAGTTCTTAATTTTTTGTATTTATATATATTTTATTTTTATTTAAAATAGTAGCTGATTTAATTTGGTCTAGTCTATTAATTATGTAGAAGGGAAAAATGGGGCAGATAGGCAGTGAGTAATTTTAATAAGATGTCCCTTTTTTAAATTAAATTAAGCGACCCCGGTTGGTGTCACTGAACTAAGCTAAGCATTTTAAAATGGTTTTACTTTTCACCGCCTCACTATGCACCTCTTGAATTCTAGTTCAATCTACCAGTACCTACAAATACACAACTGCCCTACATCTGAATTAAAATAGATTTTAATGATGAACACAAAAATAATACATTCCGAAACAAATTTAAAAAGATTAAAAATACTTGAAGCCATATACATAAAAACACAGCAACCTAAAATTAATAACATTTCTATATGAGGCAAGTAAAACCATTTTAAAATGCTTAGATTAATTCAGTGACATTTTACAACATTTTTTCACATGAAAATCATCTCACAAATAATCTTCACGTGCGGCTAAATAATATGGTTAAACCATAGTGTCTCTCTTTTTTGTTTGTTAAATATATGCGAGTATATTATAAGGTATATTAATAGATAAATAAATCAAAGGGATTCATTTATTTTGGAATATACCTTCTAATATACTCGCATATATTTAACAATAATAAATATTTAAAATGAACTTTTTGAAGTGTTATTGTTTACGAAGAAACGAAAAAAACTGCCGCACACAGTGAGGGGAAGTCAGTGGCGTCTTAGGGGCTGGTTTACTGAAATGATTGAAAAACAATTTAAATTAGAAAAATGTTACACTTTTTTTCTAATATCATAAACAAAAGTGTTCTTGAGTATTTTTCTGTCAGCAAGATACATTATAAATGTCTCCTGGTCTTTTTCGCTCGTTTTTTTTAATCTTTCTCTTCGTCCATTCTTGTTTATTTTTTCCTCTGTTGTTTGTTTTCGTATATAATGGTTATGCTAATGATATCCGATTTGAAATAATTCCAGAGTTACTTCCCCTTATTTTATAGTTCCTAATAACATGCCATGAAAAATGCCAGTATACTGAAATCATATGCCCTTAATAGGGTTAAGATGAAAATTCATATACACTAAGTGTACAAAAGCAAGGAAATTCCCAAATGTTTACACTTTTATTGTCATTAAGGGTATGACTACATATCAACCAAACCATTTAATTATCACATCACTACAGTATAAATCTCTATGCATGAGTAGATGAAGTGTGTAAGGTGCGCTGAAGAAAAATTCCTACCAGTAAAATACATAGCTCTGTTGTGCTAGCATACCCTTAATGATAATAAAAGTGTAAAGATTTGGGAATTTCCTTGCTTTTTTACATTTAGTGTATATGAATTTTCATCTTAACCCTATTAAGGGCATATGATTTCAGTATACTGGCATTTTTCATGTAATGTCACTACTTTTGTAAAGGCTATCCCTCAATACAATGCCTTCTCATAACTGATATAGTTGGTAGTTTGAATAATCAAGGTATATGGTAAACTGAAATTAAAATGCCATCAACTGGACACTAGAACCTCTATCTTTGCCAAAAATCAACTGAATCCTTCAAATGGTCGATAAGATATAGAATAAAGTGTATGTATACTGGTCATTTTTAAGGTTCTTTGGAATTTTCTGGAAAACTATCGTATATAGTAAACTGAAATTGAAATGCCATCAACTATCTCTGCCAAAAAATCAGCTGAATCCATCAAATAGTTGATGAGATACAGAGTGGCACATACGTGCGTACGTACGTACACACAGATAACATGATTTTATGATTGAACTTTCTGGATCTCTGGGTTGCCTTGACTAATGATGCTGAAATTCTACACACTTATAGAACCTATCAAATAAAAATTTTGTGCAAAATTTTAACTAATTTGGTTTATTAGTTTTTTAGTTATGATTGATCAAAGAAATGAGATTACCAGCATAGGCCATTCGTGGATTCTATTAAGGGATAGAGCGCTCTCGTGCCGCCCTTGATTAGTAACTGTCATCTTATTTCTGTAGTAAAGGACATGTTCTTATTATAAATTATTTTCTTTACATTTTTTAAATTATTTCTTACTTTTTATACATAACTACTTAAAAGATTTATACTTTAGTCTCTGTTACTGAAATTATTTGTATTTCATAAATATTTATCCATATTACTTTTGAATTTATAAAACTGTTTGCTGCACTTCAAGTTTTATGACAGACTTTTGGTATATTCGTGAATAAGTGTGAGAAACGAGTTAACATGAAAAGATAACTCGATGAACGCCTACTTTAACGTAACTGATTGTGAAGCTGGATAGTGATCAAGGTACTTTTAAACTCTGACTTCAACGAGACCGCAAACGAAACTAATAAAAGAAAAACAACGTGTAATCTTTAAATCATTTTTTAAAAGTTTCGTTAGAATGCTGAGGGGAGTAATATTGACTTAAAGAAAAGAAACCTCTCCCAACTGGCAGCAAAATCAGAAATCGCCAAAAAAAAAAAACGTTTTACTCGAGAAATCACTTTCTTTCTAACTTCTTTCTAAACAGAATCTAGTTCAGCAAAATAATGTCCAAATTGTAAATCATATTTTTTCTCATTGAACTTTTTCAAATAACTTAATTTTCTGCCATGAATTCTTCGAAATTTCTAATGGTGCAAAACGAAATATTTACATAACCTTACGCGTCTCGCTTTTAAAGTCCCCCTGCGTTGGTGTCTGTTATTATTGGTTTAGTGTTCGAATCATCTCGTTTTTTCTTCGATGAGTGGCGCAAAATACACGCATTCAATTACGAAGCTGCTGATGTTTATGAAACATATGTAAATCTATACGTTTTATTAAGTGTCTTTATCCACATTGTTACTGCCGATTTTATATTATTAAACTGGTCCCGGCAAGACAGAGAAAAGGATATGTTATTTGAACAAGTTCTAGTTATCAAAATGTAATTTTCATAAATGAATGCCCGTTTGATATGCTCACGGCTTTTAAATTAAACATCTTGATGAATAAATATATTTAACAATATGTATTGTGTTCAAACTTATATATATATATATATATATATATATATATATATATATATATATATGAATCTTAAGCTGTCTAAATCTGCTCTTGAATATCGATAAACTTTGCGCTGGAAAGTGAGATTGGAGGACTTGTTTTGGTCTAAATTGATACAACTGAGTAGTCGGAGAATCCCAGAGGAGCCAGAACAGTAGATGTGAAATTTTCCCGAATAGTTTTCGGAAAAAGATGAAGAAGGCTTGTTAAATGTCCGTCAGCGTCGGGTACGCATGTTGGCTGGTCAATACTTTTGGTTAAGTTCATATGCAAGAGAAAACTCGTGAAAAAAACATCCCTTGATTGTCAGTCTTGTTGGAGTGTACAAGCAACTTAACATTGCGAACATTCAAGTCACCAAGGACATGAATTCTAGCAAAATGGTAGACAGTTACAATCTTGTCGATTTTGTCAAATATTTGTTCAATGATAATAACTTCATCGGTATGGCGAGAAATAGATGTCAAAGATGAAGGCGGTGCTGTGCGCAAATCCAACACAGAAACATATATATGTAAATTGGGGTCTTCATAGGCATTGTCTTTACAACATGGAAAATTGTCTTTGATGTAAGCACAGATTCCATGAGCATGGCGATCTTCGGGATTAGGTTTAGAGGTCATGTTAGAGTATTCTGGGATCATGAAGTGGTTTGTAGAAACTGACGGGTGCAGGAAAGTTTATCATAGAAACTACAGGTCGAGTTTGTACTCGTGTAAATTGATTTCAACCTCTGGAAGGTTAGAATGTAAACCCCGAATGTTGGAAAAGAGAACTTGATAGTAGGGATCTACGTCAACGGTTGCAGTTCTAGGTGTTGCTTATTCTTTGATTTGAGACTTGTTATGTTGGGATTAGAACATTTGTGGATAAGGTCAGCAGAGGAATTTAGAGCGAGTTAAAGACAGAATGAGTAAAAGAAAAGAAAATAGTTGTAAACTATTACAAAAAGAAAAGCCGTAACAGTTCCAACTAATATGGCATCCAGAGACCTTAGAAAAAACTACTGCAAGGTCCAGACTCCACTGACCAAATAGCATTATAGCAGCCACTGTATTTTACACCTACTGATCAGACAGCCTCTTTGGGAGTTACTCCAATGTTACGGTCCTTAAACTATCACACGGAGAACGTAAGCCATGTAAAACTTTTGCCCCAGCATCCTTATTAGTGATATGGCAAGAAGAAAGCATAAAAAGAGAGAATTACACAAGTAAGACCTCGTAAGGCTATCCATCTAAGAGAAGGAAATCTCTGACAAAAAAAACCTTCTACCAGTTACTTACGCCGTGGCAGTAAACTGTTGGGGGAGGATGGCTTCCTTAGTCCTGATCGACAACCTTCCTAGAGTTGGAATCTCGAACAAAATATCCGGTTTGCAAATCTACAATTGCTTAAGGAGTGCAAGGGCCGGCGATAGGTAGAACCTATCTAGGTTCTACCTATCGCCGGCCCTTGCACTCCTTCTTTGTTTATTAGTCAGGCGCAGAGGTTACAGCGCTGGGACGCCTCTAAACACTCAGTGCCTAGCCTTGTTTCCTTACTAGGACAATGAACGCCGTTCTCTTTCTCTCTATTTGGGCAACTTGGGGAAAGTTTTTTCGTTCGTAAGTCTTACATGACCAGTCTGCGTCTCTCTTGTTCCGACAGGTTGAGGGTACAGGTTAGACAGCTTATCTAGCTGCTGTTTTCGACTGACAGGACAGGAGCTCAAACTCTTGGGTAGCGCCAAGAACGGCTGCTCCATCATCAGTTGCATAATACCGTGGGTAGTTGTATGTGCCATGTCGCGCATGGAAAGGGACCCTGCAATTATCTCCGGTGGGCTTTCCCGAGGCCACAACCCCCATGGACCAGGTCGTGACTAATGGACTGGTTGTGTGAGCTTATTCGCACCAAACAAGTACCCACCTTGGCCAATCCACTCTATAATCAAATCAAACATGCAATTACAATGAAATATAATCAAACCTAAACCAGACACCCAAAAAACACTTTCGCCTCCGCCCTTGAGGCTTGCATTCTCAAATATCCGGGGACTTAGAACCAACATCAACGACGTAGAAACCTTTCTCCTGACAAACTCCCCGGATATCCTAGCTCTTAGTGAAACTAACCTCCAATCCTCAATCTCTTCTCACCACTTTGACATGACTGACTACCTCCCACTCTACCGTAAAGACTCTGACAAACACATGCACGGGCTAGGAGTTTATGTTCGGAACACCCTCCCCCTGACTAGAGAACATAGGTTAGAATCAGATGACTACGACTACATGTGCTTTAGATTGAATTTACATCACAACGTTAGTTACTTATATTTCCTATACCGCTCCCCGTCGACCCAGGACTGTACTCTGCTAAACTCTGTCTCTGAAAGCATAGATAGAGGACTCTTAATTGACTCGAATGCCCAGATACATGTATTTGGGGATTTTAATGCCCACCACCGCGACTGGTTGGGATTCTCCAGCCTTACTGACGCAGCCGGCAACTCTACGTATAATTTCTCCTTAGCTCACTCCCTCTCTCAGACTGTTGATTTTCCGACCCGCATCCCCGATCGTGTGGACCAACAAGCCTCACTTCTAGACCTCTTCTTGACCTCAATACTCGAGGCTTGTGTGACGAAAGCTCATAGCCCACTCGGGAATGCTGATCACATTGTGCTAATGATACATATCACGCTAAAAAGTCGTCCAAAAGCTGATGAACCGTTGCTCAAAACAACAAGATACTACGAGCAAGCTGATTTTGAGTCAATCAGAGACCACATCAGTGACGCTCCATGGAGGGAAACCTTCTTACTCCCTGCCAACCAGTGTGCAAACGAATTAACTGAATGGGTCAAAGCAGGCATTGAAGCCTATGTCCCCATGCGAAAATTCTTTAGCAAGCCCCACTCTCCTCAATGGTTCACTTCGGAATGTGCAGCTGCCATTTCTGAGAGGCAACAAGCATTCCTAAAATTCGGCCGCCATAAGTCAGCTACTAATAGGCATAAATTTATAGAGTCAAGAAACAATTGCAAGGCCGTGATAGGCGAAGCGAAGAGAAGGTATAATGAGTTAACAAAAAAACGCATCCAGTAACAGAAACTAGGTACTCGCGATTTCTGGAAAATCTACAATAGTGTAGTGAATAATGGTCAATCTACGATTCCCCCACTTTCAAACCACAATGATGTCGTTTGCACGGCCACTGATAAGGCTGAACTACTCGCACAGCGTTTCGCTTCTAACTCTACTTTAGACTCGGGTAACCACCCTCTCCCTGAATTACCATTGCGGACTGAAGCCACACTTGATAACCTGGTCATCACCCCATCCCAGGTCAGAGACATTATAAAAAGCCTTGACACCTCTAAAGCTTGTGGGCCTGATCTTATACCTGTAATAGCAATAAAGAAATGCTCTGCTGAACTGGCCCCTGTTCTCTCCAAACTTTACAATAAATGCCTAGCCGAATCTTGCTTCCCCGATAGCTGGAAAATTGCCTCTGTGGTACCAGTCTACAAGAGTTCTGGGAATAGAACCGACCCTCAGAACTACCGCCCAATCAGTCTACTGCCGATCTTTGCCAAAATCTTTGAATCCTTAATCAATCTAGCGATAGTACGTCACTTAGTTAATGCTAAACTTCTATCTGACCGCCAGTATGGATTTAGACAAGCACGATCTACTGCAGACATCCTAACGGTCATCTCTGAACGCATGTATCATACTCTCGACAAGGTAAGTGAAGCTAGGGCAGTAGCGCTTGATATATCCAAGGCCTTTGACAAGGTACGGCATAAAGGGCTTCTCCTGAAAATACGCTGATACGGTATTACTGGGCAACTACTTAATATAATTAGATCCTTCCTAAACAAAAGAAAAATCCAGGTTGTCCTCGATGGCCGTTCATCTACGCAACATGACATAAATGCTGGTGTGCCCCAGGGATCTATTCTTGGGCCTTTGTTGTTCCTGATCTATATAAACGATCTCCCTGATGACATAGTGTCTGAGATCGGTTTATTTGCTGACGACACCACGCTTTACTCTCGCCATGTTGGCAAAACAGACGCGATCATATCTGAGGCAATGGCTGCATCCTTAGAAGATGACCTCCAGGCTGTAGTGGATTGGGGCCATAAATGGTTGGTGACTTTTAATGCCGCAAAGACAAAGCTCCTTTCCTTCAACAACCACAAGAAGCCTCTCTATCCACCGATTGTCATGGCAAATAACACCCTACCTGAGAGTTCATCATTCAAACTCCTTGGCCTAACCTTCACAGGTAACATGAATTGGATCACATACATTGAAGACATTGCCAAGGCTGCCGCAAAGAAGGTTGGCTCCCTCCACTGTGCTAGTAGACTCTTTACACCTGACATTATCCTGTATCTCTACAAAGCCACCATTCGCCCATGCATGGAGTATTGTTGCCACATCTGGGCTGGTGCATCATCTACTAGTCTCTTCCTCCTTGACAAAGTCCAAAAAGAGTAGTCAACCTAATAGGTCCCTCACTGTCAGCTAAGCTCCAGCCCCTGTCCCATCGCCGCAATGTAGCATCCTTGTGTTTGTTTTACAAATACTTCAATGGATTATGCTCCGATGAGTGTGCTGCTCTGGTGCCCCCTCGACGTAAATTCACTAGACTAACTCGACATGCTACTAAATCTCATTCATTCACTGTGGAGGTCCCCAGATGCCGGAGAACATTCTACTCAAATAGCTTCTTTCCTCGTGCTGCTGGCCTCTGGAACTCCCTCCTGCCCCCTGTTTCCCCGACAGTACTGACATGCAGAAATTTAAAACTAATGTAAACAGACATCTCGCTGCTCAGATCCCAATTTAAGCTGAACCACCAATCCTTCCCCCCTTTTCCTTTTTCTCAGTAGCCCCTTACGTTTACAGTGGCGTCCTGCCTTGTTTGGGGTGAATCATGTAAAAAAGAAGTCATCTTTTTCTGAAAAAATGAGAACTTAGGGGAAAAGTGAACGAAGCTGAAGTTTGAAGGATGTTGAAAGTGTTTCCACATTTTATTTTCTACACTCCATTTCTTATTTCATATTTGACCGAGCGTGGGGTAAT
This sequence comes from Sepiola atlantica, assembly GCA_963556195.1. Classification (NCBI taxonomy): domain Eukaryota; kingdom Metazoa; phylum Mollusca; class Cephalopoda; order Sepiida; family Sepiolidae; genus Sepiola; species Sepiola atlantica. Next base: position 212,911,214 of record OY744516.1, read on the forward strand.
ATTACAATAAAAATAATAATTTAAAGTTGAAGATACGACTCCTGCACGTTTTAGACTTACCGATTAAGAAGGGACGTCATCTCTATGTAAGATAGGATCCGATAGATGGCAGGAGTGAGTTTTCTATTTAAATTTCTATCTGTATTCATTCTATATTTTCAAAGACGAAGGCTATCAGATTACAGTATTGGCAATGGAATGAATTAGCATTTTAAGTGTTTTTGAAAGAGATATTTAACTAAAAAATAAAATAAATGAAACAGAACCATAAAGCAGATTAATATTGAGTTATCCACAAGCGGGCCCTGAGAGAGAAATACGAATAATAAAAATTTAAAAAACAATAAATTACATTTTTTAGCAAGTTCAGTGGCTGGAGTAGAAAAAGCTTATCGTGAAAGAAAGTAAGGTCGAGTGATAGGATCCGATAGGTGGCAGGAGTGAGTTTTTTTAAATATATATTCGCATTCATTGTATATTTGAAAAGTGTGTATGCCGAACGCGATAAACGTCATTTCTAAAATTACGAAGCTATCATGATGAACAGTGTTGCATTTTAACACTTGATCATACCTGAAAACGATGTTTTACCTAAGATGATACCTGCATAATTTATTTTTGTTTTCAATTAAAATAAGCTTTTCGTCCGAAGAGTTTATTTAATATATTCGTCATTTTATTGGTCAATGTCTCAATTTAAACAAATTGGATTTATCGCGTTTTGCATTCGAACTTTTTATTTGCAAAGCCGACGGCTGTCATATTGCATGATTGGATATGGCAAAAATTAGTTCTTTAAGCGATGTTTATAATGAAATATATACCATAAAAAGCAAAACAAATACAACACAACCGAAAAGCCAGAAAACAAGTAGGAGATGGCGGATTAGCCACAAGTGGTCTTTGAGAGAGAAACACCCGTGAATTAAATTATGGGTTACAGTTCAAAATTTCCTTAATATTCACGATTTCTACAAGACGCACCTCATTAAAGGTCGGAGGTTACATCGGCAGAAAAGTTGTGAGAATATCATCTAAGATTAGATTAGTAGTCCGAATATTGCAAATAGCACAAATTATTCTGTTATAAATTATATATAAGAAATATAATGACTTTCAGTCATGTATAATCTATTACATTTTAACTGTTTTATTTGTAATTTGTCTTTTCAGACAAATTACTAATTAACTTATAAGATTTAAATGTATTTATTTTTATACTATTTTATTAGTTTATTGTTAATTATTTTGGGTTTCAATTTCATAATATATTTTACTTTTTATGTTATATAACCGAAATGGGTGAATATGTTTTTATAACAATAGAGACGAACACTTTCCGGCTTCAAAGCATCTCATATGTTTTGAGTGTCAGGCGGCCATTTTCTAAAAAGAAACTATCAAACGCGTGCTAATAATCATGGATTTTTATAGTTAGAATTAATTTGAATGCGTTGGCAACTTATTTTCAGATTAAAGTTTTAAAAAAGCGATTATTGACAGCTGAGAGTAAACGTTTAAGTTGATAATTTATTCAGTGTTATTACGGTGTTAGATGAACAGGAGCTCCTTCTTGAGTGTGGATCATTATTGGTGTCCTTATTACGGCTACATGAGATTTACATGCATCTTTGTTTCTTACATTTTTATAAATTGTTTAATTGGTTATCTCAGAGTAAGATTGGAAGTTTATAAGGGTATTTCATGAGAAAACGTCCCTTCACTTATATCACGTTAAAATTAAAGACTTATAAAATGAGATTTTAACGGTAATTTTCTCTGGTTCATTCAAAAAGAAAACTTTTAGTGACCACACACTTTTTGTGTCACTAGTTTTGTTTATAGCATTGGTGTCTATTTTTCGAATTTTTTCCTGATCAAATTTTTCCTCGGCAAATATCGTAAATTAATAACCGAGAATAATACCAAATGTTCCCCAATTCAATATCAAATGCTCCACTTCAAGTTGTATCCTAAGGAATACGACCAGAACACGTTTATTAATATGTGCGTGTTAAATGAAATGATATGATTTATTGAGTGTCTGTTGTGGCATCATAAAGACAGTTTGCTGACAATTATTGTGTCTGTTGTATTCTTCTTAGTCAACGAAGATTCTTAAATATTCATGATATTTTAATGAAAAAATCAAGAACTAGGATTATTAAGATCGAGTCTAATTACACTTTTTCCAATTACAATTTTCTTCAAATGTTATGCTTTTCATAGACACAAGCGGTCATCAGTCGCATGTATATCCCGGTCTACTTCTCACCTTCCTCCCCCTCTCTTTCTCTCTCTCTTGCCCTCTTGCCTATGCCAGCATAATCTCAATTAACTGATATGTGTCCACACAGAAGAGGCTTTGATATCGCTTATTATTTTCTGACTTCTTAATATCCAGAATATATTTATGAAATATTTAATTTAAACTCTCCTCGGCGTCACAACCAGATGAGCAAATACTATGGTGCAACGATGTTTCAGACTACGAGATAAACAATATTTCAGATATGTTATTTTACTTAAAAATAAAGAACCTGAATTATTAAGATAGATTCTAATTACAATTTTTCCCAGTCACTATTTTGTTCAATCACAATTTTCTCCAATTTAAATTTAATGTTTTTCGTAGATATAAGTAGTCCCCAGTCGTATGTATATCCTTATCTCTTTCCTGGCGACCCCAGTGTACATCTCAATAGACTGATATTTGTTTTACGCAAAATGGGTTCGTATATTGCTTATTATTGTTCTGTTTTTAAAAGAAATAAAAATGTATCTTAATTAGTTAGTGGAAACTGTTCCCAGCATCAACACCAGATGAGCAAATACCATGCGCTGCAAAGGTTCAGATTAGTACATCAATCTTGGCCTTTTAACTAAGATCAAAGTGTAGTATCTGTTCCGATGGATACTGCAACCCATAGACTGGTATTGTCTTGGCCTTCGGGACTTGATTTACGCCGGTCTATGGGTCTGTCCTATGCAGTTCTAGGAGGTCCACCCTCCCAGGCTTTGCCTCCCCTCTTTGGGGAGGAGTAAGTTTATTGCTTAAACTGCCTGAGGCGTCCCTACCGGATAATGTCGACGGGACTGCCCAGGCAATTTTTAATGGCCAGAGTGCTTACCTCTCGGGCGCTGGCTTTTCAAGCCCAATTTCCCGACCCGACCTTGGGTCACATCTTACTTGTGGGAATAAGATAAAACTGGCCTTGTGCCTAACTCCTGGAAAGGAGTAAATAAATACAGAAAGTCGTAATCAATGTAGAAGAAACCTAGAAGACTAATTAAATGGCACAACGACCATATGATATTATTACGCCCTAATCTACTTTTTAGGGGGTTTGAATTTTTAATTATACACTTTTTTATCCGATGCAAACATTTAGAAAATAGTAATGATTCTATATTTTGTCATAGCCATTATCTGTATCATATAGAACACGGATAACCTGGCATTGGCAATTATTTATTTGTAAACTAAATGTATTAGCTACGAGAAGGGCGAATAAGATAAATAGTAGCTTGAGGAGAGAATAGGGTGAGCTATGTATTAATCAAATTTTAATTTTACATTCGTTCACCTCTAATTAGTAAATATTAGTATTTTACTTTTAATAATGAGTCATTTGTTATCAAAGCTAAAACTCTCGAAGTTAGATTTATTCGAGACCAAAGATAGCAAAATGTTCAGAATTCTGTTAATAATGAGAAATATGTAAAATTATTTGTAATAAGAATGTTTCGTTAATACTTCTAAAATTTCCTAAAATCTTATGCATGTTCCAAAAACTTCCAATATATAAATATACTGGGTCGGTCAAAAAGTTCGTTTGTTTTTTAGGAAGGGGGAACACAAACATCAAGTTTCAAGACATAACCGAGTTCATGCTATACATTTTTCCCGCTCGATTTAGAAATCTTGATAATGTGTGCGATTTGTCTGGTTGCCAAACGACAACCTTCTGCAACTATTTCTTTCACTTGGTAACTATCGATTATCTTTGGCTTGGCAGAGCGAGAAGCATCTGTTACTGAAATATTTCTTTTTTGGGAATCAAGCAATCCATTTCTGGTACACCAGTTCTTTAACAGTATTCTCCTAATACACATGACATAACCATAAGGTGTATGTAGCTTTCTTTCCTTATCTGTAGTACAAAAATACATTATATCTCGGTAGTGCTCGGCTCTATCTTCACTTTTCAAGCCTAGAATACAAGCGAAAATGTAAGAACTCCTTTACTGACGTCAACATACTCGCTACACCAACTACAGATTTGGAAGAATAGTAATATAAAACGATCTTTATCAGGCCGGAAAAATAACATGTAACAAACGAAGAAAATTCTTGGCTAACCTAATCATTTTCAAATACTTATTTACTTTCACAATTTCATGCCTCAAATGCACAATATGACTATGATGACTCAAAGTTTCAGGGGTCGTTTTGTATATTTAAAAAAAAATCGCAAATGTTTATCTCGCTTTAAAAAATTAACAAATTAAATCCGTTTTTGTCTTATTTCTTTTTGTGTGTTTTTTTACATGGAAAGTGTATTTCAGACTAAAATACCCAACTTTAAAAATAACCATAAGATGTACATGTCTCTCAATCTTATATATTTATTGACCAACTGCGTGAGAAATAACACAAAAGCGACGTCCCAATAACACTCTCAAACAAAGCAATTACATTTTTCATTCTAAAAATAACTCCAAAAGAACTAAAAAAGAGCAAAAATAACGGACATGTTATGTGTTTACTGGTGCATCCGTTTCTTGTGATAGAAACCATTTTGGCGCTCAAAGAAGCAAATTCATTTTTTGATTCGGTCGCCAGCGGACACGTCTCACTAGAGCCAGAGACAATACTGACAACCAACACACGCCATTACACTATGTCCATCCTTTGCCTATGGAAAGCGGAGAGCGAATGATTATTTTCAACTCACATACTAACAAAATACAGTACACACTAACACACTCTGTATCTCGCATACACACACGTACAGCAAACAAATATATAGACAAACTCACATGTAACACTGGAATTTTTTCTTACTCCGAACATTCTAGAAACATTTAATATGTCTTACCCAATCACAAACAATTCTCACACGCAATATATCTTAAATACTACTGCAAATTTGTTAACATTCCTAAACCATGTTTTTATTTCTTACATAGCTAGCATTTATGCGCATTCCTCAATTCATATTTTAATTGTCAGCGTGAGTCTTTGTAAATTTCTATGAACGTCTATCCAATCCAGTGTCTACACTACAAAACTTTCTCAAAAGTTCCTAGCTACGTTAATGCATAGAAGTTTTACAATTAATATGATATCGCTCTGTAAACTTTCTTCAAGATACATTTACCTGCTCAGAATTGAAATAAACCATTAATTACGTTCCACTATCTAATGGAAACACTGTTAGATTAAAAACAGGACAAAAAGTGTACTTTATTCAAATATCTAATATATTTTAATTCGCATTCGAATCGTTATTCTCTTCCGTAGGCGAAAAATGGAAAATCAACTCGGATATGATATTAATATTACCTTAAAGATCGCACGATAAGTTGGATTGGCTTTTGAGAAGCAGACGGGGGAGGGGGTTGTATGAAAGAAATCGTGTAATTATAAGATTCCGAACGTTTATCAACGTTCATAAATCTTTTTTGTATTTTTGCGCAAGTTTCAGAAAATATTATCTTCGTTTATTCCATGGCTTTGAATTACTCTAATACCCAACAGGTTTTCTCTCGATAATTAACATTTACACGGCCAACTTCGATTTGAAAACTCTCGCTCAATGGCATGCAGGCTTTTTCTGAGATTTACCATTGTTCCGCGTGACATATTGTTCTTTATTTTTTCTGAATAGAATCAAGTGAAAGATAACAATATTAAATATGTAAGAGTTCAAATGCAAAACCCGATGAATCAAATTTCCTCAGATTGAGAAATTAAACTTCTCAAAGACTAATATTTCAAATCTACAGTTCAACTGTAAAAGCTTATCTTAATTAAAAGCAAGAACGTTAGGCTAGTATCACATTACATTAGCAAAATAATTTGGGGTATGTTATAGGGAATACATGCAACACCTATTGTAGTGGTAATTTTACAATTTTGAGAATGGCGTTTATCGCGTTTTCATTCAAACTCTTCAATTCGAATGTCGTGATAACCGAATGTATATTTGTATATCGTTTTTTTTCTTTAGATTAACCCTTCTTGTTTCTAACAGCTGTCATGGGTCCAGGAAGGAAATTTTCCACGTGCACTCATATATCCTTACACTGTCTCTAATGAAAATTGGGAATAATAAACTTTATTTTACATTCACTACTAGTTAATCACATTTAGAACGTATTCATTGGCTAAACTCGCCCTTCTACCTTTTCAATTAGACGACAAAATGTGAGCGAAAAATCATTAAATTAATTTTTTTTATATAAATTAAGATAAAGTCTATAGGTAATATTGTTTTCATGGCTATTGTTAATATTATTGGTTCGCATGAAGGCCTGTTAGACATCGGTTGTCCGAGATGAAATGATTTTCTTTTATTCGAAAAATAATGGTGTGTCTATTTTAACCTCTATAAACGTATTAAAACACGCACAAACAATATCTATTATTTTTTAAATTACTTTAAACGTTTGTTTTGTTAAACTTTTTTTTAATGGCTTTAGGTTATTTTCAAGTTATGTTTATCAATTCTAATATCTGATTAAATCTCTATATTAATGAGGAAAATTATGAGACAATTACCCCGGCTTTCTGTATGTGTTCCTCGCCTCTACGTGACTTATACATTATTATCGTTTTACTGCTTTTTTTAATTAAGAAAAGGATTAATTACTTCGTCACGCTTTAAAATTTGGAAGCTTTTAAACTGTCGAATATCAATTCCGTCATGGCTTAACATTTTTTACATACCGAGGTATTTAAATATCGAAAGTATAATCTAATAATTAAAAAATAGAGATTTTAACAACATTCCTTTACCAAATTTAGTCGTAGTTTTTTATAATAATTTTTTAAACTGAATAATTTAAACGATATCGTATAAGATAGAATTAATTATCAAAATCCTATTTTTAAATATTTTTGTGAAAGAACATATATATATATATATATATATATATATATATATATATATATTTGAAAATTTCACACATTAGGAGCGTTGGCGAAATGGCAGAGATAAAGAGAATATTTTTTTATAAAATATTTAGAAAACCTTCACAACGCAGATTATTGTTTCCAAAAATAAATTATTTATTTATCTTAAAAACATATATTTTTTTTTTTGAACTTGAGCGCTTTCGGTAATAAAATCACCATCTTCAGAAGAATAAGCATATTTTTCTTTTTTTTCTTCATTTTTTTTTTTTCCACCCCGACTGAGACAAGCAGTAAGGATGAATTCGTCTCGATGTTATGGACGAAATGTTTATAAGTCGTGTGTATCACGTGGTACGTGGAAAGTTATTTGAAAATTTCACACATTAGGAGCGTTGGCGAAATGGCAGAGATAAAGAGAATATTTTTTTATAAAATATTTAGAAAACCTTCACAACGCAGATTATTGTTTCCAAAAATAAATTATTTATTTATCTTAAAAACATATATTTTTTTTTTTTTGAACTTGAGCGCTTTCGGTAATAAAATCACCATCTTCAGAAGAATAAGCATATTTTTCTTTTTTTTCTTCATTTTTTTTTTTTTCCACCCCGACTGAGACAAGCAGTAAGGATGAATTCGTCTCGATGTTATGGACGAAATGTTTATAAGTCGTGTGTATCACGTGGTACGTGGAAAGTTATTTGAAAATTTCACACATTAGGAGCGTTGGCGAAATGGCAGAGATAAAGAGAATATTTTTTTATAAAATATTTAGAAAACCTTCACAACGCAGATTATTGTTTCCAATATATATATATATATATATATATATATATATATATATATATATATATATATATATATATATAGTATGTTTTTAAAAAGCCTGAGGGCAATGCAAGGTCCCGGGTAGGATGTAATCTGGAAGGAACAAAAATAATAAATCGAAATCGAAATGGAACTTACTATTTATTTTTTCTTAAAATCTCACATCACAGCAAGTGTGGTGCTAGCTTTTTGTGCGTTGTCCGGATGATTATTCAAAATCATTTATTTTATATTTCGGGAAAAAGAAACTTCTCTTTGTCAAAAATAATAAACACGAGAGAAAAACTCCGTCTGTGCAGAGAATCTACCGAAATAGATGCCAGAGGACTGCGTGGGAGCAAACCAGTCCCGTAGAGAATAGAAATTAATACGTTATAAAGTTATCTTATGTATATAAATGCAGTGTTCAGAAATATGTGTGTAATATTGGATAAATGATAGGTATTTTATTGTGATCGATTAATTGTTAGTTTTGATAATATATATATTATTTTTTTCATTTATTTTTTTTTTTTTTTTGTTTCTGTGTGTTGTTGTTTTATTTTCGTTTTTCTTTCATATTTAAATTTTCTTTTTTTAATATAAAGTAAAGTAAAGTAATTAATCTGTCATTTTTAAATATTCTAGATTTTATAAAAGTTATTGACTATCCTATATTCAAACATTATTATTAATTGTGAGTTTCATCAAATTAGTTCATCGAATTAATGTAATATGTTACTTATAGGATTATAAATTTAGTTTAGGCTTGAATGATTCTAGTAAATTCGGGTGTTAAAGACAGTGTAAGGGGGAATAACTCTGCCTGTTATGAAATCGAGTCTTTAATGCGAATTAATTTATAGATTCAGTCGGAAGAGGTCTGTGTATTAAGTTATTATATATATATATATATATATATATATTGTTTATTTATTTATTAATTTATTCTTTATTTTTCTTCTTGTTTTTATTTTTTTATTTAATGATTTTTGTTTTTTTATTTATTTAAGCTATTTATATATATATATATTTATTTACTTTTATTTTATATTTGTATGTTATTTGTATACATTTTATATGTATTTAGATTAATTAATTAATAATGCCAGATTATTAGGTGAATTATTTTTGGAGGGTAGTAAGAGTAGGTGTATAATGGTTTTTGGTTGTTAGGGGTTGTTATTCTCATGTGGCTGAATGTGTGTTGAGATGGATGTTCATATGTGGAGGGGCCTACTTGATTGTGTGGGTGTGTGATTGCTTAATATAGGAGGTAAGTAATGAGTGAAATGGTGGAAATAAAATATAATGAGTGTTAGATAGTTACTATTGCCTTCATACTACACTAGCTTTTTAAATAACGAACGCTCCCTCAATTTTACTTTCATTCTTCCAGTCGTCCTGACTGTATTCGATGATAAAAGTAATATTGGATTAGATGTCAGATACACAGAGCGTCATTTGTAGTCAGCAGGACTTTCCTGCGACCATTCATATCTTCTTATTTCATTTCTTTTATAAAGATTTTCTCAACACATTCTCCACTTGAAACAAAGAAAAGTCATTATTTATTCGTATGTACACACTAAATTGTGTCGACTATTCAGTATGCTATTCTGTATACATGTTCCCACATTCCAGAATAGAGTGTAATATAGCAATTAACAACTGCTTCTCAACATGACTTTTCTGCTGGCGGCTTATTACGAATTTATACTTTTTTGTTACAAGTCAGCTATAAAAACTGATTATTTAACAGGCGCTTTTCAGTCCTTTGTCGAAGAATGGTTCTGAATTCGCACATAGCTAAGGCGACGATGAAACGAATCCTACCTTGCCGAACGGTATTACACAAATTTACTTTCCGACCAATTTAACTTCCAAATTTACAGCATCTGATATTACAGCACGCTCACCCATCTAAGTAATCAATCATTCATTTTGTATTAATTTGGTGATTATATAGTTGGCATTGGTTTCCCCGATATATGTCTAGTTAGAATTCTTTCTAGAAACAAATGGGTACTTACAAAAGGAACCAAGTTAAAGTGTCTCTGTGAAACGAACTAAATTCGAACTTTGCACACCCAGGTTGTCAGTTCATGTCGTTAACCACTAAAGCACCGTAACCTCTTTTTTAAGTACTGATCATACTAAACTGTTCGCAATCGGTGGTTCAGCGATATGTCTGTGGAATTATATAGAATGGAAATATTTGATACCGTTTTAGACCTTGATTAGAAACAGTTCTCAGCGGGTATTCGACCTATGTGGGTGCGTGTCTGGAGTAATTAATCAAAGAAAGACAAAAACATCACGAAAAGATATATTATAAGACACAGTGAACAAGGTCGGGCCAGCATCTTGTGAATATCATCATATTTTCGAGGTCAGACGTGTGTGCGCTGCCAATCAATCTTTCAAAGTAGAAATGTAATTCCGTTGCTCAGCGGGAAAGGAAATCTTTCAAGGCTCGTATTATAAGCTCCGTTGGTGGATTCTAATTACAAAAGAGCAATGATTCCCTGTCAGACTCGATCGGAGCATTCGTGAACTGACGGAAAACTCGCGTTATTTTGATAAGAACATTACGTTGTAAGTTAAATCCTGCCAGGAAAGATGTTTATGTTACATTTACTCATTTAAAAGCGTCTTGGTGTGTCAGATGTATCAGAATAGTCAAGTTATATTGTCTTCCTAAGTCTGACAATAACTATTATTTGACAAGTGAATGTTGACAAGAACACTCCTTTGGAAAATATATTGACATTTACAAAAATAATTTCCCAATTTAATATATCAACATACACACACCACACGCATATATATATATATATATATATATATATATATATATATATATATATATATATATATATATATATATATATATATATATATAAGGAACAATGAATTAAGATATAATTTATATCTTCAAAATAGAACTTTTTACCTCGTTTGCATCACTGTTTCAATTTCATACTCCCATGAAATAAAATGCCACAAATGTCTATATTCTTTGCCGTTATATATATATATACATATATATACATGTATATATATTTATACATATATAACTTCTTTTGTAATATAGTAAGAAAAATCCCAGTAAATTGCTCGATTAATTGAGAATAAAAATTAAGAGCGTAATATGTATATTTGGTACAGACAAAATTAGTACAACATTAGTACCGTCGGTTTTAATCTCAGAAGGACTTAGCCATCCGGCTGTCTTCAGCTTATGTTGTCACCTGTTTCAGAAATCTGAATTCACGTTGGAGTGTTATGTATATTTGTTTAAAATTAGTGTTAGAGAGGTTTAATAAGGTTTGAAAAAAGGAGGGTGAAATGTAACAGTTGAGATTTAAGAATGGAGAAAAAAAATTTTAAATATCAAAATAAAAAAATATTTCTATACAAATCCCGTGAGTCAATGTTTATAATGGGCGTATATTTGGCCGTTACGGTTTTGAGGGTTACTTATGTGTCTTCTAGAAAATGGATTCATGGGGTATAGTTATGAAAAACTAAAAAGGTTAAAAAACACACATTCAATTCAAATTTAAGGTCTGGATTAAAGGACTTTAAATCAATCCAATGGAAATTTAAACTACGATTAAACCGAAGCAGGTTCTGACAGCTTATCAATCGGACTAAGGGCAGTAACTTTGCAGGGTTCTTGTATTATTCTCTATTCAAGATTAAACATTATTAAGTAAGGTATAGTGACGGATTGTGGGATTAATAATATTGGTATACTTATTAAGTCTGGTTTAAAGATAAGAGCAAGGATTAGGTCAGCAAAATCTGTTTAGGAGATTTAGGAGGTTAACATTTTTAACAAAGATACAGTGGAGAGTTATGGCAGTAATAAAAGTGTGAAATGGTTTGTAACTCTTTTAATAACTGAAACAATTATTTTATATTTATGTGGTGTAAATTATTGGTCTTAAGTAGTAGTGTGGATATGGGCTGATTAAGGGATGTATTCCTATTTTTTATTGATATTTATGAGGGCTGATAGTTGGTAGAATTTTCCAGAGTGGCAGTCGGTATCTAGTTGGACAATTATGAGGTCATGTATTGGCAGTAGTCTGGTCTGTGACTGTAGCTTCATACGCGAGGGAATCGATTTTGCAATTCCCCTCTGGGGGCAATTGTTTTTGTCCTGGCATGAGCAGTCTGCGTTTGCAATTGCTTTTGGGCTCTGCAGAGATGAGTTTTCTTATGGATGGAGTAGTGGAGTGGCTTACCCTATTTTAATTTCTATTAAACATTTTCTGCAGAGTGTGTGTAGGGGGAAGTGTTTGACTAGTAAGTTGGTTTTCCCCATCTTTTTCCATCAATACCAAGACAAGGGTAGGCCACCTTTTCTCTAACAGGCAGTTATTCAGAAAGAAAAGAGGTTACATAGAGTAAATATATTTTATGTTATGTAAACGTCTTGTGGCAATTAAATTCTCATGACCTCCAATAAAGAGATTTGTCATACACTGTCTTTTAATCCCTGCTTTGCTTCCCCACACTGCATATATATGTTTTATTTATAAAAACATGCGGGTGCATGTCAAGACACCTTTAGACAAATACACTTGACTTTGATATGTTCCAATAAAACTTTTATTATATAAATAACTCTATAACTCTATTTATTATTAAGAACTATTATATAAACACAGTATAGATTTTCCATACTTATATATATATATATATATATATATATATATATATATATATATATATATATATACATATATATATATATATATATATATATATATTTTATAGTAGGTGTATTTAGGCAACATATTTTCATTTATACAAACATTAACCCTTATCTTTGAAAATCAATGACTTCTTAGTAAAATAAAAATTATTAAATAACATGGAGTGATTTTTTTCCGAATAGTGTATTTAGTATTTCGGTCAAATTGGTGTTTTACGTTGCATGGGTTTCTTGATCATTGTTTTCTTTTATTTTTTCGCGAGTAATTTCGATTTGATTTGTCAAATAATCACAAGCCGTAAACAAAACTGAAAAGTAAGACATAGTTGTAAAGAACCCAAGACTATCACCGCGGGATGGTGATTTTACAAATTAACTCGCGAAAAAAAAAGGAAAATTGAACAAAAAACCCATGGAATTTACATTCACCAATTTGACCAGAATACTAAATGAACTATTCAGAAAATTGAAAAAAATGATAAAAGAGTTATTAAGCCAAAAAGACGGTTATTTTAATAATGTTAGCCTAAATGAATATGTATATATATATATATTTTTCTCCTTTTTTAACATTTAGCGCTTTCTTTCTCACTCTTTGTTGTTTGTTGCATGTGACTATTTCTTCTAAACGCATTCTTTGTATGAATTTGAAAACTTTTCCGTTTTTAATTAAAGATCACAAACCGATTGGGAATGGTCGTATTATAGACGATTGAAATATTTCGGAGAACTATACAAAATGAGTTTTTGAGTTTATTTTTGCTAGTTGTTGAATTGCTTATCCTTTATTCCATTTTGATTTTTACGTTCTGTCCGAAACATTGTTTCTTTTTCCTCATATATATATATATATATATATATATATATATATATATATATATATATATATATATATATATATATATAAGCGAATGTATAATCTCCGTCAAAAGTAACGAGAAAAATATGCTTTGCCAGTGTTCGCACAAATAAAAATAATAAACAAAGCTTTGAAAAATAGGAGCGAGAAGAAATGATGGCTGATAAAAAATAACAAATAAGAAACAATAAACACAGAAGGAAAACAGAATGAAAAAAAGATAAATAAAAATGAAGAATTAAACAAAATATGTGTTGACGTAAATAATTTACATTTTGAAATATTTTCCCCCTTTTTTTAAGAATATTAAAATACAAATGTGAACGAAAGTTAAAAAATGTGTCTATGTTATCTTTATTCTATAAACCTGAGGACTTTACATCAATTCATTCATAAAACAAAGAATAATCGATATTTTTAAATATATGATTTGCAACAAAACGTGTCATTGTGTTTGTTTACATTTTATGAAGTAAGTGCAGCTTAGAAGATTGTAATCTGAAAACCAAACAACGTAAAACGCTATGCGTCATTTTATTGAAGGTTGTGTTTGTGTGTTCAAGATTTTTAAATAAGATAAACAGTCGCCATTGTTGCTTTCATGTAACATTATATAATAAGAAATAATTCACTGTATAAGTCAACATTTTGAATCCACTAATAACAACAACAGTAAATCGACTCTGAAACGTATTGGTCTTTCTGTCTCATATAATCTCCCTTGGAGTTCATACATTAGATCCCTTACTGTTTCTGCTTCTGGTAAATCGGTTCTCCCTATCGCCCCAAACACTTTCTCGCACATGAGGCTATTCTCTATCATATCTAATCAATTATCAGACCATGTATGGAGCACTGTTGTCATATTTGGTCTGGTTATGCTCTGGCTAATTTGAGGGTTCTAAATAAGGTGCATAGGCGTATAACTAATTTGATCAATCACACCCTTTCTTCTTCTCTGCACTCCCTCTCTCTCGCATACACAGACGTGATATTGCTAGTCTCAGTTTTTTTCTTATAAATATTATTAGGGCATGTGTTCTTCAAAATTGTATGATCTATTCCCTGCTCCATTTGTTCCAGCTCATCAACTGGTTGGTCAAGTAGTCTCTATAAATTCGCTGTTTTGATACATCATTGTAATACAGCTTCCTATTCCAGTAACTTATTTCTAAGAAGGACAGGCTTGTGGAAGTATATTCATGCTAGGGCTGCCTCTCTCTTAAGTATAGCCTAGGTCTTTTCACGACTAAAGTAAATAGGCATCTCCTATCTAAGCGATAATCATCTTTCGTTCTTGTTAGCTCCTTACGGCAAGTTGCTTCATGCCTTGTCTGTAGAGATTTACATTATAAAATAACGAAATAAGATATTGTAAGAACAATTTAATAATTATTTTTATTATTCGAAATACTGTTCTCATCTTGCTTGTTTTGCTACAACTGTTCGGCCGATGTAACCTTCGGTGTGACTTGTGGAATTCATATGTTTTATGTAGAACTCAGAAATGTATACGAAATTTAGAACAACACTCTTTATGTAATCTACGGAAGTAGATTGTTCTCATTCTACGCAGTCAACCTTACAGGGCCCATCAATTCTTTATGGATACTAAACGGAAGACATAGACGTGTTACCCAGAATACGTATTCCATAATTTTTAATGATAAGTTCATCACTTTAGGAGTTCAGCTATACATATTATTGACACTCACGTGCGTACCGGTTCAGTTTAAATTTAATTACATAATAGAACTCATAATTTGTCATAGCACAATTTATTTCTCTATTTAATTTATTTTATTTCGCTTATCTTAATAGTTGATTTTTTAAAGAAGTAGCGGTTTTGCGAGAAACAGCATAAAATCTGAAACTGACAAATAATGTGCCTATTTTACTCAGCGTGTTACCTAGAATAAACATTTCATAATTAATAATTATATGGTATATTAGTTTAAAACCGAATCTCATATATATATATATATATATATATATATATATATATATATATATATATATATATATATATATATATATATATATATATATGAACTTCGAAAAATTAATAAGCAGACTACGTCACGCGTGTTTTTTTAAATCACGCGTCAAGTTGTCTGGTTTCTCAATTTTCGAAGTTTATCATCTGAACGACGTTTCTAACTGTAGTAACATTAATCTCATTATATATATACATATATATATAAACATTTTTTTAAATAAATATCTATTATTTTACTTACAGACACATGTGTTTCATTCTTACGCAATCTTCAGTGTAGAAGATGATAATTACTTTCAGTCGAAGGATTTGGACACAGTTGCTAATTCACCTTTGACTCTGTAGCTTTGTATCCAACCCCTAGACCATCATCAATTAACATGAGAAAACAGAATCAGTGGGCATATACAGTAAGGTTAGGCGTGTAGTATTCAACAGCAGAGACCAGAAAATCGCATTACTCAAAGATTGACAACTTATTATAAATACTACTAGACGTTCAATCCTTATTTGAAGGAGACGATAACAGTATTTTTTAAATAAATATTTATTATTTTTATCTACAGACACATGTATATATATATTTTTTACCTACAGGCATATGTATATATGTTTTAACTACGACACACACACACACACATATATATATATATAACATCGACATGCCAGTGTCGCAGATTTTGTACATGTCTGTGTAAATAAAATTATCATATATAAAGCTCTATTTTGATATTGAGCACTTTTTATAAACCCGGTTAAAATTCTCTGGATTACCACCCTGTGGATATTTTTCACCTGGATTATTACCATTATTATATATATATATATATATATATATATATATATATATATATATATATATATATATATATATATATATATATTATAATATAAAAAGAAATAATACAATAAGGTGCCAATCAAATTTTATTAGAATTCAAAGTTCAAGCAAAGTATCTTAACGTCCTTAGCTCATGAGTTTTCAAAGATAATTCTTCTCCTCGGAGGACCATTACCGCAGTGATATCACTACAGGTAATAAAATTACACTTTTAAAATATATAAAAATATATACAAAAATACATAAAGATATATAACATCAAATATGTCAACCCAAAAACATTGACGCTTAACGCTTTTGTTAGATTACTTTATATATATATATATATATATATATATATATATATATACACATAGATTGGAGCGATGATAGTTGTACAAAATACGGGTACATTCGAAGTATAGGCATTTAAGAAAACTTCAAATACTGTATATATCAGTATAAGCTCAATTTCTAGTTATTAGATCAACCAGAGCTATTGTAAAGTGTGTTAAGATCAACAAAATTTAAACATTATTTAATTTAGTTGCAAGAATGCAATTACAACAATCGTTGCGTTCGAATTCTTGGAACTGATATGAATAATGTTCAAATTTTGTTGACTTCAACTTACTTCATATATATATATATATATATATATATATATATATATATATATATATATATTTCTTATCTTTCTTTTTTATAGAGAGCGATACCTAATAATGGTTTGAGAGTCACGTTTTCAAAAGGCTAGGCTTTTATTTCGAACTAGTTCTGTTCAATGTGATTCATATTTAATACCTCTCATTCTACTTCGATTATTTCAATTAAACTGTTTTGAGTAGATGCGAAAAATATATTTTTAGGATTTGGTTTCAGTGAAATCTTAAATTGAAAATGTTGTCAATTTAATATGATATGCAGGCAAATATATTTATTGGGTGCAATTTTAATGCACTATGTTCACCGTTCAACAAGTCTTTGTATATAATCGGTGTCATTATTCATATTAACAGACTGGAAACGTCTGGTAACCCAGCTAATATGATATTAATATTTTTAAATAAATCTGAAATATGTAACTATTATTTCTTTCCATCATGTTTTCTTTCTTTAAATAATCAAAATAAACAAATCTTTGATGTATTCTGTGAATTTCCTTCGAATGAATGGAAGAGGAACTGTCAACCTCTTTTAGTTTTCATTTTAGTTGGTAGCAACAGTACATTTTGCTTACTATTAGTGCCACTTGAGGATAACGGTTAATGAGACAATTATTGCCAGCGGACAGTTGAGGAACACTATAGCAGTACTAACATTGATCAATGGTATAAGCTGTGTTTTATTGTTTGTGATGCGGTCTATGACAATAATTGTTTACATTGAATTTGAAGACGACCAAGTTGTAATCAGTAAGGAAGCAAACCCACGGCAATGTGTTCCACAGGCACAAATTCTTACAAAAAAAGATCTGTTATCGGAAACTCCGCCTGACACTAGAAGCAATGAAGTACATTGGCTTCGCTGTTGTAAAGGACGAGTTCTTGCGGTGAATGTCTTACAAAGATGAACCAAAGATAAAAGCTCAGTCGAGCAATTTTCATGGAAATAACGATAGTGAAGAGAAGAACTTGCATGTCTCTTCATGAGAATAAGGTAGTAGAAAAGAGAAGAGGTCAGATCCGACTAGATTTCGAAGTCGATTGTGTACTCTGTCAAGGCAATAAAAGGGGGTTTTAGGTGGCAACTCCACAGATGTGGCAGTAATATTCCATCTTTGAACTATTTGATGCTTGTATAGATAGAAGGTTTGCACCTGGAGTCAAAAGCTATTGGAAAAAGTAGACAAGACATCGCAATTTAATACTTGTCACAATAATGATGATGTTCGACCATCGTCATCTTGACCGTGATGGTGTAGTTGTTTTGTTGGTCCGGAGATGGCTTATCAATCCGATCTGAGCTCTGAAGTGTTTCACGCATGTAGAGCACCTGTGGGATGATTCTGTCGCAGAGGTGCTGACTGCTTTTTCTTTGTGTATAGCACGTTTCCTCTTGCGTTCCTCAATGCGTGCAGATTCAACAATCGTGGCCCCTTTTTTTTGTCCTTCAGTACACCAAAAACATATTTTCTAAGATAGGTCTTCCCACGAGTCAAAATACTTTTTTAGAATATACAATACATGAATATATTCATTTTTCTCCGCTCTTTCCAACGTCAGAAATCGAAAATCACAAGGTCCATAATTTTCGACACGTAACAGTTGACTTTTTTTAAAAAGATGGAAACTACTGTAGAAACGTGTCAAACCATCCGTGGGAATTACAGCTTAGAAAATGAATGTCGCAACAACTTGGCAAAACGTGCTCTTTCGCATAAACACGTGAATCGGTTATTAGCGATGCCTTCGGGTGGCTGATAATTGTGTTTAACGGGCAATGTGAAATAACATATAATTATTAGAACCCGCTTTTATAATGGGTCGAAAAACACTGGATCTATATTGTTCAGCCCTTTCTCTCTTACTCAAGTAAAGAATAATTCTGAAATCTGTTTAACATGGGGCGCACACAGGGAACTGATGCAGGGTTTTCCGAAACACGGAATGAAAGAAATGTGGTGGGAATGGGTAATATGACATCAAGGTAAATATTTACAAAAGTGAAAACAGTAAGGTAGATGGTCTATAAAACCATAATCGGTGTTAAATATGGACAGACGATATTTATTTGTTTGCTCAAAATTCACTTAAATTAATGATACTTTCAGTATTAGGTATCCAGGAAAAGTTCAGTACTTAATGTAACGAACAATTATGAATAAACTTTCCCTATTTAGAATGATCTCCCTTTGGAAAACTCTCCTGCGTTTGCCAATAAATATATATATATATATATATATATATATATATATATATATATATATATATATATATATATAGCAGGACTAATATTGTACCGACATTGTATGCTGAATAAAGCTTTCTCAAGTTACATCTTTTCTCGTTTGTCATTACATTTACGTCATCACTTTCGAATTTCACCGGAGAGTTCTGAAACTGGCGAACGTTAACGAACTTTACCGAGCGAGCTGAATGTACTATTAGTGATTATTTTTTGTTGCGAAAAAGTAATTTAATGAGAGAAACTGTTGATTTCATCCTGTATTTTTAAGTGTATTCAGCAATTTTCTGGTTGTTTTTTTTTGTTATTTGTGGGTAACAGAAATATAGTGTTTGTCATTTTCCTATTTATTTAACGCAAACTGTGTTACAAACGTTTGTTTTGCTAGGAAGTTTCATTTGTGTCTTTTTGTTTGTTTTTACGCAAACTGTCTTTTACTTTTATTCCATCTTTTTTATGACCGTATTTTTGTTATTGTGTTTTTCATTTAATAAAATAGCAATACTAAATATTTAATTAATACAGGAAAATAGTAAAGGTAATAAAAAGTGTGGATGTACTTTTAAAGCTTTTATTCTATGAAAATCATTTTTAGCTGAAAAAATAATAAATAAGTGTTCATATAGTATGCATATACATATCTGCGGATTTAACTATAGATAACGCGTATAGACTATAATAAGTATTGAATAAGATATTGAGGTTAGATAAATCTAAAAATATTATAAAGCTTGAAATTTGAAGATTCCAAAATGTAGATTGATTTGGTTGTGTTTCATGCTAATCCAATTATAATATATTAGATGTTAATCAACTATGTTCAGAATTCAATAGAAAGTCACTGTCGCTGATTACTTACCGATAATAACCAGAGGTGCTTCCTGGAGTCTTAGTAAAAACAAGTCTTCCAGGATTTCCAGCACTCGTTGCTTCTTTCGATAACCGTAGCAAATCTTTTGTATTATCGCAAATCGTTTACCATTGATTTCTCGCTCGCAACGATCGTTGGTCTTCTCTTGAATTTGAGTGGCGATAAAGCTCTTTAAGGTTTCAGTATCCTCCGAACCTATCCAGTGGATGTCTGGTTGGTGCTCTCCCTTCTCGGTCTTTTTATCCTTCATTCACTTTTCACAACCATTTTGTGTGATGCCGCCAAATACGTTTGTATTTTTTTGAAGAGGAGGCAGTTTATAGATTATCTGGCAGTTTTGGTTCCCTTGAGCTCGTGTGATGCTCTGTCGATATTTTTCGTTCTATTGCTATTTCAACTTACCTTTGTCTGGTTAGCGTTCGTCGTTGTAGTGGTCGTTGTGGTGGTGGTGGTGGTGGTGGTAGTAGTAGTAGTAGTAGTAGTAGTAGTAGTAGTAGTAGTAGTAGTAGTAGTAGTAGGGGTTTATTCCGAACTAATTCTGTTCAATGTGATTATTTCCATTAAACTGTTTTAAATAAATGCGAAAAAATGTAGTTTTAGGATTTTATCTCAGTGAAATGTTTAATTGGAAATCCTGATTAATTTAAGATAATAATAATAATAATAATAATAATAATAATAATAATAATAATAATAATAATAATAATAATAATAATAATAATAATAATAGGACAGTATTCACAAGTGATGGAGAAAATTTCTAGATTATTTGGGATCATCTTTAAGTAGAATTAAATGTGTATAATGCTGTTTAAATATTTTTATTCTCTGAATCATAAATTTTACCAAAAAACGAGTGTGCCTTTGTTTACAGAAAAATTGTATGTTCATTGCAATAATATTCGCCTTTTCGGATGTTAAAATCGAAGCATAAGAGTGTATCCTCTATTTAATCTATTTTAAACTGACTTATAGCTGAGTTCGTAAGAGAAGCGCGTTTTCAATAATTCATGGCATTCATAAGGCGGGATTGAAATATATAACCGTAATCTTCCTCCTCCTAAACGCCTACAACTATTGATTTCTTTGTCCTGAAAGAAAATCTACAGACGAAGGAATATCTAATAACAATTTCAAACATTAAACTAAATCAGTAAAATGTCTGAAGTCTAATAAAAAAAACTAATACACTCATAGTATACTTTATTTTGGCGTATATTTAGTTATCTTCAATGTTATTAGCATAAGTTTTCCATATATTTATTTGCCATTCTTTTCTTTTTTTATACTAGCAGAAGTACTACGTAGGGTAAAAGTGTCAAATGTAATGCTAACAGTTGTGAAATAGTCATTGACTACGGTAATTTAAGAGAAATAGGTAAAATGCCGTCAGAATTTTTTGGTCTATATAATTTGAATAGAATGTCACCACTTTATTTAAGCTTCACCCTATACATAAATTAAAGTAAGTTGTTCCGTTGTACCGTTCACTGGATTATGCTTTTAATCAAAAGATAAATAAAAGAAATTTATTCACACAGTAATATATGGCTAATATTGATTCGCGATTTGCTTTATCGATTTTAAACTTTCTATATTCAATCAAATGTACAGTTTTGATGGTGATTGCTATTGTCATAGAGTGAGTTGGTCCACTATTAGCCACAAGTCCGAGATTCTCCAGGTTCGAATATTTAGTAAGAGAATATTTACTGATACACCGTTTACGCAGCAGTTTAATAATTTGATGATCACACGGTTCTGTAATAGTTCCTTTTTATGCCCAGACAACGCCGAAACATGAGTCCTGCTAGTAATTACTATTCTTACTTGCGTTGCATCCGGTATCTCAATTGTCAAATCTGTGTCAGCTAAAGATGTTGCAGTTTGACTCAATTGTTTTGAGGCTCATAACCGTTTATAATAATGTATATAATATTAAAAACGTATGGCGTTTTGAAAGTTGGTATGTACATAAACACAAATATAAATAAGATCGGTTGACAAAAAAGGAATAGACAGAGTACACATTACTGAGGCAGTAGTCTTTACGATTTCAATACCCGAGTTCGAATCTTACGTAAGTCTAAAAGAAATGTTAAGTGGATACGTGTTTTATAAATTTAAAATAATTATGATAGCATTCAGTAAATATTGTGTTAAGTGATTCTTTTGTCAGATTATGTGATTCTTTCTTTTGTCAGATTATGTGATTCTTACTTTTGTAATGTTATGTGATTCATTCTTTTGTAAGATTATGTGATTCATTCTTTTGTAAGATTATGTGATTCATTCTTTTCTCAGATTATTTGATTTTTTCTTTTGTCAGATTATTTCATTCTTTCTTTTGTAAGATTATGTGATTGATTCTTTTGTCAGATTATGTGATTCTTTCTTTTGTCAGAATATGTGATTCTTTCTTTGTAAGATTATGTGATTCTTTCTTTTGTCAGAATATGTGATTCTTTCTTTTGTAAGATTATTTAATTCTTTCGTTTGTAAGAGTATGTGATTCTTTCTTTTGTAAGATTATTTGATTCTTTCTTTTGTCAGAGTATGTGATTCTTTCTTTTGCAAGATTATGTCATTCTTTTTTTTTGTAAGATTATGTGATTCTTTCTTTTGGTCAGATGATGTGATTCTTTGTTTTGTCAGATTATGTGATTCTTTCATTTGTAAGATTATGTGATTCTTTCGTTTGTCAGATTATGTGATCCTTTATTTAGTAAGATTATGTGATTCTTTCTTTTGTCAGATTATGTGATTCTTTGATTTGTCAGAGTATGTGATTCTTTCTTTTGTAAGATTATTTGATTCTTTCTTTTGTCAGATTATGTGATTCTTTCTTTTGTAAGATTATGTGATTCTTTCTTTTGTCAGATTATGTGATTCATACTTTTGTAAGATTATGTGATTCTTTCTTTCGTCAGATTATGTGATTCTTTCTTTGTAAGATTATGTGATTCTTTCTTTTGTAAGATTATTTTATTGTTTCTTTTGTCAGATTATGTGATTCTTTATTTTGTCTGAGTATGTGATTCTTTCTTTTGTAAGATTATTTGATTGTTTCTTTTGTCAGATTATGTGATTCTTTCTTTCTTGTCAGATTATGTGATTCTTTCATTTTTGTCAGATTATTTGATTCTTTCTTTTGTCAGATTATGTGATTCTATCTTTTGTCAGATTATGTGATTCTTTCTTTTGTCAGATTATGTGATTCTTACTTTTGTAAGATTATGTGATTCTTTTTTTTGTCAGATTATATGATTTTTTCTTTTGTCAGATTATGTGATTCTTTCTTTTGTCAGATTATGTTATTCTTTCTTTTGTAATGTTATGTGATTCATTCTTTTGTCAGATTATGTGATTCTTTCTTTTCTCAGATTATTTGATTCTTTCTTTTATCAGATTATTTCATTCTTTTTTTTGTAAGATTATGTTATTCTTTCTTTTGTAAGATTATGTGATTGATTCTTTTGTAAGATTATGTGATTCTTTCTTTTTTGTCAGATTATGTGATTCTTTCTTTTGTCAGATTATGTGATTCTTTCTTTTTTGTCAGATTATTTGATTCTTTCTTTTTTGTCAGATTATGTGATTCTTTCTTTTGTCAGATTATTTGATTCTTTCTTTTGTAAGATTATGTGATTCTTTCTTTTTTGTCAGATTATGTGATTCTTTCTTTCGTCAGATTATGTAGTTCTTTCTTTTTTGTCAGATTATGTGATTCTTTCTTTTTTGTCAGATTATGTGATTCTTTCTTTTTTGTCAGATTAGGTGATTCTTGCTTTTGCAAGATTAATTGATTCATTCTTTTGTCAGAGTATGTGATTCTTTCTTTTGGTCAGATGATGTGATTCTTTCTTTTGTGAGATGATGTGATTCTTTCTTTTGTCAGATACAGTGATTCTTTCTTTTTTGTCAGATTAAGTGATTCTTTCTTTTGTCAGATTATGTGATTCTTTCTTTTTTGTAAGATTATGTAGTTCTTTCTTTTGTAAGATTATTTGATTCTTTCTTTTGTCAGATTATGTGATTCTTTCTTTTTTGTCAGATTATGTGATTCTTTCTTTTTTGTCAGATTTTGTGATTCTTTCTTTTGTCAGATTATGTAATTTTTTCTTTTGGAAGATTATGTGATTCTTTCATTTTTGTCAGATTATGTGATTCTTTCTTTCGTCAGATTATGTAGTTCTTTCTTTTTTGTCAGAGTATGTGATTCTTTCTTTTTTGTCAGATTATGTGATACTTTAATTTTTGGCAGTTTATTTGATTCTTTCTTTTGTCAGATTATGTGATTCTTTCTTTTGTAAGATTATGTGATTCTTTCTTTTTTGTCAGATTATTTGATTCTTTCTTTTTTGTCAGATTATGTGATTCTTTCTTTTGTCAGATTATGTGATTCTTTCTTTTGTAAGATTATTTTATTGTTTCTTTTGTCAGATTATGTGATTCTTTCTTTTGTCTGAGTATGTGATTCTTTCTTTTGTAAGATTATTTGATCGTTTCTTTTGTAAGATTATTTGATTCTTTCTTTCTTGTCAGATTATTTGATTCTTTCTTTTGTCAGATTATGTGATTCTTTCTTTTGTCAGATTATGTTATTCTTTCTTTTGTAATGTTATGTGATTCATTCTTTTGTAAGATTATGTGATTCATTCTTTTCTCAGATTATTTGATTCTTTCTTTTGTCAGATTATTTGATTCTTTTTTTTGTAAGATTATGTTATTCTTTCTTTTGTAAGATTATGTGATTGATTCTTTTGTCAGATTATGTGATTCATTCTTTTGTCAGAATATGTGATTTTTTCTTTTGTAAGATTATTTGATTCTTTCGTTTGTCAGAGTATGTGATTCTTTCTTTTGTAAGATCATGTGATTCTTTCTTTTGTAAGATTATGTGATTCTTTCTTTTTTGTCAGATTATGTGATTCTTTTTTTTTGTCAGATTATGTGATTCTTTCTTTTTTGTCAGATTATGTGATTCTTTTTTTTTGTAAGATTATGTGATTATTTCAGTTTTGTCAGATTCTGTGATTCTTTCTTTTGTCAGATTATGTGATTCTTTCTTTTTTGTCAGATTATGTGATTTTTTCTTTTTGTGAGATTATGTGAGTTTTTCGTTTTTGTCAGATAATGTGATTCTTTCTTTTGTCAAATGATTTGATTCTTTCTTTTGTAAGATTGTGTGATTCTTTCTTTTGTCAGATTATGTGATTCTTTCTTTTTTGTCAGATTATGTGATCTTTTCTTTTTTGTCAGATGATGTGTTTCTTTCTTTTGTCGGATTATGTGATTCTTTCTTTTGTCAGATTATGTGATTCTTTCTTATATACTTTTCTAGTTTCAGTTCAATTGGTTTCGTGTAATCTTTCTAACTCTCGTGTTGAGTTTATGCAATTTCAGTCCATCTGTGATTAGCCGGCATTATCCGGTTTTGTAAGTTGATTTCCGCACCTGAGGGTTTTTTGTATCTTACATTTCAAGCATGTTACTTATTTACTGAAGCGGTCTCGAGTGCTTATTCTATTATCGGTATTACAGGTTGGCGGGTGGTCACAAATTGGTATATAATAGCAACCCGAAGCTGGCATTTATATTTTCCTTAACTTTAAACCATGCTCCGTGTATTTGTTTAGTGTTTATCCCTTTTGGCCTTACCTTGTTAACTGCTGGGACATCGAAATCTTCTATATGGCACGGATTCCCCTTCTTCTTTATAATAACACCCTGTTTTATTGCTTGGATGAGTTTGTCCGTCTGTATTACCATGTTCCAGAAGATTATAAGCTGTTCCTTTGTTTATACTGTCTCCGGTGCATGCTGCTACCATTTATCTGGATGTTTAAAGTCCATTTGTTTGCAAATTCCTCAGTGAATCATCTTTCTAACCAATTCACGTCCGTTTTTGTATTCTTTTTTAACTAATTTGAGATATATCGTTTCGTTTCTTTGTCCCAAAAGGTGATTTGACAGAAATACGTGAATTTGACATGGATACACACGTGGCCCGGAGAAAACAACATAGCATGATTGATTGTCAAAAATAAAATATTTGGTTGGTGTACTGAAATTTCATTTGACAGAAGTAGATGAACTTGGCTTGAACATAACAATATAACAGATTGATTGTCAAAATAAAATAATCGTTTGTTGAAGCCGAGCCACCTTGCTTCAAGAAGAAAAACATGTATGTTGAATTGTCAAATCTAATATAATTATTCATTAAAATCTACCTGCAAAAACTAGCTAAACAAATAGTATAGAATGGAACGCGAAATCACACGTGGGCGTTTGCAGGTGGTCAGAAATCGTTATGTAATAGCAACCCGAAATTTACATCGTTATTTAGTTGTCGATTTGGGTTCAAGAAAAACAAATCCCTCGAACTCATGTGTGTGCGTCCTCTTTATTTACTCACCCACGCTCCTTCATCGTCATCGACAATAAAGATATATTATTATATTTTCCCTGTGATACAAGTGTTGTTGAATATGGCAGAAAACTGTGTGCATCCTTTCCATTTGCAGAATTAAGGTATTTATTCCGTATTAATAATATAATTCCGACCAAAACTACTTATTAATATTACTATTTGCACCATGGTTTTTACCTGATTCCCTTGAAAATAGACCTGGATGGGTCTGGAAGTACTTGGTACACCTGCAGTTATGGCAGATTCAAACAAAGACCCTGATTCGGCAAATGGAAAAGGATCCACACAAAGATATCCAGACGTAAATTGTCTGTCATATTCAACAACACTTGTATTACAGTGAAAAATGCTGCCTTAATGTGCATTATATTTTTATACATCATTGTGTCATCATTCGATTAAGGTCCATTGTAAGATCCCTAGTTTTAGCAACAATCTATTGAACCGATTCCTGGTGGATATACCCACTCACAGACAAACTTCCATCGTATGTCAAGAATTTCGCTCACTTTGAGGAAAAATTCAATAATGGGTCCATTCATTCCAACTACATAACTCACATGTTAGTTTATTTTTAGTGTCCCCTACGTTCCATCTTTACTTCTAATACTACTACTAATACTACTAATACTAATAATACTAATAATAATACTAATAATAATAATAATAATAATAATAATAATAATAATCTATTAATTATGGAGTTTATGTATCTGTCTGTCTGTTTGAAGCCTAAACTTCATCAGAGTAGTATCACTATTTACTAAGTCCGCCAGCTTTATTATATACTACTTCAAAACCCGCCGTAAACACTATGCGCATTTCTCAATTTACATAATCAATTGCTTTTCAACTTCTAATGAATTAATATTCGCAAATATACACTCATAATTGTTGTCTTCAAATTTCTACATGTATTTACGCTATTTTGCTCGGTAATAATCTTACTTATAAATTATAATTATTTCTTTTATTATTTACATATATATATATATATATATATATATATATATATATATATATATATATATATATATGAAATGAGTTACGTAGTTATTCCATATACCTCCAACTGATTGAACAGCGAACGTTAATCCATTGAAACGATTACCTCGCTCCGTCCAATCAGTATGGACGCAAGACGAGCGCGTAATTTAAAATGTAAACAAAACGCTGGCATTTTCCGTGTTACTTTAACTTACGCTGTTAAGCTTTTATTTACAAACTGTTCTTATTATTCCATGTTTTATTTATTAAAATAAAAGATATGATTTTTTTCTTTTCTGTCAACACAAAACACAATACAACTGATTTTAGAATCAAATTGTTTAATTAAAAAAAGGTCATTAAACAAACACACACACACATTGTAACGAATTTAATTTAGGTAAACTTTCTTTCTGAGACCATTTACATAACTAATCGTGTTTACTGTGTTTGATTTTTTTTGTGTGCTTTTACACTATAGAACACGCGCTAACTTTGACTCTATCGTTAGGGTAAGGGTCAGGGTCAAAGTGGGGGTTAGAGTTTGGGTCAGGGTCAGAGTCAGCACGGGTCCTACCGTAAAAAAAGTACGGATTTTTTTTACCTTTCTACCGATTCGAAAAATACTGTTCGCTGTATTTAGTTTTTTAAATTGTTGATTTTAACAATTTTATTGAATCAAATTGTTTAATTAAAATAAAAATTGATTTAAAAATTACTGCTTAAAAAAACATACATTTTAATGAATTTAATTTACGTAAACTTCTTCTCGAGAGCATTTAACGCTGTATTTGATTTTTTACTATTTTTCTTTTTGTTTTTTCCTTTTTCATTAAAAATATTTATATGGGGGAGGATTGAAAAAAATGGGGGGCGGTCAACTTTGTATTCTTTTCTTAACTAAAAATATTCCTCTGTATCGCGAAGGGTAAATAAAAAATTTGCGGGGGGGTCCAAAAAAAATTTTCTTTACTTTTTCAACTAAAAATATTTCTATTAATAGGGAAGGGTAAAACAAAAATCGGGTCGAAATTTTTTTTTCTTTATTTTCATCTAAAAATATTCTTGGTCATAAACAAAGAATATCAACGTCTAACCACCCAAGAAATATGACTGAGGCTCCATCGGTTTACACGTCAGCGTTCATTTTTGACGCGGCAACCTAGTAAAAATATTCGACCAGAGGTAGCATATATTTGCTAATAATAATAATAATAATAATAATAATAATAATAATAATAATAATAATAATAGTCCCCAAAAACATGGAGAAAAGACTAGGAGAAATAGGAATCAAAGGGATAACTGAGACCATACAAAGGACAGTAATGATCAAAACAGCTACAATCCTGAGAAATGTCCTCGAATGCGGAAACCAACCAACATAAGACACGAATGGAAACAAACACATGGAAGCACAAGAAAATAGAACCGGGGAAAATACAACCGCACGAGAGAGGCGCAAGCATAGGCTCACGCCACGAAAATTATAGACAGAGGGTCGAGGAGGGAAAGCGCAAACCAGACCTCCACTGGAAGAGCGCGGACAGCTCTGGGACCTTGGAGAGGCTTGTTGCCACTCGGGCCCCAGAGGGGACCAATGGCCCTTATCAGCGGGAAATCGGTGGTAGGTGGCTGTTGCGATACCGCAAGGTCATCATCGGTGATGAACGAAAAGAGGTGGAGCATACTGGAAGTCTGAGGAGACTTGTTGTCACTCAGACTCCAGGGAATACCACAGGTTGTTGGCAGTGGGCGATCACTGACGATGACCAGTTTGATAACTCCTAGTGAGTAAATAATAATAATAATAATAATAATAATAATAATAATAATAATAATAATAATAATAATAATAATAATAATAATAATAATAATAATAATAATAATAATAACAACAACAACTATAATGAGAACTAGATAATAGTTGGGTTTTTTTAAATCATTTTTTTTATATAACCGGTGTAAATTATCAAATACTTTTTAAGGAAAAAAAATTTCTACTCGCTAAAAATATTTTCCCTTTCTTAAAAGTCCTATACAACTATCTGCGGTAACTATGAATCGAGCCAAAAAATGGCAAACATTATTTGGGGTTTAGATTTCGTGACGAGAGAAACATGACCTTCGTGTGAGATGAAATACATTTTTTGTATGTGTTAATTTCTCCATATTGCATTAGCATGTATACCGGCTACGTGACATATTCACCGAAAATAAGAAAGAAATATAGTGGAACAAGTTAAAAAACGAAATCATTTATAAAAATTTTTTCATTTTTTGCAAGGAAATTTGTGAGCATCCGAATATGTTGAATATATTCAATAGAACTTTGTAAAAGAAAACCGTCATGGATATTTGTCTAATTGAAGAAAGATATGCACGTCAATATCTTTTAATATTCTTTCAATAACTTTTTCCTTTCAAAAACTGCTTTGTATGCACAACCATTGTATGTTTTGATTACTTTTTGTTCCGCTTTACGGCACATCAGGCTTTTTATTCACTTCATATCTAAAAAACGCACATTGCAACTGTAAATAAGGGGCCAGAGTTATAGGGGCATCATAGGTGGGTAAAACTTTTACATGTTAGTACATCGAGGAAACAGGGAGCAGCAAAATAATTCCAAGGGCAAGCGGTTCAGGGATGAAACTATTAGATTAAAAAGCCTTCCGGCATCTGGCGACATTTATAGTGAAGGGGTGTGATATTGCTATTTGTCAGGTTTGTCGAGGGTATCTTACCCGCATATCTTTTCTACTGATGAGTCATCGCCTATCAAGTCCAACAGTCACTCGATAACAAAAGATTCATGAAGTGGATTGTCGATTTAATGGTCAATAATATTTGATTAGTAGAATGGACAAAGACTAAATGAAAACAGAATAACCTAAAACTGAGAGAATTTACAGACATAAAGTATTTAAAAATATGGGCGTCTTCATCCTTGTGAAGCTGCTCATGGGATATATATATATATATATATATATATATATATATATATATATATATTATGTCTTATAATGTTTGTCAATTTACCAATTATTCTATTATTTACGAATGTGGAGCACAGCTTATTCTGATATAAAATGAAGAAATGCTTTGCTGAGCTGGTCGCTGTCCTCTTCAAACAATATAACTAATACCTTGCCGAATAAATACGATGCAATCGCGCCCGTGATGAGTATATTTGGTTATGATACTTCGATCTATTTTCCACGTGATATTAGGCAAAATCGAACGCATACATATCTAAAGCAATAGCTGAATACTTAGAAAATAACTTTCAGTCTGCAGTAGAATAGGGCCAAAAATGGAGGGAGATAAGCAATGTAACGAAGACAAAGCTCCTATTCTTTAACAATTATGAGAAACCTTTCTAACCACCAATTGCCATATCTGGTAGAAACTTTTCCTGACACTCCTACGTTGAAACCGTTAAGCCTAACATTCACATGCAACAATAATTTATCTATGTTTGAGACCCTGTCCAATCGCCGCACTGCTCCATCCTGATTTCGGTTTTACCGGTACTACCACGGTATGTGCTCTGGCGGATTTACTGCACTTGTACCCTTTTAGCGTAAATAACCCCGACTAACTCGATTCGTAGCAAAATCACACCCCTTTCACTGTAGAAGTATTTCAAATGCCGAATAATTTGCTACTCTAATAACTTATTTTCTCGAACCGCTTCCGTTTAGAATTCTCCTTCTCCTCCCTGTTTCCCTGTCTGTACCAACATAATTGAAGAGAATAAATCCAATCGAATTTGTACTTGACGTAGTCGATTTAATAGTTGGCAAATGTTCCTAATTAAGCCAAACACGAATTCTTGTTCTTATATTTTATCAATAATATTTTTCATGAAACGTATAAAAGAACAAAAAATATTTATGAATTAAAAATATTCCACAACTTCATTGCATGTTTTCTCCTTTGAAATGTTTACCAATGAAAACCAGAGAAAAAATGAAGTTTGGAATTAAAATATTTTCACATTTCAGTGGATAAAAAGAAAACAATAGAGAAACAAAACAAAACAGAACATATATTCTTAAGATGCGTCCAATTAATCTGCGCATGTAACGATAGAAATATTTTTTTTAAACTGAAGCAGACCAATGAAAAAGTATTTTCAAACTTGAACGTGACGGACCAATGAAAAAATATTTTCAAACTGAAGCAGACCAATGAAAAAGTATTTTCAAACTTGAACGTGACGGACCAATGAAAAAGTATTTTCAAACTTGAACGTGACGGACCAACGAAAATGCGAGTTTTTACTCAAAAGAAATAAACCGACAAAAATTACATTTCAAAATTAAACGTGACAGACCAACAGATAAACTTAAGCATGAGAGAGCGACAAAATCATATTTAAAACTTAAACGACGAAAATGCATTTTCAATCTTAAGCGTGACAAACCAAAGGAAAATACTATTTTAAACTAACGAAAAACGCTATTTAAAACTTTAGCAATACTAACCAATATTAATTGTATTTTAAACTTAAGCGTGACAGAGGAACAAGATTCATATTTTAAATTTAAGCGCGATAGACCAAGAAAAATGTTCAGTTTAACTTAATCTAAAAAAGACGAGTAAAATCATATTTTAAATGTAATCGTGACAGACCAACGAAAATGTTATTTTTACTAAAGCATGAGACCAATGGAAATCATATTTTAAAATCAAGCGTTGCAGACCGACGAAAATGCTTGTTACTTTGTTGCGTCACTTTTAAATTAAAAATAATTAAAGAGTGACAGACCAAAGTAAAATGCTATTTCCACCGTAAGCGTTACCGGCTACAGTAAAATATTATTTCAACAGGTCGAAGTAAAATGCTATTTAAGCCTTAAGCGTTGTAGATGAAAGTAAAATGTTACTTAAACCTTAATTGTGACAGACGAAAGTAAAATGTTATTTAAAACGTATGCATGACAAACCACCTGTCCGACAAAAAAAAACAGGTTAATACGTATCGAAAAATAATTTTTTGTGTGAATTTAAAATCCTGCCTGATTCCATTGAATTCCTTGTTGCTTTGAAATTCGCAGACAAAAATGAAAATGGAAAGTTTTTTTCAGACGTATTAGTAAAAAAAAATATCTTTTTTATTAAAAATCCGTGTCGGCTTTTACTGATTATTACGTGAGTTGCATGAAACTTCTCTGCTATTTCGCGTGCCGTTAGCTTAATATTTTACTTCAACTAAACTTTGCAAATATTCCTGGTCAATCGAAGTTAGTTTTCTAGTCTCAATGGAATCTTTTAAGGAAAATGCATAATCTATATACTACTAAAAGTCTATGGGTCTTGTATGTTTGCAATCAGCTTTCAGCTTTCCGGTTTTCAACATCCGGTTGCGCATGCGTAAATAGCATCGTCTTAAATCTGTTAATCCGATTCCGTTAATCTCTTACGATTAACGAACGCATGCAATTTTTCATTCTGGAAATTTTTATATCGCTTTTAATATAAACAATTTCATTTAATTTCATCAAATAGTTTTTTTGTTTACTTGACGACTAAAAACATTCAACGGGAGCACTTCGTAAAGTCTGTCGCAGTTTCAAACCCTTTTAAAAAACAAAAACAAACAAACAAAACAACAACAATCTATATATTAATACGCTAAGGTGTACGTACGTGTGTCACGCTTCCGGCAAACGCTCTGCGCATGCGTGCCGCACCTAGATTATTAATAACATTTAATTAACCTAATTTCTGCATAGTATTTTAATTATTTCCCTTTAGCGCAACGGTAAGCGACGTAGTATTTTTGTCTTTGGCCCGACTGGTTTATAGTTCGATCCCAACCAGCCGCTAATATTTTTTCTTCTACATTTCGAGCGGAAGGGGAAGAAATAATACATTTTTTTTTATCTTTTAAATGAAATTGTTAGTTGAAACTAACAATTTCATTTAAAAGATTATATATAAAAATTTGAATTTAACTATAATAAGTATTATGGTACCTGTTCAGTGCATATTTACCTATAAGTATGGCCAACCACTTATAATTCAGTAACTGTAATTTTAAAAAAAAACAATTATAATAAACAGAACGACGCATAGAAATCTATCTATATTCTTTTTTCAACAATTACATTTAATTTCATCAAATAGTTTTTTTGTTTTCTCCACAAGTGTCACGCACATACATGAATTCCATAGCTAATATAACAAACTGACCCAACGGGTCACGGGTGGTCTAGTGAATACTAAAGCTCGCAGATATTTCAACACATTCGGGAATTGATTTCAGTATGTTATAAATTCATCTCGTGATACGTCTGGTGGCTATTCTTCTGGTGGTTCATATCAAGTCGTCATATTGCAACTCTATTATTAGTTTAGATGGAATCTGCTTAGGGATTAATTAATGCCTTCAAACGATGTAGAGTATTTAAAATATTAATTTATTAAATAGTAAAAAATAATACATCGTAGGCACAAGTAAAAGTATAGCGTGAGCATACTAAAGCAAAACGAACCGACTTGGGTTAATATATAAGAAAACATATAAATATCTGACCACCTTCAAATAAATAAAGTGGCACCTACACTGGTATGTATCCGAAATAAGATGAAGAGGCTAGGGGGATAGAACAAACGAGATATCTAAGTGATGGAATGCTAAAGAGGCTTATTGTCACTCAGGTTCCTGAGAAAGTCGCCGACGGTTAACAAAAAGAACACAACGATAAACGATATGTGCAAAATAATTAATAGAGTTGCAATGTTGCTGGATATCAGCAGAGATTGTAAGAAATCGGTACTCTTATTAAGAACGCACCGCGTTTCCGTGACTTCGAGTCGTAAACGTTCGGGCCTGTATCGGAATCGCTCGAGAGTTGACGAAACTAATAACCAATGAGGTTGCAACAGGCATTAGGCAATCAGGTTATAAGCAATTAGACGATAACTTTTGGAAGAAATTAATTTCTACGATCCGCAGCGCGTTTAAAAAAAATAATTTCTACGATCTGTGTCAGCGCGTTGAATCTCTTAAAGGACTCATTGATTTCTGTCAGCAACGGTCACTTCTAGCGAAAGACTAACCCTAACCTTAAACCAAGAATATGTTACAAAGAAAAAACATTGAAAGCAAAATGAAAAAGCAAACAAACAAGAAATTGGTTACAAACAGTGGTTTCGTTGTTTGCTATATTAAAAAAATCATATTTTGAAACTTTTCGGTGCACATAAAAAACAATTGTATTTAGAAACATTTGATTAACAATGGTTCCTTTGACAAAACATCTAATTAATAACAGTTGTTTAGCTATGGCTTGTTTGTTCTTTATTTTTATATATGTATTTTACTTTGATTCTCTTCGTCTGTATTTATCGTCTGCCAGTCTCTAATTTATCGTTTGGCAGTTTTCGCCTCGTCAACTCTTAGGCGCTTCCGAGACCTGCCCGAACGTTGACGACGCGAAGTCACGGAAACGCGGTGCGTTCCCTATAAGAGTACCCGGAAATCTAAGGAAACCTTCTGTCACTCAGATTCCAGAGAAATTCACCTGATTTTACCGGTGAAAGATGACTAGTAATTACTCGTGTGAGAACTAGTAAGTATGTCAACAGATATGTGAACACTTTCAGGAATTTATTTTAATATGTTATAAATTCATCTCGTGATGCTTTTAGTGGCTACTCACCTGAAGGCTGACATGTATATCGAATCTTTAATCGCAATATTGTTACATTTTTATTTGTAGCTGGAATCTGATGAGAGATTTATTGATTACTACCAGCGATGTAGATTATTTAAAAGATTACTGTATTAGTAGAAATGGAACTGGGTGTAAAGTTATATTTTCTAATACCATAGTGTTAGGTATGAACCTATCACATGCTCACTATATATAGCTGTAATAGTATTATATACTTATAGCACTATTTAAACGTTAGTGTGTCAAAATTACATAGTAGTAGAATTGTCCGTGTAAATAATTTACAAAGAAGTAAAGCGGAAAATTCAAAGTAGAAATTAAGCTGACGTGTTCTGAATGTGACGTCATTTACAGGAAGTCACAATGTGACAAATAATGAAAAATATAGTGAACTTGCTCCGTTTAGCTGCCAATCTGAACAGATTCAAATGTATAGTTCAAAGCTCTAACTCCGCCCCCTGGGGAAAGAGTGATGAGAAATTTATGTAATACTAATGCAACTCTGCATTGTACTGTATATAAGATACTGTATATAATATACTGTATATAATATGCTGTATATTTGTAAAAAGTAAACTAAATTCTACTAAGAACACAAGCAAAGATAATAAGCTGACGTGTTCTGGATATGACGCCATGAACAGGAAGTCTCCATGTGACACATAACGAAGAACATATATGTAAAAAGAAAAAAAACCTGCACAAAGAAAATGAAAAGTGCA
Source organism: Sepiola atlantica (assembly GCA_963556195.1). Lineage (NCBI taxonomy): Eukaryota > Metazoa > Mollusca > Cephalopoda > Sepiida > Sepiolidae > Sepiola > Sepiola atlantica. The sequence continues at coordinate 212,947,186 of OY744516.1, forward strand.
GACGGAAAGATAATTGTGTAGTTTTTTCTTAATTGCTACGTCTGGTCATAACAACGAATAAAGAGAGAAAGAAAGGCAAAGAAACATTATAGCTGCTTGAACGTTTTACTTGTCTGTTACCTGCACGTCAACTAAACACAGCTGTTAACTGGTTATCCACATGAAAAACTATATGTTGCGAGCAGAAAAATCGACTGTAGCACTACTCTAGACTCTTAATTACAATTGATCTATGAGAAAGAGAACTCTAAAATAACACCTGTCCTCGCTTTTGCGAACATCGCTTAACCTTCGGGCTCTGATATGTGGTAAATGTTCTGTTCTCGGTCAGAAAAGAATAAATCTTTCTAGGTTGATTTTTATTTTGTCCAATTCAAAGGGGGCTGTATTTTCTAACATAAAAACCGACCTAGTGGCTAACGTGGCCTTCATGGACGGACAATTAAATAGGTATCCTAACATTGTTAAGTGCCGTCATGGACTTGTCCTTGCTAGTGAATGAAGTTAAATTTGGTAAAGGAGATTTTTTTTAATAGGAAATCATGGTGGATACTTCTTTTTTGAATGTATCAATTGTATTTTGAAACATAAATGAGCAAGTCAATTTATTAATTAAACAATTACAACAAAAAATATTTCTCCCAAACGATTCAATTGTTAAAGATTTACATTTACGATTTTTATATTTCCTAGTGCTCTATGGGAAAATCTCTTCGAATTCAAATAAATCTATATATGAATCGCATATAAAAACGTGTACGATTCGGTATAGAATGAACGAATGATGGTTGACATGCTATACAACCCAAAATAGATAAGATAATAACAAGTGTAATGACACCTTACAGATTTTTATATTTGATAGTGCTGTATGAAAAAATCTCTTCGAATTCAAAGTAATTTACAAATGAATTGTATACAGAAACGTATACGATTCTGGTATAGTATTAACAAATGACTGTTCTCATACTATAAAACACAACATAGGTAAGATAATAACTGGTGTAATGACACGTTAAAGATATTTATATTTCCTTATGCTGTATTTAAAAATCTCTTCGTATTCAGATATATCTACAAATGAATCGTATACAAAAACGTGTACGATTTCGGTATAGAATGAACTAATGATGGTTGGCATGCTATAAAACTCAACATAGATGAGATACGTAGTGTGATGACACCTTACGAATGTTGATATTTTCTTGATGATGTATGAAAAAATCTCTTCGAATTCAAATGAATCTACAAATGAATTGTATACAGAAACGTATACGAGTTCGGTACAGCATGAACTAATGATGGTTGGCATGCTATAAAATCCAACTAGGATATTATAATAACTAGTGTAATGACACCTTACGGATTTTTATATTTCCTGGTGCTGTATGGATAACTCTCTTCGAATTCAAATTAATCTATGAATGTATCGTATACAAAAACATGTAATATTTCTGTACAGAATCGAACAAATGATGGTTGACATGCTATAAAATCCAACAAGGATAAAATAATAAGTAATTTAATTACATGTTACAGAGTTTTATATTTTATATTTATGATGTGGGAGAAAAGCGGAAATTGGACAGTAAGACTGTTTCAAGATCCAATAATTCTTTTAAGCACATTAATCTCTCTTTGGAAAACAGTGTTAACGATTTAAAATTTAACAGCTGTCACTGAAGATTTCTCTGACAACATTGTCTTCGCAATTTTTAAATTATAAGAAAGACAAAACTTGAAATAAAAACAAATGGCAACCACAGAGGGAGTGAAAGAGATATATTTCTTTATACCAAGCTAATATATATAAGTTGACATTCAAATTACCTCACTTGGTAAATTATGAACATAATATTTAAAGAAATGTTTTGATAATTTAACGTTTTTATTAAATTCCTTTAATGAATTACTGTTTACATCGACAAAACTATTCCATATATATATACGAGGCCTGTCTAAAACGTATCCAACCTTAGGCCAGAAAAATATTTCAAATTCGTGACGTGGTTAGTGACCTAATCCTTATCAAAGTAGCCCCTTGTGCTTGCACACACTTATGCCAACGATCCACCCACTGCCGGAAACACCTCTAGTAGTTTTTCCGCACCCTCTTAACACCAGCTGCACTCCGAGGAGTTTGGAGCCAGCCAGAACGCTGGCCACTCTCCGCTAATTATTTTTGAATCGGTTGAACCGCTACCTAATTTGTGTTACATATCACATCTTCTCCAAACACCTGCTGAATCTAATGTACACCAATTTGATTGAAATACTATTACTATATTTAACTAATCGAAAAAGTGAAAAAATAAAGAAAGGTCTCGTCAAACAAAACACTCCCTGTTATTTAATAACATTTTCCTAAATATATAAATAATATATATATGCATATATATAATGTTAGATATGTGTATATATTTTCACACATATATATACATATATATATATATATATATATATATATATATATATATATATATATATATATATATATATATATATATATATATATATATATACTTCTTTTGTAATATAGTAAGTAAAATACCATTAAGGTGTTCGATAAATTAAGAATTATCCCAGAGTGTATATTTGTATTTCCCAGGGTGTTGGTGGTAAATCCCTGTTTAACTGTTTTTTCTGTGGCGTTGGTATCTTTCCCGAGAGTGTTCGACTACAAGGCTAACAGGGTTTAACTTTAATTTCCGGTAGGGGCTGTGTAACTTCTTTTGTAATATAGTAAGAAAAATCTCAGCAGAGTGCTCGATTAATTGAGAATTATCCGAGAGTGTATGTTTCAATTTCCCAGCGTTTTGGTGGTAAATCCCTGTTAAACGGTTTTTTTTCTGTAGCGTTGGTATCTTTCCACAGAGTGCTTGACTAAAAGGTTAACAGGGTTTAACTCTAATTGCTGGTAGCGGCTGTGTAACTGACGCAGGGAAGCTTAAAGCAAAGAATTTACGCACACAGAAACACCTTCAGATACAAAAATAAGGCAAATACGGCACTTGCGAGCCAGTTATGGCAACTTAAAGATGAAAAGACATCCTTCACCATCAAATGGAAAGCAATAAAGAGAAGACCATCCCTTTTCCCAGCCATTAATAGATTTATTCTGTGTGATGCAGAAAAATACAATATATTAAGGGCCATTATTGACCCAAATACAGTCTGTTTAAATATCAGAGATGCAATCTGTAAAGGATGCATCCACAGGAGACAATTAATACTTATAAATTGGACTTACTGATCCTCAGAAAGGCCTAGCAACACCCCCCTCTGCCTAATACATAACCTCATTATTGCCCCACTAAATACCGACTTCAACTTCGGAAAATCCTCCCAAAATCACCCCTCATAAATATAAATAAAAATAGGAATAAATACATTAATTGGCCCATATTCACACAACTACTCAAGACCAATAAATATGAATAATATGAAATAATAACTTTTCAAATAATAATTTTCCAGATATAAAGAGGGTAACACCCCCATTTTACATCATTATTAATCCCATAAGTCCGCATTATATCTTACTTAAAATGCTAACCTCCCATATCTCCCAAACAGATTCAATCTTGTCGATCTAATCCTTACTTTTATCTCTAAACCAGTCTAAATCAGTATACTAATATTATGACTCCCATAAGCCTACACTATACCTTAGTTAATAATGTTAAATCCCGAATACAAATCATTCAAGAACCCTGCAGAGTTACTGCCATTAGACTGATCAATAAAGTACCATGACCGGACCAAGGTTTAAATCTTTATTTAAATTCTTTTTGGATTTATTTAAAGCCCTTTAATGCAGGCTTTGAATTTGAATTTAATCTGTTTTTATAGCCTTTTTTTATCTTTTCATGAGTATGATCCTTAAACTCATATTCTCTCCTTATTTTCTCTAGAAGACACTTTATTAACCCTCAAAACAGTAACGGCCAAATATACGCCACTTATAAACATCGACTCACGGGATTTATATAGAAAGATTTTTGATTTTTTTATATTTTAAAATCTTTTCAATTTTTTAATCTCAACTGTAACTTTTACCCCCCTCTTCTTTTTTCCAAACATGATTAAACCTTCGTTACACTAAATTTAAACAAATATACATAACACTTAAAGCAAATAACGCGTCAAAACGAGAATGACACGTGACTTCACATTTTTGGAACAGATGACAACATAAGCTGAAGAGAGCCGGATGGCTAAGTCTTCTGAGCTTCAAACCGACGGTACTAATATACTAATAATACTGATATACTATTTTTCTGTACCAATATATATATATATATATATATATATATATATATATATATATATATATATATATATATGAATATATATATATATTACTATTTCATGTATCCACATGAAGTTTTATAAGGGGATATAATTTTTTTATGTATCAATTTTTAGTATTTACTTCAACAGTGCTCGATACGTAAGTACAGCTAGGAACAGCTAATAGTACTTACTACATATAATGTAAGTAGAGCTAGGTAGTAAAAATACTTACTATATATATATATATATATATATATATATATATATATATATATATATATATATATATATGTACACCTAACTAAGGAACGGATCATTCTGATTTTCGAAATATACGTACTAGGCCACACAGTGAGTAACATTGGCACGTTATTTTTTTTAAACTTTACTATTTCGCATGTACGTCTAACAAAACTAGCATCCTTCCCAATTTATTTTTAAATACGTCGGATAAAAAATACTAAAATAAAAATTGCTCTACATCAAATGCTGAGTCATATTCAGTAATACATTTTAAAAGACCGATGCGAACGAGATTCAGTAATGTGAATGTGTAAGGTATGTATTCTAGGAAACAGGGTGAGTCACGTAGGCACATTATTCATTTATTTATGAACCTCTACCATGTAGAGGTTGACACAGAAACCGTACTCTAACGCATCAAAAAGAAACAAGATCATAATTTAAACTGAATCTTATCTATCCTGGGACAGGTATTATACTAGTGTCTTTTATAAAACTGTGAAGTTTGCTTAGCATATTACACATGCTACTTCTTATATTTACATATTATTTCGTGTGAAGTATGAGAACAAATGTCTTTTCTATCATTTCAACGTAAAGGTATTTATTTTCTTTTTATCAGTTACAATTAAATCTCGATGTATGGTTGACAAAGTAAACGATTATCTTGAAGAGTGCGAATTGTTTCTGGTTGAATTAATTTTTTGTTTCTTCTATTGACAAACTTATTTTCTTTTAATATCAAAGAACTTCTTTCTAAAACACTTCACATTCGTATGGGTTTACTCTTTTTATAAACCTTTAAGCTTAAATGATATTTATAAATTTAATTGAAATCCAGAATTATTTAAAACTAACATATATAAGCTTTCTCCGGTCGCATTTCTTGCTTGGCTGAGAAAATGGTATCATGATGGACGAACATATACTACACTGCTCCCAAAAGAGGAGGAAGCGGTGTCTAAGAGGATATATTATGAGGAACGAACATATTTACACTACAGGCTAAAGGAGGAGTGAATGCAGAGGAATATGGTATCTTGATAGACGAACATATACTACACTGCTCCCAAAAGAGGAAGTAATTCATTGGATGATGGTATCATGACAAACATAAATTAACTACACTACGCTCATCAAAAAGTAGAAGGTAATGCTTGGGAAGATGAAATCATTCACACAGAACATATACTACACTACTCAACAAAACAAAGGAGCAGGTAATACCTGTAAGGATGATATCATAACGAAAGAACATAATACACTACGCCTATACAGAAGAGGAGGTAATGCCTTCTTATGACAACAGAGCAAATATTACACTACCCCTAGCATTAAACATAAGAAGACAGTACATTAGTTTGAAATAGTATAGATTTAAGCAATAAAAGATAGTAAACAGTAGATTGATAGAATTAATAGTATAGTTTCGGCTTTAGACTGAGAGATACAAAACCTCTATAAGTAATAAAAGTACAATAGTACCTTATTAATAGAAGTAATAGTATAGTTTCGGATTCAGACTGACAGACTTCCTTTAGTAAGAGTACAGTATTAATGGAAGTAATAGTATAGTTTCGGATTCAGACTGACATACTTCTCTTACGAATAAAAGTACAATAGTACAATATTAATAGAAGTAATAGTATAGTTTCGGCTTCAGACTAGCAGATACCAATACAATAGTATGATATTAATAGAAGTAATAGTATAGTTTCGGTTTCAGACTCACAGACTTCCCTTCGTAATAGAAGTGCAATAGTACAATATTAATAAAAGTAATAGTATTGTTTCAGCTTCATACTGATAGATACCAACCCCCCATTATTACTAAATTATATAATTTAATGATGATATGTTTCTACAATCAGATGTGTATATTAAGGCATCATCGTCTGTACGACAAATTTACCAAAGTTTATATTGTTACTTGCATTCCATAGATGTTCCGTTTTCATTTACGCGCGGCAAATAATTCGTGTGGGTGTGTATTTTCGTCTTCCATGTATACATCAAAAACAATCTTGCAGATGGAATGTAGCCTTTTATCGTCTTTTTCATGCCTTCATTTTATCTGTTATCTGTGACAATCGATTTATTTCCCACAAAGATCAATCAGATTTTTTTGCTAAATCGTCATACTGACACAGTTATGTGTTTAGACACAGCTGTGAACATTGACATAAAAGCTTTCACTTCATAATGCATCTTATATTAATAATGTTTTTTTCTTTCCTGTTTCCGTATTTAGTTTGTTTCAGAAGTTAATTTTATCTGCAGAAAAAGCCTCGTTTCATTCATTGAAAGGTTGGCATCGTTTCTCACGACATACACTTTTATTGCTATTCCTTATTTAGCAAAAGAAACAAGCAAAACAAAACCAAGAAAAAATGTAGTAAGTTGGATTGAAATATCGATCTCGAAAATGCTTCCATAGGGGGTCTTTAGTTATGTGCTGGTTTTATGACTCGTTTACGGATTTTCAATATCATACAAGATCGAGAAGATAAAACTCCCTAACCACGAAAACGACACGTTACAAAGCTAAACTACACGTTAGATAGGTGATCGATTCAAGCTAATATTAACATAATTGTAACATATTTCGGAATGTTGGGTCACCTGGCGCAACCAATTATGGTGTTAGGTTATAATCAGTTTTAAGTGACAGTCTTCTCGAGGTTGCAGGTTCAATCCGTTACTATACGCAATACTAACTAAGAATTATTACCTAAAACTTCTACTCAGCCATGGCTGATAGAACGAGGAATATCTACCTCCGTCGATTAAATAAAGTATCTAGTTCGAAATTCTACATAGATCCCCAAGTTCGACAAGATGCATGTGCACATGCCCAAAGGTTACATCGGCTAAAACGTTGTATGCATAGCATCCAAGATGAAATCAGTAGTCCGAATAATCCAAATAATATATAATTTAACAATTTTGACTGTGCTTATTAAATAAATTAACGAAGCGGCATTCATCTTAGGCGAGTGTAACCAGATTTTGCCGAAGGGGGAAGTTTCTAGGGAATTGTAAAATTTACAAGCGGTCCAGAATCGCATGTATATCCCGGTGAGGGGAGATGACAATGTGAGGTTTTTGCAGTTCTTATAGAGAGGTGTTCCTACATACAGCGACTGGTATTCCCAAATTATCAACCATCTGGTACTGACAATGTTCAACGTTGCTTAACTTCGATGATCTAATGAGTAGTGGTGTATCAACGTGGTTTTGTTGTATATCATTAAAGTATTAAATCAGTCGCCTCATTTTGAAGCCCACTAAAATATCACCAAGTCAAATTGCTACCATGTTTCCTTGCTGGAAGATAATTTATTCGTTTTTGGACTTTTGTCTCTAATCTTAAAAGAACTTATGGTTAAGGGGCTATGAACTGTAGGGAGAAAATTCACTTAAATGTTTCTCTTAGAATGTTATTATTTTTCTTTGAATTTTTTAGTTAGTACCAGCCCCTTGTGCGACGTTTTTAAGTACTCAAGTATGTAAATGTCCATATTTACCTAACATTTACGTCTTTATAGCTAGTACGTAGAAAATATTTGTGGAATTTCGTAAAATAAAATACGCTAATTAGCATTTATATGAGAGAGAGTAAGTAACCACGATTTATGTATTTTCGTATGTTTTTATTTGCAAAACAAATTTAGATGTTTTTTAAGCAAAAATAATCCGTTTTGAACTAATGCCTAATACTCTTCATGTCTATGTTTTTGCAGATTATTTTTAAACAGTTACTTAGTTTGAACATGAATATATAACCTTTAATAAATTATTTCATGCGAATTTTTTTATTTATAAAACACGTATACACTTAGGCACGCGAAATTCGAACTATGGTTTTTACATCTTAAAAACTACTGCCATCGCAATGTGTACTCTGCCTATTCTTTTTTTATTTCGGCACACAAACAAACTATAAACATAAAGTGTTAATAGTATATAGATTTCTTCGAATGGTTCGTCAGTTTTACGGCATTTCGTGTTAATCAATGTAGAAACACAATACATATTGTAAATTATTCATTGTATGCAATAAATTGTACAAAGGTTGCTATTTTACCAATTACATAGTATGATATCGTACGAATTACCAAAATCACGTATCCTTTTATTCATTCATGTTATTTTATGTACCTGCCGACCAAATGATGGTGTAGCAGTCACATATTTTTATGTACTATTTTCTTTTCTGTAAATAGACAGGTTTACCCCCGAGGTGATTAGCCCACCAGCTAATCAGAAGCCACCACGTAGGAACAAAAGAACCACAGAACTACTTCTTAAATCACTTATGCGATTTCATTTTCTCGTTCAGTGCAGTTAGAGCGAGTGCACTGGCTAGACAAGACGTATTTCGTTTGTTTCTCCAAATTGCCAACGATAAAGTAAATCTACAAAGTCGCATGACGCCCTTTGTAAAGGTTGACCCTTTAATTTGTTTAAATTATTTTACAGCCGAAAGAAATGTTGCTATGTACAACTTCAATGTCGTCTGTTAATTCATTTTTTGGAGTCATATACACCTTCTACTACAGCCTACTTTAATAACAATGGAGAACGGATACCATTAATCCCTCATCATTATAATAGCTTCATAGTACTGAAGCATCCTTACGCTCTTTAATAAATCCAATGGAGTCTCACACCAACATACTTCAATATAACCATAAACATGCCGCATGAGCTTAACTGGAAAAATAATACTTTCATTTCTGAAGTTATGGCCCTATCCCTTTTTATGTTTCATGGAATCATCTCCATTTTTGATGGTCGTAATATGATCAAAATCTGCTAAAACTTTCGGAATTTGCATTAATATTTTCCAGAAAACTGAAAGGTATAACAATTGTTTTAATATAAATTTCATATTACCGGGAGAGGAGGTGTAAGAAACAAGCTAAACATGACCTGATTAAAGCATTCCACATAGTTAGGGGATCTGCTTAAAACGAGTAAGGGGACACATGCACACGTAAGTTATCTTTCTCTCTATATATAAAGTTAGATATATGTATATGTTTACATATACACATATTGTGTGTATTTAGGCAGAATTTTCTCATGTATGCAAACATTATTAAAAATAACAGAATTGTTTATTTTCTTTTGAAACCTGAGGATGCTTCGACGAATAATCGATAACTTTCGTGAAACCTGTGAAACCTATGGAACGTTTATTATTTTTTTATTTTAATACATAAAAGACCATCAGAAATATTTAATAAATAAAAAAGATGTAATTAAACAGACGAATTCTGTTATTTTTAACAATCTTAGCATATATATATATATATATATATATATAGTATCAATAGTGAGTAAAGTAGGCATATTATTTTTTTACTTTCCTATTTAGGAATTGTGCCCTCTAAACTGCCCTCACCCCAACATTTTATTTGAATAAGCGAGATACAAAAGGGTAAATAGAGAAGAAGAAATTCCTCTATATAAAATTTTGAGTCATACCATGTAATCAAATTTTACCATTAAGGCAGTATGCTCATAAACCGCACGTCTCTCCAACCCGAAAAAAATAATCTAACCGAGATACGATTTCTTACAAAATAAAGTTTACTTACTTAAATTGTCGAAAATAAATTACGTTTTGTCACTTACAGAATAGACAAAGTATACAAGCAGGGCTTTATGGAGCCTTCTAGGACGGCGCTTCTTTTTGCTGGAGTGAATGAGAACAGGGCTCATTTTATATTCAGCTCGAGTAGAGCGTGAACAAGTCCATTTAGGACTAAATAGCGAGGTTTTATCGCCCGCGCTCCTCGCTCCTCACTCTAAAATTATTTGATTTTATTTTTAAACATAAGTTTTTTTTATTCAGTAATAAAAAGGAAAAAAAGTTATTATTTAAATTATATCTCTGGTAAATGTATATAAGATAAAGAGAGAGAGGAAGAGAGAGGGGAAGGGAAGGAGAGGGAGAAAGAATGGGAGAGTTACACATGGAAACAGAACATTTGAAGTTCTCAGGGTTTTTTTATAGATGCAAGTAGATTTTTACATCTACATGTTACATTTTTGATAGAACAGTTTTCTTAAGGTAAGAGACAATTTGGCAACAAATTTCTTCAAATGCGCCAGTGAGTCTATAGATGTCTTTGAAGTTATTTTCTAAAAGCTTTGAACTTTTTTTTGTAATTATGACAGGGATATTTATTGCTAGTTGAATGAATAAGCCAATTTTTCTTTTAATTTTAATTGAACTTTTATGTCACATTTTTACCCGTAGTCTTTATGGCGACATATTTTTATTCTTAAATTCGACTACTATGTTTTAACCTATTCATGTTTGCTTTTAAATTCGTTTAATTCCGTTAAAACTTGCTTTTGTAAATAAAATGTTCAAAGTTTGTTTTTTGTGTGTAATAAAATGTTAAAGCAGTAAATTATTTTTAGTCCAACGAAAAAACAATAAAAACCAACATGGCCGCTAGCGTTTCGAACCAGTATTTAAATTTAGATTCTCATCACTTTAAAATGCGGTTCCTATAGTACAATTAAACCGAGGTTTAAACTCGATAAAATTAAAGAAAATGTCTTAAACTTTAATTTAAAAAAGCAAATAATTAGACTTTTTGTCTAATTTGTTGTTTTGGGGAAGGGAAATTTGACCCGATATTTTTTCAGCTCTTAAGGTCTAGGACAGAAATTTGGTATGAAATTTTAAGACATTAAATGGATCTCTGAATTGTTTATTGACAATTTATTGATATTATTTAACAACTTATAGAATATACTTTTTATTCAATCTTTAAAAAATAAACTTTATTGTTTGTTTTTTCGCCCTAAATTCTACTATTGAAAAAAATGGATTAATCGATTTGTTTGAAAATACTTGCGCGTTTCTCTGTGGTAAATAATAATATACATTATACAAAATAGTTACGTTCGTAAAACAAACAAATATTAAACAACACACGACGATTAATGTTGCCCTGACTGTCTCTCCTCTCACAGAGAAATGTTTTCTTTAAAATGAAAATAATCACTAATAATGTTTAAAAGTAAAACTTTATTTACTTAAAACCACTATAAATTCCCTTCCAAAATAAATAGAAAAAATATCGAGTCAAATGTTCCTCACCTGAAAAAGTAGGTTGTTAATGTAATGAAAATTAAAATTGTTTTAAAATACTTCAGGGATTTTTCTATTTCTATTTTATATTTCAGGAAACGAAAATTTACGCATAATCCTATGCTTCGTCTGACATGTTCTCTTATAACCCTTAGCACATCTAAAAATATTAGCGAGATTTTGTCAAATATTATCTTACGGTCTTACACTTAAAGTTATATCCCAACCCATATTGACGAGATCCTTTGACGCCTATCCCTATCCTTCGATCACTCATTGGCAAAATAGAAGATTTATGAACGAATGGTACATTTTCATTATGTAGCGCTGAAAAGAGCCGCTTCTTTTTTATAGGAGTTTGAGCTGGAGCGGCTCCGTTTTGAAAATGGAGAGCGTGAGAGGTGCCAGCTCCTATTTTAGGCGTTGGAGTAAGAGCGGGAGCAGCTCCAAAAGTAGTGGAGCGTCTAAAGCCCTGTATACATGTATTTCTTATAAAAAAAATGTTTAGCTTTAAAGTATGTGATTTGTATTATTTGTATTATTCGGACTATTGTTCTCGTCTTTGATGTTAATTATTTCGACCAATGTAACCTCTGACCTTTGTTAGATGCATCTTATCGAACTCTCAAGTCTTTCTGACGTATTCGGGAATTTGTACGGAATTTCAAACGAAGACTTTTATTTAATCAATGGGGTAGTTTGATTTCGTTCCATAAGCTATTAAGGGGTAATTTGTAATTGTATTCTTAGGATCGCCATAATTGAGGAGTGAACAGTTCTAACTTACAGTTTTTGGAGGTGTAGGTTCAATCTAATTTACTTACATCATCTCTTAGTGAGCAATCACTGATAATGACTTTTGTAAAAACTGCTAGAGAGTAAATATAATTTTATACAGATAATTCAATAAATCAATAAATATAGTAAATGTTTGTAACATTGATGTTGTCATCTCACAAAAGAGCCGGTATTTAACGTCAAAAAATTATAGAAAATATGGTTCACTAATTAATATAACTAGCAAAAATATACGACCCAGTGTAATCCCTGAGTGGATGGTATCATGACTACATTACAGATACTACACTGCACTCCACAAAAAGGAAAGAAATGTGTGAGAGAATGGTATTATGACAAACGAACATATATTACACTACCCTCAAGAATGAGGAGGTAATATCTAGGAGGATAGTCTCATGACGACTTCACAGATACTACACTACTCTCAAGTTAAAAGGAACGACAATAACGACGATATATACTAAGCTATGCTTCTTCAGAAAAAAATGAAAAAGTGATGCCTGGGTGGATTGAATCATGACAAAATAACAGATACAACCTTACTTCATCTGGATTTCGCATTTAATGATAGTACATTAGTCTGAAATAGTATAGTATTAACTACAATACACTAGTATATTAATAGAAGTTATACAGGGTGGGCAAAAATAAGGGTCCTATTTTTAAAAATTCATAACTTTTTTATTTATTGATTTTTTTTTTTTTTTTTAGAATAAGTAAAAGACCCCTTCCGAAGCAAGCATGAGCCGTATTAGCCCTAAGGAACGTACCCTCATTTAGAAAACATTATTTTTGCTTAAAAAACTCAAAACAGTGTAAAAAACAATACTTTAGTTTTTGTCAGTTTTAAGAAGTGTTTTTCGGCTAAAATTTGTTTTGTTTATTTCAAAAAATCTCGGAAGGGTCAGTCTACACACACATAAAGTTTGGTGAGTTTAACTTTTATTTTGTGGAAGTTATTCAAATTCAAGTTATTCAAATTTAAAGATGGGACCCTTATTTTGGCCCACCCTATAGTAAAGTTTCAGCTTAAGACCAACAGATGCCAAACCTTATTGGTAATATAGATGAAAATGATTTTCATACGGGGTAGAAGTTTTCTGAAGTAATTACCAACAAACTAAGAGGGCATATGTCCATCGCTTTTTAAACGACAGGTGTCAATTTTAATTATCGGCTCGTCTTGTTAAAAGTTAGCGCCTGCATGTGTCCATTAGTAATTCCCATCCACTCGCCAACAGTGGCTACTTATTATCTACTGTTGGTCAAATATCTTTTGCTGTTTTGGTGGCTTCTTTCATCTTTACAAGAGGTAGGAAAAATGAGAAGCGATTAATATCGTCGAAAATGAGAGAAGACTAGATGTAAAAAAAATCTTAGGTGGCATGTGCTTTATAAACCACGCACTCAGGAGAGCGCTGAAAACCAATGGCCTTCTACCAGAATTGTGAAGATGTAAACAAAAACTAAACTTATAAGATTATCTTTTTAAACAAGATACGAATATAACTATTTATCCACCTCGTCTTCTTACTTATTAAGCTATCTAACACTCAGTAAGAAAGATATGAAAAACTTCTAACTAAAGCAAAATTGTGAAGTCCCCTCTTATAAAGATAACGAATATGTCCCTTTTCTTTCGTATATACGTCTCAGCTAAGCTGAGGTGTCGAAGGAAAGTCAAACGTGAGTCTAGTCCGCTGTTCAAATCCTATGGCCAGTCATGAGTCATGATTAAAACATATGTATGTAAAGTATACAAATATAGTTATGGTCATTAAGCTACAAAAAAGGGGTCCGCGTTTCATCCTCGCAGGTTATCGTCAGACTATAAAAACATACTTACGATAAAAATAATTACATATACATCTATATAGCTAGATGTATACCTATCTATGCGTTTATTTAACTATATTTATAACTCTCGTTAGATCTATATATTGCATATCTATCTAGCCATTTGGTTACAGGCGCAATCTGTGGGCTCAGCGCACAAGGTTCGAGTCGTGTCAGTGCTACTGTGTCGCTTTAACATCACTAATACCTTTAAGGAAAAGTATAAATCTATATATTTCCCTCCAACTATCGATTAAATAGTAAAATAGACTAGACTTTAAAGCCTTGATTGTCAGCTGGTCCAGGAAGTATAAAAAAAATCTGAAATAACACCAGTCTTTTTCTGGTCATCCTGGAATTGTTTCCAGTCGTCCGGGACATTTCATTGTCACTGGAGTAAATCAATAGAGGTTCAAGACAGCTACGGTTGATTATTGTCCAATATTTGCTTCACTTATGGGATTCTCTGCGAACGCAACGTTACAGTAAATATCTGTTGTCATTCGAGACTGAATTTAGACTCTATTTAGCCATTATTTAATTATATGTACCGATTTATGCATTTATTTATCTGATTGCATACCTATCTAGTTATTATAATATTTTATTAGACTATTTATATAATGGTATGTTACCATTTCTATTGTCGTCTTATTAATATATCGTATATTTTGATTGATTCCTGGTTTTACCTGCTTATTGTTGGCTTATGTGTTGTAAGTTTTTTGTATATGTGATTATCTGTGTAAGTCTGCTGTTTGCTAGAATGTTTTATATCACCCTATACACACTCCGCGCTGCTCGGGGTCTTTAATTTTAATATGAAAGCATTATTAAAATGATTCAAAATACATTTCAAATGTTCAGTGTTCACGAAGTAAATCAGTCCTGTCATCAAGTTTTCAGCAAAGATAAAAATTGCTGACTTTTTATGGAATTCGTTGTAGGGAGTTAGGTGATAACAAATACTACTCCTAGGTCAAAAACTAGTCAACGATAAATGTTAGATGGATAGATACCGACCAAGAAAACAGCAATTGTTCCTCTTGTGTCAGAAACATCGTTCGTGGAATGTGAGGACTAGAGGACGAAATAAGAGAAGCAAGAGTAACGAGGCTGCCGGAAGTAAACCCGAGGTTCACTGTTTACTACCCTCGGGTTAAGAAGCATTCTAGTGACGGCAGACGTTAAACTACATAATATCAAACTAAATAATGTCAAAATAAATAATGTCGAAATAAATAATTGAGTAATAGTAAATTAGAAGTAAAGTTACTAATATATATATATATATATATATATATATATATATATATATATATATATATACTAACATACTAACATAACTGACTTAGAATACGCTACTGTTACAATTTAGTTATATTTGAAATGATTCTATTTAATTGTTCAAATAAACTCGTAAGTTATAATTAGAGGGTGTATTTTGCTAGTACATATGGCCAACGAACATTAACTGCCGACCAGTATATGGTTTGTAGATTAATTTGTTTGTAAGCGTATATTTTTAAAACAAATTCTCTGTAAACGATATATTAAATCTTACCCACAGAGTGGCCCTATGAGTAGTGAGCAGTATGACGTGACTCTACAAATCATGAATTCTACACAGCCCAAAGCTCCCAAAGTAGGGCTTGGCAACCGGGTGCACTTTAAGGTTATACCAAGGTCAAATGCTGGTGGTGTTATAAGAAAAATGAGTGAGTTTTGATTTGAGAAAATTGTGCAGTCGTACTGTTACGAGTCATATTAAATCTTGACTCAATATATTGTTCTGACTATTGGGAATGCATACGATACCAGATTTCGTCGGAAGAGATGTGGTATTAATGGACCAGTCGGTATAGCTAACTAGAAAGATCTTTTTAAGAAAATAAATGTTAAAGAGTGAAAACATTGACGCGAACGACAAAGTATGAAAAGACGCGTCGGTTATTGAAAGATGTCTGGGATTAGGAGCGGTAAATTCTACGTCAGTATGTTGGGGTTTTGCAGATACGACGTAGGTGAGCGTTTATCACAAGTTCGATGAGTGTGGGTGCCTGTAAACTCGTTTATAACGTTTTTAACAACAGTTATATATGCTGTTCAAGATTCTGAATTGAAATCATGTTCTTAATACATTTGCAATTCTTAAATTTTCGGCTGTCGTCTGTGAAGTTTTCTTTCTGTAGAAGTGACCAGAATTACAACTGCTGTTAACAAATATGTAATAAGAAGACAGGGGTAATATTGTATATGGTTTATTACTCTCCGAATACATGACGTAGATATCTGAAAGTTATTCTATCACCAGTTGTTTGGATACCTCAACTTTAGTTTTTACATAGAACGTTATCGGAAAACACGTATATAGGTTCATTTTTAACAATAACATCTCAAAAGAATCAAAACGTTGGTGCACATGGCCTAAATTACTTTTTTCACTAATGAATCCCGACTTATCAGGACTAAAAGGACAATAGGAAAAGTTCATGAGATAGGTGGATTGCCAGTTGAATGATGAATAATAGAATGAAAAGATTAAATAAGGTATAGAATTAACAAAATATAATTACTTATGAGGATGGTTTATGAGACATAATTGTTAACCTTGGATTTAAATACGATCACGTCGTAATCTGCAGCGAATCTATCCTGTGCTAATGTGTTACATATGTGGCAAGTTCTTGGAAAAAACTCTGTTTATGGAAATGTATATAAGGCCCACGGAGAGAAAAGGAAAGGTTCTCTGTACTTGTAGTATAAAAATTAGTTTTGCTGTTAATATTTTACGAAGAGAAATCTGAAATCAGAGCTAAATCGAACACCTTCCATGGAAATAGAAAATGAGTAGAGAGAGACTAGCAACGTCTCTCCTGTAAAAGGAGGTTGTAGACAAGCAATGAAATCCGTAAAAGTGACAAACAGTGGTTTTAACTGCACCTCCTCATAGTCATCTACCTAAGGGCGTATCTGACTCTTATATTCCGTCAAGTTTTCATGATTTTAAGCATTGCTGTGTTGTTAAATTTGGAAATTGATATTCATTATCCAATATATAATTTATTGAATAAATACTCTGAATATTTCATTAAAATTGAACAATTATCTTATTTTAGACGATTAGAAAAATTAACACGTTTTTCATTTATAATGAACAGTCTGCAAGTGAGAAAATTTGTCATAGATTCTAGGGAGAGGTTCACGCGCCCATAGCGCCGACACTGCTCATAGTAGTGAGGGTTCTGCTTTTATTGGACTGATGTTCGAAACTTTCAGTTTAAAATCAAGTCATTGCACGCCCGTTGCGGTAGCAGATGAAGCCTAAGACAAGTTTAAACCGTGAATTGCTAAAACTGCATCCGCATTCCACCGTCATTATGATAGGAAGGAGATTGTGTCGAAAGTTTCATGTATTTTATACATTGCATTCAGATTTATATTTTGTATTCGTGTATTTCTTGCGCTAACAGCATTTTTCTGGCATAATTGATATTATTAGGTATCTCCACGGACTGTTTCTCGCTTAAAATGAATTACGTTTCCGCAGTACTATCACTTAAAACTACGCTGGGAAAATAAGAAAAATACGGAGGTCTAATAAAAGAAATAATACAATTAATTTTACTTCTTATTTCTTTAAAAAAAATAAATGATCAAGAAACTGTAATTGATTTCATTTTATCTTTATGTTAGGTACCAAAAGAATACTCGTCTTAGAACGATTAACCCGGAACAGAACAATTTTGCACCACTTTTATGTCTCATTACGTATAATGATACTAAACTTTTTCTCTAGAATCATTATTCAAATTTTGACAAAAATTCATTACATGATATTGATGTTAGCAAATATTTTGCAGCTGAGACTTACACTAAAGGGGCCGTCAAAAGAAACTTTCATTCAAGGACTCATTCTTAATTCGCGTCTAGTTAAATGCAAATCTGAAATAGTTGGATATTTACATGGGAGGTTATGTCGACAGTATGCTCACTAAAACCTCTTTACAATACCCAAAAGAAGCTGATATTTGAGGAATATTTATTAATTGATGTCTAAAACGTATTTGTAAAATTTTACAAAAAACGGTGGTATCTGAATTTTCACGATGTTTGCCCTCTTTGCATAAAACAAAATTAAACTAAAGATAGCTGTGTTCCAAAACTCATAATGATTGGTTAATTTCTTTAGAAGTAAATCCTATAGATACATATATATATATATATATATATATATATATATATATATATATATATATATATACACATATAAACACACATAATTTTATAAAGATCGAAATTATTTACACTCAATTTGATGAACTGGGTTGCCATCTTCGTTGCTTTATCTGAGGATAAATGAATGAACAATATTTACAATGTCAATTTACTTACACTGGAAAAGAATTAGACGGACCAAATAATTGTAGGGAACATGTAAAGTGGCTGTATTCCTGGGAACTTAGCATAGTAATCTCACTATCAGGCTGGCCGTTATGAGAGCCTGTTCAACGAGCGTTGTAAACTGATTAACTTTTTCACATATATTGTCTTCTAAAACGTGATCTTGCTCAACAAATAATGTGGGCTCCCTCAGCTACCTCTCACACTATATTACTAGTGTAGTTATTATGCATAAACCGACTCGGGAAACTACTTCAGTTAGTTCTTAGGTATGTTGTACTTCCACACTTAAGATTAAGTAAATTTCGCGTACAACAAAATCGTAGGATAAAGTTCAGAGGAAATATTTTTTAATACTATAAAACGGGCGGGTGGAAAAAAAAGAAAATCGCTAAAAAAAATTTCTTAAGACCTTATCGTCTGATCCTCTAAGAGGAAACGTCATAATGATAAATTAAACACTCAGAAAATCGAATAAGATATGAGGGGAAAATTGTTTAAGTTGGAGAAAACGATTGAGAAAACAAACGACAAAAACGTAAATTTATCAACGTTATGGTGGATTTGAATCATTAAATATCTCCAATTGATGCTTCAAAATCTTTTGTCTACACAAGCTATGTCAATAATTGTTAATAACTAACGCCTTCACAATATTAAGATGGTAGTTCGACCTAGCACTTTGTAAAACAGAAAACCATTAATCGGAATACTGGTCAGGACAACAATGTGTACCCAACAGGTGATTACCGATGGCTAATTCCTGTGCTTAAAAGTTCCCGGATGATCTCGAAAGACACATCGCTCATGGAGTGTAAGGACTAAAGGACAAAATAAGAAAGCGAGAGTAAACGCAAAGTCCATTTTCTATTCTCCTTGTTAGTCCTCAAATAACACACTTTCCAAATCGCAACTCTGTTAACATGGTGACATTTTCATTATTCACCTTCAAAACTTTCGCTGACTAATAAATCAATATGATTTTACTAAAGACAAATTACTTGTTTTCGTAAGTTGTTAGCGTCCGCAATATTATTTTTTTTCTTCAATATTATTTTCGTCTATTAAAAAGCGAATTTGTTATTCTTAAAAAAACTATAGGGTGATTCGATTTTTGACTTTAATATTCTTTCTAGCTCCAGCGTAATATATGTTTTCACTGTCTTTTTTCTTCTCCATAGAACTGAATTCTGCTGTAAAAATATGGAAGTTTTTTTTTGCATAAATACTTAATTTTTAATTTCACAAATATGTTCAGCAATGCTTTTTAAAAACGATCGAATTGGTATTCTAGTTCGTCCTTTGTCGGGTAGGATTAAAAGTTTACAGATGAATGCACAGTAATTATTGTTTCACCTTTTTCCATTTGATTTTCGAAAATGATACATGATAGTAGAGATCTACATTAGAAGTTTACGAACTGGGGGTAAACTTAGTTTTTCTGTTAGAACTTTTCATGTTGGGATTGGAAAATGTCTATACGCAGCGAAATATACGTTTTGACTTTTTTTGTCCTCTATAAAATTAACCTTTTTTAGTAAGAGGGTGTCAACTTTCTTGCCGTAAATACTTAATCTAGAATTTAAAAATCATTTTTTAGTAATGATTATTCAAGAAAAAGCAAATTAGTACTTCACGATGTTTTAAATGTCACCCCTGTCTACCTATTATAAGAGGGAAACATATCATAAATGTTTTCCATAAGTGACATGAAAACTTAATCTAATTAGAATGTATTTCAACGCTGGGGCCTGGAAATAATCGCCATAATTCCCTAAGCGCGGTGTTACTCCATCTGCCAAAATGGACTCGTCCATCAAGGTATAACGTAAATCGTGCCTTTTAGTGATCCTAAAATCAGGTTTTCAAGGGAGGAGTGAGTGATATGCCTGTCGTACAAGTGCACAACACTGCCATCTATTTGTAAACCTAGAGATAAAGAAATGCATCGTAGATGTACTTGAGACAACCATGTAAGTCTCGCCCTCTACTCTGTCTTTTAGTATCACCTTTCAAAAGCGATGTTTCATACAAAGAAGGAAAGAAAATGTTGTTTCCTGGGTCGGTTACTGGCTAGTATTAGCCATACGTTGAGATGATTGAATTTTATTTCCTCTATATTTATTCCCATGTTACTAATATCAAGGGTGCTAAAAGTAAACGTTTTATTTGGGCTGACGTTATGCGTATGATATTCTATGGGCCCGAACCTTGGAGCAACTCTCAGAGAGGCTGTCCTATTAGTAGGTTCAAAATACCAGACCTGTCGTATTGTTATTTGGTAAATAAGGTCTGGATCATGCAGTAGATCCGATTTGACTGTCCTTTCTTCAGTAGCTTATGAAGATATTCTGCTTACTCATTTTCTCCGTGTTTCGTCTCCCCACCCATCTACTGATCTCTTCCACAAATTTTCCGATCCAACATGAAAAGTCCAAACACAAAAACTAAGCTTCAACCTACCTCGCAAACTTCTAACATGGACATCTGCAATCAGATCTCCTTTTCAAATATTAGAAATCTGCGTACCAACTTTCAAGAGGTTGAAATCTACTTGCAGGAGTGTCACACAGAACCTATTATTTGTGTGTGAAACTGGCAATAGACCGTCGGTTTCTACCTATGATTTCATGATTAAAGGTTACTTGAGCATGATATCAAAGCCCAACCTTCAAGATTGTCATTGGCATAAAATCTCTGCGTACATTATGGACGGCTTTCAATGTAATAGGAACATCTCTAAAGAAGACCCTAACTAGTCCTATATGTTTTTCCGTATTGCACTTACAGCATAGCATTTATCTTTTTCCTCTATCGATTCTAAAATGACGGAGTTACTATTTTTGCGAAATCTATGAGAAGATTGATCACATCCTGTCTGTTTACCTTTCTGTCAGAATTCATGTTGTTGTGATTTTTATGTTCCCAATATTGAATGGCTTGTAAACTCAAATAGTGATGAAAAGAATGTTTTGTCACAATTTTCCCTTGCTTATGATTTAACATATTGATGACAAATCTACTCACATACACTATGCTGACAGATATTTTGTAAGCCTTCCTGATCTTTTCCTGGCTAATCGTCGTTAAAACTGCGTATCTACTGTTCCGTCTCCGATGGGATCTTTTGATCACTCAGTTGACACAATAAAGATCAAAACAAAGTGCAATAAAACCTCTGGTGTTTTTTTCCATCGCAGAGTGCGTCAATACTCGATGTCGAACTGGGACAGTCTCAAATCTTTCACATCAGAGATTCCTCTGCATTCCATCTTTTAAAGAATGTGTCCTGCATTCTATTTTTAATAAAAATGTAGCTGATAGGTAATAGTCTTCAACATATTCCAACACAAACAGCCAGTCGTGGTTTACCCCGTAATGTGCCTCCGACATTGCTTACAGAGATCACAGTTTTAATTTATATCAACGAAATAGATGTTCTGAAACCAAAGTCACCATAGCAAAAGTCTTATAGAAAATACGATACAGTCCTATACCCAACCAATAAATATATAGTGTCTGAGCAGAGGCTTGGTTCTAACGAAGTTTTGTGAATGACAAACGGGGCCTTAAACAGATTTAAGACCTCTATTGAAACCATCATTAATGGACCAAAATGAGTTTTCTTCAGCATCTGATAAATCCAAACATTGTGCAAAGAACTTTGCTTTAAATTCCTATTGTTTGCTATTAGAGTCGCGTACGCCCTGAATTCCTCCGTATGACTATAAACACTCATAGCAACACTCATATCTCTCCAGTATGTTGTCAAACTTATCAACAACCTTTGATGCAAGGAAAACAACTAGTTCTGACAATATTTCAATCATTAAGTTTGAGAATATGCAACCAGAAATAGCTCCTTTTCTTACAAATTCCTCCATTCGTTGCTTAAAGGTGACATGCTTCTTATCATGCTGAAAATCTTCGTCAGACTGTCCAGTATTTAAAAATACTGGAGATCAGTCTGCTACATCTACGTGCATCAGTCTCTTGCACGTCATGAATAAGTTTTTTTGAATCAGTGAAAAATAAGGAAGTTATCCACCACCTGTTGAAAATGATATATTAAGTGAATAGCCATATGGATTTGGTCCTAAAACATCAACAGCTGATATGATGTAATATTACACAGGATTAGTGAATCTATTGACGAAAGCTTAGTTTCTAGAGCAATAGCTTTTCACATATTAAACAAATTTGATAAAATTCTGAACAAAAGTTTACTTCATAAGCTAGCTTCTTATGGAATATATGCTGATATCTTTTTAACCATCAAACCCTTTATCTCTGATAGGCCGAAATCGTAAAGACGTAGTATCAACTCCGCGTACTTCAAAGATCCATTGTTGGCCATCCCTCTTTCAATGATTTCCAAAATCACATTTCATGATAATTTCCGGACATTCATTCAGATATAACAACTATCCATGGCAACATTTCGAAGAGCGTTTGTGATCAAAATATTTCTGTTGCTTTCTCATCCGATCTGGAAATCATAGTGCAATGGGACAAAGGGCTAGCTGGTTACTTTTGATGCATCTAAAAAGCTTCTCTGCTTTTACAACTGACGCTCTGGCCCTCACTCTGCGGTAATTGAAATAAATGTCTCTCTCCTTGGCAAATCCCTATTGTTTATAAGCGTATAGAACCTACATTAACCTCAGCCCTTAAAATATGTTGCTAAGGGTGTTGGACAAATTGTATGATTATTACACCGCTCCAGAAAGTATCTAACTCCTGGTGCTATCCTCTACCTGTACAAGAGTCAGGTATGTCCTCAAATGGAGTAGTCTGACCACATCTGGGGAGCTGTTGCCCAGAGAACCATTTCCTGCTTTAACAGAGTAAAAAGATCGACTGGTCCCTCTACTTTATCGTTATTTTTATTGTAGTTACTTGACTAATCTATGGTCCCACCTATAAATTATTCACAACAGAAACTCGTTTTTCTACAACCAATGTATATAATTTTCCGTTCTTCTTCTGTGTATACAAAGCTAAATGGAACTTCCAGTAGCAAATTTTGTTTACAAAAACTACTCGCATGTTAAAAATAATACCACGGGGATGCTTCAAAGCCGACTACAACATGGGTGTTTTCAAGTCTAATGTAACAAATCATTGTGTAGCTGTCATCTTAAATAATAAAATTCTGCCCAGTTTCAACCATAGTTTATAATTCTCACGGTGTTGTTTCACTGTCCACCTGAGAAACTCATTAACCCTTATTTTCGAGTGGCCTTTGGACCTTGATAAGCAGTGACTAGTTTGTACATAAAAAAGATGAATATCAATTTAGTTCACATATTACAGTTTTAGTTTTCGGTTCGGGTTTCAGCAATAATATCGTGGGTTCCAAGTTCACGCCATACACAATGTCATCAGGGACGTCGTTCATGAAAATCACGAACAATAAACGTTCAATGATCAATACCTAAGGTACACCTGCATATATGTCATGTTGTTGAGATGAACGGCCATCGGGGACAATCTGGATATTTATTTTAGATAGGAAGAATCTAATTGTATTAAATATTCGTCCAGTAATACCATATGAATTATTTTTTTATTAGAAGTCCTTTATGCCAGACTTTGTCAAAGATTTTAGATATATCAGTCGCTACCGCCCTAGCTTCACCTGCCTTGTCCAGTGTATGATATATGCGTTTTGAGATGACTGTATATCATTCTTGCATAAATCCATACTGATGGTCAGTATTAACGAGGTGACCGACAACTGCTAGATTTATTAAGGATTCAAAGATTTTAGCGAAGAGCGGAAGTAGACTGATGGGTCGATAATTCTGAGGGTCAGTTCTATCCTTATAATTCTGGAAGACTGGTACCACAGACGCAATTTTCACTTTAACAGTGAAGCAGAATTCAGCAAGGCATTTGTTTGGAGAGGACAGGGGCCATTTCAGTAGCGCATTTCTTTATTACTATTACTAGTATAATACCAGGCCCACATGCTTTGGAGGTGGCAAGGTGTTTTATGATGTTCCGGACATGAGATGGGGTGATGGTCAGGTCATCAAGTGTGGCTTCAGTCCGCAATTGGAAATTTGGAAGAAGTGGTTTGCGGAGTTCAAATTAGAGTTTAATCCGAAATGGTGGGCAAGTAATTCACGTTTATCAGTTGCCATGCAAACGACATCATTGTGATGGGATAGCGGGTTAATTCTTGATTGCTCATTGTTTATTACACTATTAAAGATCTTCCAGAAATCACGAGTGCATAGTTTCTGTGAGTGAATGCGTTTTTTTGTTATCTCTGTAAACCTTTTCTTTGCTTCATCTAGTACAGTCTTACAATGATTTTTGACACTATAAGTTTCTGTCTATTTGTAGTTGACTTATATGAGCTTTGACAATGTAAATTCGGTTTTATTGTCAATTACAGATATGTACATAGTAAATAAATGTGTTTGACAAAGGTTTAAGTATAATTTAATATTTTGAAACTTCTTAAAAATATATGAATGCGGTGGGTTTTTCTACCACTTTTTTTAAATATGAAACTTCTTCCTATGATACCTTGACACTTGACGTTTTTCCGAAAAAAAATGAAACAAATTCAATGGTATTAAACTTATGTTATGTTTTTATTTACTTGCTTCCCATGGGTGAGGGAGAGTTAAACAAAACGTCCGTGTTTAATGTGGGGAAAATCAAGTTCCCCAAAGGATTCACACCGGAGTGGGGGTCTCTTCGTTCGCATCCATGCATCTGAGTTAAATTCCTTTCTCTCAAGTCCAAGAGCTTAGCTACGATGTATCTCTTGACTATCTGCCCGCATGTCCAAATACAACGGTTGTCTCAGTCTAGAAAGATGTCTGTTTCACTGATCGAGGGGAGAAAAGATGTAGGGTAGTATCAAGAGAAGTACACTTTATTCCCCCACTTTTTCAATGATGTGTTATTGTCATGCTGTTATATAAAAGAGAGAAATGTATGTCACAAGTCTTACATTCATTGTCACTTGTTTTCATTTCATTTTTTTCTAATTGCGGTTTGGTTTATTACTCATCAACAGTTTCAGTCTATTCGACTAACAGTCATTTTTTTTTAATTTCCCTTGCGGTTTACAACTTCTGTTTACTGTCCAATTACGTCATTCTTATGTGTTTGTTATAATTAACCTGAATTCTGGGAGTTAGAAATAAAGCAACTGTGCGCCTTGTCATTCTTACAGAAGTTACGAGACAAACTTTACTTTTTTAAAACGAAAATATAAAACGTCATATATTGGCTAATGATTGATATATTCTCAAATTTCAAACTGAATCTCTTAGAGAATCTTGCCGACAAAAGATCACTCGAAGAAGCCACCCTCAACCACGGACTCCAGGCAGGACCTGAATCTGGAGCTGTCAACAGTCAGCATCATTTAAGACCCTTTTGAACATCAGTTTGATATTGGTAATCAGCTCGTCCTAGGTGCTTCAGGTGGCACGGTTGATCTCTTACTCAGCTCCAACCACACATAATAGTATATGGGGTAGCAATCAGACGAGCTGGTGGTCAGATGTTTAGACTGGTTTAGCCATGGCAGTTTTCGGACAGCCACTTCTTGGTTTTCTCTAATATGTAACACTGTTTATCCAGATGCATGGATTTCCTGCAGGGATCATCTTCATTCACCGTGGAGAGAAACTGAATATAGCCATCTAAATTTCGAATATTGGAGTGGCATGACATGAGCTTCCATGGAAACACCCATAAAGACCATCAGAGTTTGGTTTTTATGATGTGCAGACTGTAGCTTAGCCACTTGTTGTTCTGTGCGTTCTGCGATTTGCCCTGAGAACAACCAGCTCTACTGAGTGCTTTATCTTGTTTTCAAGTTCCTTAGCTTTCTTAAGTATTTATTTTGTGTGTGTCAGGTGATGAGCAAGTGAATTTGCGACTCTTGTATGATAAATATGGAAGATCTCAGTTCAGTACATCACACCAACAAACTCCAAAACTATCGCATCCATTGCCTAGATCTTGCTGAAACATTTTTATAGTTTCTTAACGAATTTCGTTCTTAAGGCACAGCTCACATCTCACATCTCACGGACGTCAAGGAATTCAAAGAGCACTGATCTGTAGCATACATCTTTTAAACAGGCACAAATCATTTTGCTGCATATTACTCTTTTCCAATATTCCAGGGTTTTCTAGACGTCCATATTCTCCAAAGCTTTAACCTAATAATAGTACATAGAATCAGCTATTTGTTGCACTTTACCTCGAAATAATTGAAATAATTGAAATGAAAGAATGTAACATAACTATAAAATCTGTCTCAAACACCCTGTAGATGGCTTACCATTTGAAAATGTAAGACGTTGTAAGCAAACACTCCACTCAGGTGTATAAATGGGTAACAGCCTTGTTGAGAACGTATAACTGGTGACAGACTATCATCCTGACCCGAAGATAACTCATTACATAGTTTTGCGTTAGACTATGAGACCGAAGATAAGCACCGAATATGAGCATATCAATCTGAGAAAGGTACTATTACGACTACCAATACTACTAGTACCATAAGTACGTCATCATTATGGAAGTCAATGGCTGACAAAATGACGGTCAACTTACTCAGTTACCAGGGACTGTTTATCCGGAAGTCCACCGCTAAGTTGTAGTTAAACAAACTATAACTAATGACCGGAATCATCCTTTATTCTGCAAGTACCTTAGCCAAACGAGATAGCGCCAGCCAAAATCATTTGAAATGTTTCGTTCTTTAGCGCAGTTTTTTTATGTAACTATTGTTTTCATATTTTTGTTATGAATTGTGGTTGTCATCTCTATTCTTCCATTCATTTCCAATGTCCCCGATATAAATTTTACGTCGTATATTATGTAGTCTTTATTTTATATGTTTGCCTGAAAAAAAATCTATACAGTAATTTCCTGATCGCGTCTATATATATTCTCGGTTATTTATCAAACATTTTTCATGTATTGTACAGAATATATCCGATGCTTATCACCAAATTAAATTATATTTATGTCATAGAAAGCGGGCCGTTTACACCAGACATTTTAAATAGTTTAATGAACCTAATCAGAGCTTTGTTTTATAGTTTAAGTGAATGTCTGTTTTTTTAATATCTCCTAACAGTGCTGAACAGTTTTATTTATTAAAGATGCTTCATGACAATATTCATAAATAAATCTTAAATTATTTACACCTAGATACGACGTTGTATTAAGTTTATGCTTTTATACTTGTAGGAAAGCAATAAATTCAGAGATCACAAGGCGCGAACACAGTTCACAGAGTCAATATATATATATATATATATATATATATATATATATATATATGTATGTGTGTGTGTGTATGTTACTGATTAAATGGTATAAATCATCCTCGTTACAGAACGCTCCTATGTTTCCGGTTTTAATTCCCAGCAAGGCTGATACCGTTTATACAAATGCATGGAACATTTTTCATACAGAATCTGATATTCACAGTTGGTCACGTTTATTATTTAACTATTTAATATACGTATGCGTTTATTGTGTGTACGAACACAGTATGTAAATTAGATACAAAAGTAAACTCATTAAGCGAAAACAATGAAAAATAGAGTCACTTAGATTTACTATAATAACAGTAAGATATTACATATTTTAGCTTTTAATGTAGAAGAACGGATAGAATGTTGATACTATTTTTGTGAAACTTCATTTTTCTAATTTTCTCTCAATGCTCACAGGAATCGATACATACCAAATTATTTTTGCTAAGAACGTTTTTATTTTTATTTTCTCTTCTATACTTTATTTTTCTATCGTTAAACAATAAGTAATTTTGGCGTTTAACTGTAGAAAAACCGCTAGCATGTTTACATCGCTAATAGCGAATAAAAAGTTATTGTGCAATTTACTATCTATATATATATATATATATATATATATATATATATATATATATATATATTCTATTTTTTTTCAGTATTTGTAAGGTAAACGAGGTAAACAGTTGTGTTTATTTCAAAATGTTTATGTTTTATTTATTTTCAAACTTTTGCAATTTTCGATATTTTGGCAATATTATTTCTTTCAGCAAGACATCATAATTATTATTGAAGCCACCCACTAACTTCTAGTTTTATGCTATTGCAAGCATCAGAGTCAGGAAAATATGTTATACGTGGAAGTAGATTAAGGTTTATAAAGTTAACTAGTACAAGCACATGTAAAGCCTAATCACGCAGGTAAGGATGCTAGGTAATGAAAGGCGGAGAATGGCGGATTTGTTGAAAGCGACAAACAAGAAAAAGCTATTTACTTTCTTCGTCATTATCCCCATCGTCACCATCATCATCATCATCATCATCATCATCATCATCATCATCATCATCCACGTCGTCGTCAGGGTATTTTTTATTTGACTCGTGGTAGAGGAAGCCCTTCCTGGGTTTTTCCACATTGTTTTATCCCTGGCTAGGCGTGGCCAAGTAGGACGTAGTTGACTATCGAGGTCATCTCCTCACCGAGTGTTGGCTTTCCTCTAGGTATTTTCCATTGCCCTGGAGTCTATTATGTTGCTCTATATGTCCACCTGTTGTCTGTACATCTCGAAAGGTGACCCTCCCATCTATGTTTTGCAATTCGTATGGTAGTGATGATGTCATTTACTCCAGTTTATTTTAATCATAGAATGTATAATGAGAAGTATACATTTTTTACTAATATTAAATATGTTCATCTACGAAACCCCAACCTTGCAAAAATATAAATGTTCATTATGTTCCTGATATTATAATGATAATTATGATTTTTTTTTTCAGATGTCTACGGATTTTACAAAAAGTCAAAAGAGTGGGAAATATATAGCATAACGTAATTTCTTGAATAAATTGATTATTGATCATATTTTCTGATAATTATACGTTATTCTTAAATATGTATCTGTATTAAATTTACTTTTGGAACTCGTTGTTAAAAAAAAAAAATTTTTAATTTTATAAATATATAATAAATGTTATAGGTCCAAAACGTGACCTAAGAGAATTGTATGTTAATTGTCATTGTTAACTGAATATTTGGTGCTTATGTATCGTATGGCCAGAAAAAAAATATGTTTAATTTTGACCAGTCAAATAAGGGGGACTTAACTCAAGGTTTTCAACAGCGGTATTGATTTTAACACTCTGAACTTGCAAAATATTTTATATTTAACCAGAGACAAGACACTGCACTAGAAACTATTTTCGAACAGACTGCTGAATTTTACCCAGTGTAAAACTTTTCATTTATTTCAAAAACCTTATTTCCCTTGTTTCGTGTTTTTCCTTTCCATTTACGTATTTTTCAATTTTTTCTTCTTCTTCTTTGATAATTAATTTATTTTAATAAACGATGTTATTTGTCATTGGTGCCGAATACCATAGAGCGTTGTAATTGTTTTATTCCTAAATTTAAAATGTGAGGTGACGGTGGTTAAGTTGATATCGACACGGACTGAAGTTCCAAGTTCGAATCCAGTCGGTTTGACAGTACCACTTTCACTTAGGGATATTGCCAACCTTCTCGTGGTCCTTCCCGTAAGTACCCGATGTCTTTCCAGAAAGATTTCTAACTAGAAAAACATCGAGGAAACTAATGCCAACACCAGAATTATCTGATTCATACGAAAGAAGAAGATTTCTCAATTATTTTTTACGTATATATTGTTTCAACTTTATTTTACACTAGCGGAACCCGTCGCCCGGCGTTGCACGGGAGAAAGTACTACCTATTGCATGACGTCGAATAAAAAAAGAAACGGCATATTCTTTATCTCACTCCTCCCCTCTCTACCGTGTTGGCGAATGTTTTAAATTTAAAAAAGTGGTAGAGTAGGATGGGATCGAACGCTAAAACTGGCGATCATGAAACCTTCCTTCTTAACGACTGCACCACGGGTTCGAGTTAAAAATACGCGTTAACATAGGCCAATTAATCTAAGCTTGTTTATTGGCATGCGTGTTATGTTAACATTTAGCTTTTGATGAACAAATATTAAGTTCAACACTGACACGGTTTAGATCATGGGCAAGTTTTCTATAATATGCCTGTTAAAGGTGTATGTTTCATTAAATCGTATTTCCTTTTTGTTAAATTCTAAAATCCTTCCCCCTTGAACAAAACGTATATATATATATATATATATATATAAAATATGAAACTAAAAGTATACTTTTAGAGGATATAACCTATAGTGAAATAGTTTAAGCTCAATATACGAGATAGAGCAATTATAAACATAAATGAAAGAAGAGAGATAAATATGTACGAATGACAAATCTATTTCAACTTCGATTCTTCAATGCAAAGTGTACTCGGTAAAAACATGTTTATTTTCTATCCTTAAGCCAATACTTTTCAAATATAAAAATCTTATCATCAGAGGAATTACATAGATAAGTTGGCAGTGGAAAAGCCAAAATTCAAAATCTGAGCAAATATAAAGTAATGGAGAGTAAGAGTCTGTGTGTAAAAATATGGAGTCTGTCCAGTTGGTGAATATCCGTAGATAAAGTGTCCGGTGAAAGGAGATTTAAAGATGGAAAAAATGGTTTCGTGAAAGTAGCGTTGGAAATGTTCAAAAATAAAGTAAATTCAATAGAAAGACGTTTAGTTCAATCGTAAATCTCCTTTCACTTTCCAATTAATTGTGTTATATGTATAAAAAATGTAATTAGCTTCTTTAAAATGCGGCTAGAGACGCTGAACTACTTCCATAATGTTCACATGCAAATTGTACATGTTAATACATTTATATTTAAGGTGATCTCCATAGTATGTCTTCGTTTTTAGTGAGAGACGTGGACACGGGGATGTTTTTCTTTATTACATATATGGAGAGAGACAGAGAGATCTAAGTATATAAGGATCGAGAAAAAGATAGAGAGAAAGAGAGAAAAAGGGGGAAAAGAGAGAGAGCGTGTTTGTCAGACAGACAAGTGTTACGTATAAAATATAATAAAATCCTACGCCCTAATTGTATTATATTAGATATAGAAAAATATATTCTTTGATTTCATATAATTTTATGTAAAAAAAATCGGGGAGTATGATCGAAAAAGCACACTCGATAACTTCAATCTGATACTTTTCGAACTTAATAATTTAAACTTAGGCCGACTGTCAAAATAATACTCATAAGAAAAATCGGATGTACTAATTAAAGTGCTGCCCTCATGGGTCACTTAGGGGGCACATAGATATTCGGCACATGAAGGGTAACATAGAGATTCGAGACCACTTAAACTGTCTTCTTCTGAGTAGTTTATACATATGATATGAATTTCAATGAAAATAGGATATATTTGCAGTTTTAAAGGAGGTTCAAGCTCAATACCTTACTTATTAAGAGAGTACTTAGAGATTTTGGCCTATTTCCATTGCTTTCCCTAGAGAAGTTTATACATAGGATTGAAGTTTTTATAAAATTAGGGTATATTTGAAATGTTAATAGGGTTATGCTTTTATAGCCACTTAAGGGGTTCATTTAGAGATTCAGGAATACTTTAATTGTCTTCTACGGTAAATTTTACAAAAGAATACACTTTTAGATTTATGCAAATTTTTTAACCTTTCCTTCTATAGGGAACACGGAATCATTACACACACACACACATAGACTTTAAATATATATTTATATATATATATATATATCGTAAGCTATAAAATATATTCATGGCGATTTAGCTGCACAGAGGCTTCCGCGTTTCGTCTCCACAGGAGATCACCCATGGCGCAGTGGATATAGTACTAAGTAAACTTCAGTTCAAAGTGATAGTCATCTGAAGGTTGATGGTTCAATCCTCAGCATCTTTCTGTGCGATCACTACCAAACATGAAATAACAGGTAACGTAAAAGGACTGATGTAACGAGTGGTGGAAAGAGAGTAATAGATAGGGGAAGTATTAAACACAATGTTCTACTAATCTAAAGGCTGTGAATTCAAAACCTGTACAGCACAGTCCATTGCCGTTGTATAGTCATCCCTGACTTCCATCGTCAGCCATCTTTCTGTAAAGAGCATTTTAGCATGACGATTTCCTATGGGTATGAAACGCAAAGACCTCTGTGTAGCTTAATTGCCATAGATATATTTTCATGACTTACTACCTTGCTCTACTCACGTATTGAGCAGTGTTGAAGTATATACTGAAAATCGATACATAAAACCATATATCTCCTTATAACTCTTTATGTGGATACATTATATATATATATAGATCGGAAAAGGAGAGAGATGGGGAAAGTAAGATGAGGTAGAAAGAGATATTTATATGTGTATGTAAGTATATATATCACGAGGTAAAAAGGGTATATATAACGATATATAAAAATATATAACGATATATAACGTGTGTGTATATATCTATGCATACAGAGAGATATTGTTAGTTCTGGATGTTTTAATACAAGTGTACGGACATATTTGTTTAAGAGCTAGATATGTTAATATATATATATATATATGTGTATATATATATATAAATATATATATGTGTATATATATATATGTATATATATGCATATATATATATATATAAAGAGAGAGAGAGTGAGATAGAGGCGTATGCTGATGTATTCATCTCTATAAATCATTATGAGTATCTGGAGTTGTGGGCGCATATATGTATCATTATGTTCCCGGGGGTGTATACATATGCGTACAATAAACAATGCGCGATTGTTTGCGTCTCCACTTTATCCTAAGACCTAGTTTCTAAGATCCAAACAGAAGTTCAAAGCACTAAAAGCCGACCGATCTCAAAGACAGATACTTAATAAAACACTTAGCGAAATCTAGCGAGCCCACATAAACATCGGCAAAAAGTCCTAAAACCCTAAGTATCATCCTCACATATACACCTTCTCCAAAATAAATTTGCGCGCTAAGTGAATACAGTAGCGACTCTAAGGAGGTCGTACGGACCTAAACACGGCTTGCGAATGTAAGCTAAAAGTATCATATACATATATATATATATATATATATATATATATATAGTGTGTTTGTTAAAGTGAATAATTTCAGGTATGAGAGTTGAATGTAGAAAACAGAGCAACAATAAAATATTGAAAGAAAATATTCACATACACATCGTAGGTGTAAGCACATTGTTGACAACTACGATATGTATGTGAATTCTTTCTTTCTATATTACATATATATATATATATATATATATATATATATATATATATATATATATATATATAGTACATGTATTGTATTAGTTTCTGTAGATGTAAATCCGTTGAAACTCAAGTGTTTATAAAAATTTCTCATTAAAAGGTGGAGCTGTTCATAAGTATACATTTTCATTTGTACAAAAATTATTGGTTACATATGTGCATGCATGTTTCGGTTGTACTCTTGGTCTGAAGAGGTTCACTCTCTGCGAAGAGTACAACCGAAACATGTATGCACATATGTAACCAATAATGTTTGTATAAATAAAAATGCATACTTATATATATATATATATATATATATATATATATATATATATATATATACTAGATATACACGTGATCTATTAGGTCACAACCACTACCACCTTTTATTTGTCTTTCATTTTATTAAAAAGAGCATACACAATGAGATGTCGTTTAAGACATTCTTCTTGCATACGTTTTCACTTCTACATTTTTTATATTATCTTGTGATTGTTCTTATTATTATTATTCATATTATATAGAAATATTATTTTTTATTTATTTGGGTTCTATAGAAGTAAAAAGACTAATTCACATACGTGTTGGTGTGTATGTAAATTAGAGGGGCACTGGATGCTTAAAAAGACATTAAGGAATATTAGAGAGTGTTTAAATTAACATAAGGTAAACAAGGCGAGAACAATATATAGATGAGTGACTTCTATTAATTATAAGTTACCGCGGCTACTTAGAACAATTAACATAACATTTGTTTCTGAATTTTTGTAATGAGGATTAGTAATTTGTATAATTTGGATGAATCGGACTACTATTCTCATCTTGAATATCTGTGACGCAGTAAATATTGTACTATATATATATTAGTAAAATTCTGTTCTAAGTGATTGTTTTCTGAAGGTGTAAGGTGCAATCCTCGATGCGGGCGATACGAAGAATTGCGAATTACTGAAGACTTTTCCCAGGCATGTCAGATGGAACGAGATCATGCTACCCTCGTGGATTAAATAAATGGTTTCATTCGAAATTCTGTCCAGATTCCCGAGTTCGAAAAGATACACCTGAAGGAGGTCGGAGGTCACAGCGGCCGAAACGTTGTCATGATAACACTCAAGATGAAAACAGTAGTCCGAATAATCAAAATTAAACAAAAATTTTAAATAGTATGTATTTTATGTTATTACAGAAAACCTTAAGAACCAACTTTTAATAAGTTAGTTTGTTTTCTTGCTTAACCATCCAGTTATCGATAGATAGCTGTTGAATCGTTTCCAACCTCATAAGTGTTGCTAGGCGTAGCAAGCGATTTGACCAAGATTCGAAACCCGGACGCCAGACCATTTCCACCTGCGATTAAATGTACCAAGTGTAACCATCTGGACTATGAAACCTACTACTTACAATGGAGAAATTAAATTATTTTCTTTTAGATTTACATAGTAACCAAGAGAAAGGACTTCTTTTCACGGAAGACCATGGCGTTACATAAAGTCGGCACCATAATTTACCGTATGATAAGCGCATATATATATATATATATATATATATATATATATATATATATATATATATATATATATATATATATATATAGATTTAGATTTTTCACTTATAAAATAGATCATTCAGTGAAGACCGGGGTTGTTCCAATAAAAAACAAGCTCGATGATACTCGATTACAGAGTACAGAGCATTTATATGTGATTTTATGAAGGCTTACCAAAGCATTCCTTTCAAGACACCAATGATCACCATTAAAGATATTTTTTCTTACAAATACTATTTATTCAAATTAAATGTTTTTTTCCTACACGTGTTTCACTACCAAGCAGTTACTTGCTTGGCAGATCATCAGGGAAATTAAATGTCTGGAATACTGGTTTCAACTGCCGACAAAACACAATGTGGCGTTGTAATAGTTGAGGTCACTTAAGAAGAGAAGAGGAAAAAAAAATAAATAAATAAAATAAAAAATAAAAAAATAAAAATAAAAATAAAAGTCAAACTTAAAAAGCAAGGAAGAACACCGATAAAAAAAGGAAAGTCCTAGAAAAGTCTTAGAAAAGTAGCTTGTGCATTATTTCTTCCACCAAGCCAACAAGCAAATAATCGGTCCCAAATACATTCAATAAAACCACAAAACCGGAACAATGTGCGATAATACACTTTCACGTCGGCCGATACAATGATGAATAAATCCCCCCCCCCCCACAAGAAAACAAAAGAACTAAATCATTCAAGATACGCTCACAAGTTACCATTCCAATCCAATGATAGTATGGGAATTCTAAATCCAACTTCTCACAAAGAAAAGTCAACACAAATGTTCGTCCGAGTTCAAAGAGTCTTATTTCAATTGTTGATTTATTACCCTTCGAAATAAACACACGACGAGTTGAATGTCAATCCCGCAGAAAACTCCCTTCCATCAAGAAAAAATCTTAATATAGAAACTATTTATTCAAAATACTGTTTCTAAAAATATTTATTATTAAACCTATTCCTTATAGAAATTAATTATCTAGTGTCTGGGACGTCATTTTACATTTTGGGAAAATATCCTTCATGTAATTAACTGCCGAATTATTATCGTTTTGTTGTTTAACGAAGCGAAAAAAGCCCATCCCGCAGAATTTGTTTTTAAAAAATTATTCATATATCAAAAATAAACTGTTATTATAAAAAGGCCTTCTACAAAAATCTAGTTATTATTTTAAATCATTTAAAATATTTCCTAAACGGCTGTGTCTGTTTGCAACTCTCTGTGGAGAATATTATTCTATATTCCATAAATAAATGTTACTACGGAATATCGTTATCAGAAAATTTTGAAAAAAACAATTTTGAAAAAAACAAACTTTTTTTTAATGGACCGGTTTATTTTTTTGTCAACTTTACGGGAAAATATCACTCTTACTCGTTAAATGACAGGAGACTTTATTATTACTAATTTAAAATCCCGTACAAAATACTTTTTATAAAAATCCAATTGTTTCTATTTTTAGAAATTAAGTCCGTGTCGGCATGCATGTTTTTAAAATTATTTTTTCCTTAATTACTTTTCCCCATTCCTGCCACCAAATTGTTTTATTTATTTTAATCTAATTAAAAACTAATTTAATTTAACCTAATTTAATTAAATAGTGATAGCATCCAGGTTGCTATTTCTTATTTTTCACTTAAAATTACTTGAAATCCCCAATGCATTTCGTATAATATATCTATTTCTGAGAATAAATTGTGATTTATTATTTATTATTCCACTATCTTTTTATATGTAACACAATTTCCCCCCTCTATTCCGCTGAATAAGTATTTACTATAGTTGACTATCACTGGGCCTTATTCCGATAGAATATTCCTACCTTATCACCCCCAACCTAAGTCTCGAGTATCCGCTAATAATTGAATCAAGACATATCTTAGCATAAGTACGTGTTACTAATTCTCATCCTCCATATTATACACTAATTATTGCCCCAGATTGCCTCAGGAAGTGTCCATCCTGCCTATCTCTGCTGTAAGTTTATACTTCCCCCAATTCCCCTCCTATCCAGGTTTTAGGCTTGATAACAGGTAACGGTTTCTATGCAGACAGCATTGTAGTATTTCCTGCCTAGCGTTCAGTAAATTATCTCTAGATGTCATGATGTGGTACGACTCCAATGCACATAGGTTGCATCTCTTCTTTTTGTTCGGTTTATATTTGTTAGCCCTCCCTAAAATTGACCATTTCAGTTCGAAAGGGTCTTGCCTAGCAATGAGGTTTCTCACAAAACGGCCAACAGAAGTGTTAGGCCTATCTATGTCTTCCCTTTGGCCTCCCCTGAAGGAACTCATGTGGTTTCTGAATCTATCTTTGAACTCACCCCCGGTTGAACCGATATATGATTTCCTACTACTCTCTGTTATCACATCGCATTTGTAGACAATGCTTGAAACTCTACAGTTCCCCCCCAGTGGACAGATGTTAGAAGCTCTGCAGTTACAGTTGTGTGCTGGGCCGTTGCTGGATGTTCTACTACTATGGTTATTTATAATGGAGGTTCTCACTGAACTGGTGTTACTGGGATCAACACCAGAAGAGAACATGGCTTCCCTTGTTTTAGTTATCTTAGAATTATTATATCCTATGATGGATGTGGCTATATTTCTACAGGTTGAATAAGACAGTTTTACAGTATTTTTGTTAATGATTCCCCCCAATCTGCTATCCCTTGGAAAGTTTTTTTCCACTATGCTATAAAAAATCTTTGGGATATTAGTCTTAATATGCTGGCTATAGGGGGGGGGGTGAACCATGTAGTGGTCCTTCTCCTATTTTTCGTCCTACCTTCCCCCCCGGTTTGGGTAGCATGTGAGTTCAATTCGTTACTTCCAACTTCACGAATATTATCATCAACCGGTTCCCACCCAACCTGGTTTACATTACCGTGGGATACACCAGGTCTCCTATATCTAGCCTTGCCCATTGCCCTATTATATGAAACCATTGATCGAGAGGCAATCGGTCTCCCGTTTAGTCCCCCATTCCCAACCGAAGGAGGCACAAGGTAATTAATTTTTTCCTTGTATCCTGATCTGTTTAAAGCTTCATTGTAGAATTGCTTACTGCTGTCGAATATTTGTTGATTCTTGGACAGCTTAGATATCCTACTCGATATTGCAGGAATAATGGCTCTTTTCACCATCGGTGGGTGATTCGATTTAGCGTCGATATAGTAGAGTGTGTGGTTGGGCTTGTGATAAGGTTCATATGTGTTGTTGCATAGATCAAGCGTAATATCCAAAAAATTGACCCTCCGGTAGTTTATATCCATAGTTACGCTAAGTTGTATTGAGCTGAAGAATATATTAAGTTTTTTCTTCTTAGTTTCAAGATTCCTTATACTTGTGTTGACAAAGAATAAAGCGTCGTCCCTATATAGACCGCCCGCCAGTTCAGGTATTTTCATACAAATTTCTCTGAGGATATATATCCCTACCAGGTCAGTAACCTTTTTTTTTTTCCTCTTCTCTTCTTAAGTGACCTCAACTATTACAACGCCACATTGTGTTTTGTCGGCAGTTGAAACCAGTATTCCAGACATTTAATTTCCCTGATGATCTGCCAAGCAAGTAACTGCTTGGTAGTGAAACACGTGTAGGAAAAAACATTTAATTT
This sequence comes from Sepiola atlantica, assembly GCA_963556195.1. NCBI lineage: Eukaryota > Metazoa > Mollusca > Cephalopoda > Sepiida > Sepiolidae > Sepiola > Sepiola atlantica. Next base: position 212,986,240 of record OY744516.1, read on the forward strand.
GAATAAATAGTATTTATGAGAAAAAATATCTTTAATGGTGATCATTGGTGTCTTGAAAGGAATGCTTTGGTAAGCCTTCATAAAATCACATATATATATATATATATATATATATATATATATATATATATATATATATATATATATATATATATATATATGTATATATATATAATTCATTTTTACTTATACACGCGCAAAAGTAATATGTGTACGCGTTTCATAGTTTTACTAATCGTAAGCACGGCTCGACTTTGACAAGGGCTCGAAACCACGACCACACTGTCCGTAACCTAGTAATTTACCTCGGTCACATTTTATGTGTGATTGTTAGTGTCTCAACTCTAAGTTGTTTTTGTTATTGTTTTTCTTAGGCACTATTGAGTGAATGAACGCTCATTTAACTAGAAATCGCTACCTTAGCGGTGATAGTAACATTTTCTCTATTAAACTGCATTTTACTGCATTCTGTCGCCCCATTTTGGGGGACATATAGTATTATTTGTTTTTTTATATTGTTATTATTTATTTTTATTTATACACACAAAAGTTATCCGTGTACGCGTTTCATAATTTTACTAATCGTCAGCACGACTCGACATTGACAAACATATTTCAATTGTTAAAATACAATCATCATCAGTTGGTAGCAGAACTTTAATTAAAAACAGAAAAGTATTCAAATTTATACAAAGAACGCAATTTGGAAAAAAATTTAAAAATAAATAAATACATAAATAGTCACGTGTAATAAACAGTAGAAAGGGAGAAAGAAAGAAAGAAAGAAATGTTAAAAAAGAAAAAGAAAAATATACCCGTAAAAAAATGCATTAACTTACTCTCCAAACACTTAAACAAAATACATTTTTCTTGTTCTCTCTCAATTAAAAGCATTATAGATATCATTAGGAACATAACTTCTCTTACTTTCTTTAAATATAACAATAACTATTATAGACAGAAATTTGGCCTACCTATGGGTAACCCCCTTAGTCCTGTATTAGCTTGTTTGTTTTTGAAATTCCTCGAAATCGGTCCTTTTTCATACCGTATCCATAAAATATCTACTTATTTTAGATATATTGACGATATTTTAATTTTTCTACCCGTTAGTCATAAAATAGAAACATTAGCACAGGCACTCAACAAAGTTGAACCTTCATCACATTTACTTTCGAGAGTGAACACAACAATTGTTTAGCTTTCCTCAACATTCTTATCCTCAAAAACAATAATAGTCTCTCATCGTAAACTAACCAACAAAAATGGTTACTTGCATTATTACTCACATCATAATAACTGCATAAAAAAACAGTATGATAATAGGCTTTTATCTTAGAGGTTTACGTATTTTTAGCCCTGAATATCTCTCTCAAGAATATAGTGAAATAGAATCCTCTCTCACAACTTTAAAATACCCCGACATGTCATTCTCTCCGCTAAAAAAACCTATCCAAATACATCTCAAAAATACGAAAACAGCTGCTAATACTACATAACCCATACTAAGAAATGTTTTCCTCCCTACTAATTCTCGCAACAAATATCTCTTCTCTTCTCTTTCCAACATCGTTTCAGAATTATCCAAGCTACCTCACTTACTATTAAAAACATGTTAAAAAAACATCAAAACAAAAATAAAGTCCTTACATCTCCCACTTCAGCTGGAATTTATACTATACCATGCGCCGATTGCGGAAAAATATATTTTGGCGAGACACAACGTCCGTTAAAGAAACGAATTTATGAACACAATCGTGCTATAAAAAACTGTGACACCTCAAACGCGTTATGTACCCACATGATTTATTTTGGTCATCACTTCAATACATAGAGAGCTATTTCAATAAAACATATACACGACACTAAACTCCGTCGTCTTATAGAATCATGTTTAATCCCACGTCATAATAACACAATTATTCAAAGACCAGGATTCTATAATATTTCTACATCTTCTGCAAGATCGATTCTAATCGAAATGAACCTAAATCATTATGATTACGGATAACTTCTACAACTTTGAGTCCTTCTTATTCCTCCTTCTACTCATTCTCCTCCTCCTCCTTCTTTGTTTAATTCCTTGCTGTCATTCATTTTAAATTACTACTTATCTTCCTTCACAACTTTATTAACTTACAGCGTTTCCGACGGCTTTTATATGCTAACGGTGGATTTTTTTCTTTCTTTCTTTTTCATTTTCTTTTTTAACATTTCTTTCTTTCTTTCTCCCTTTCTACTGTTTATTCATCGTGACTATTTATTTATTTTTATTTTTATTTTTCCAAATTGCGTTCTTTGTATAAATTTGAAAACTGTTCTGTTTTTAATCAAAGTTCTGTTACCAACTTATGATGATTGTATTTTAACAATTAAAATATTTGGGTAGAACTATTCAATATGTGTTTTTGAGTTTATTTTTTGCTAGTTGTTGATTTGTTTAACCTTTATTCCTTTCTATTTTTACATTTTGTCTGAAACATTGTTTCTTTTATTCCTCATATATATATATATATATATATATATATATATATATATATATATATATATATATATATATATATATATATATATAACATGAAATATAATAACACGAAATCACATAATTGTCGATGCAATAATTTATTTCAACCGTGCGGTTTTTTCAAGCATCACTCAGACAATTACATTTTTGAGACTGATAGAAAATTGAATTTCCCTACGACAATTCAAACACAACCAGAGAGAGTGGTGGTAGCAACCAATTTGATACATCTTTTATAGAGAGGGGGAAATTTAAAACTTATATTTAACTATGGCGGTCGAAGGGGAGGGATCTTTAAGTTAATCAACTAAAAACTGCCGTCTCAAAATTATGACACATACGACTTGACGATATCATACATATAGACAACTTTACTCACGCGCATACACAAAACTAAATACGCACACCTCCTATGCGCACGCACACACGTAATCTCACTCACACATTACCATAACTAAGCATAATCACATACACAACTTTTATTCATACATCTCCATCCGAGACAAAATGCGTCCAGCGAAACTCGTGTTCTCAAACTCGGTAGGAGAAAAGAAAGAAAGAAACAAGCAGCCAGGCACAGAGAAGAAATAGACAAACCGCGTGTCATAGATTCCCAGTCCGTCTGAATTCAAAGAAAGAGAATCTAATTGAAATAAAATTATACGCACATACATATATGTATACATACAAATCCATACGCACACACACATACATATACACAGATGAGCTTATGGCCAAGTGCAGACATAAATATACATTTAAAATAACCAATTACTAGTAATCCGATGGACCTCTAGACTTATAACGGTGAAGATACCAATTATTTACGGTCCCTCCCCTAAATATTTATAATAATATCTGTTATAGACACAGAATTTCCGACTTGGTGATATATAGTATTTGTGTGTATGCGTATATAATGGTATTTTGAAATATTTATTTATTGAGATTATTTACTTAAAATAAGATAGTGGTAAGAAAATTTTTCTGCAGGTAATACACTAATTAATATAAGTATAAATGTCAAATATTACTACTAGACATTATTAAACTTGAATTAGGGTTTAACTATAGATTATCAAATTAATCTAAAATATAAATAATGTAAGACTAATTTTTAGAACTCATATTGTATCAGTAAGAATATAGAGTGTTATGTAAATATTGTGTGTAGGCGTGTGGATATATATGTATGTGTGTGTATATATATATGTGTATATATGCGTATATATATATGTATGTGTGTGTATGTATATGTATGTATATGTTTACATGTGTAGGTAACTACATGCGTATGTATTTGGTCAATATTTCAAATAGATTCAGGGATATATATATGTATATGTGTATATATGTGTATACATATAGATATATGTATATGTATATATATGTACATGCGTATATATGTAGGTGTGTGTGTGCGTATATGTATGTGTGTGTGCGTATTGATGTGTATGTATACATATGTGTATGTGCGTATAATTTTATTTCAATTAGATTCTCTTTCTTGGAATCCAGACGGACTGGGAATCTATGACACGTTGTTTGTCTATTTCTTCTCTGTGCCTGGCTGCTTGTTTCTTTCTTTCTTTTCTCCTACCGAGTTTGAGAACACGAGTTTCGCTGGACGCATTTTGTCTCGGATGGAGATGTATGAATAAAAGTTGTGTATGTGATTATGCTTAGTTATGGTAATGTGTGAGTGAGATTACGTGTGTGCGTGCGCATAGGAGGTGTGCGTATTTAGTTTTGTGTATGCGCGTGAGTATAGTTGTCTATATGTATAATATCGTCAAGTCGTATGTGTCATAATTTTGACACGGCAGTTTTTAGTTGATTAACTTAAAGATCCCTCCCCTTCGACCGCCATAGTTAAATATAAGTTTTAAATTTCCCCCTCTCTATAAAAGATGTATCAAATTGGTTGCTACCACCACTCTCTCTGGTTGTGTTTGAATTGTCGTAGGGAAATTCAATTTTCTATCAGTCTCAAAAATGTAATTGTCTGAGTGATGCTTGAAAAAACCGCACGGTTGAAATAAATTATTGCATCGACAATTATGTGATTTCGTGTTATTATATTTTATGTTGTTCTTGCTCTGTTTACTACATTGAGCTCTCATACCCAGATTTCCTTCTGGAATTATCCCATTATAAGTCAAATATATATATATATATATATAAATATATATATATATATACTAGCAGGCTTATCCAGCGTTGCCTGAGTTAGAGTGTTCGATACCACTATATGGAAAATCATATTAAAAATTGTTTACTTTGAATATATTAGAGACAGACCTAGCTATATAAAGAGAGAGCAAGAGTGCGGCAGACAGACAGACAAACAGATAGATGGAGAGACGTTACGTATTAAATACACTAAAACCATTCAATTACATTTTAGTTATATTAAAATAGGAGAAATATATTGTTTGATTTTATATAATTTGATTTCTTATAAATCGGGGAGAAGAATCGAAACTGCACACTCGATGGTTTTAGTCTGACGCTTCTCAACTAAATTGAGACATTTGTTGAATTGACTTAAAATAACCCTCATGAGAAAAATCGGGATACGTTTCTGAAGTTTTAATTGATTCTTTTCTCATATGTGACTTCAGGTTGCGGCACGTAGATATTCGGAACCAACTTACATTGTCTTGCCATGGATAATTTTATACATATGATATGAATTTCATCAGAATAAGATATGTTTGAAGTTTAAAAAAGGTTCGGACCACATAGCTTCCTTAGGTTATAAAAGCACGTAGAGATTGTGTTACCACTTCCATTGCCTTCCTTAAGAAATTTCATACATAGGATATGAATTTCATAAACATTAGATGGATTTTACTTTTTAAGGGAGCTATGCCTAAGGTTACACTTAGATATTCGGGATTAACCCCATGGTCTTCACCGGTACATTTTACATCAGAATACACTATTAGAGTCTATATAGATTCAGTAACATTTCTTACTATAGGGAACACACAAAAATTGAAGACATCAAAAACAAATTAAATACAGTTGAACCCTCCATAAAATGTACATATCAATCTGAAATACATAACTCAATACCGTTTTAGAGACACCCATAATAACATCAAATAACAAACTATCTTTCAAAGTACACCGCAAAACCACCAACAAAAAACGACTATATACATTTCTATTCACGCCATTACAACAAGATAAAAACAGGTATGATAATTGGCTTTTTTGTACGTGCTCTCAGAATTTTCAGTCCTCAATATATAGATGTGGAAATTTGATTCATCGCAAATTCTTTAAAAACACTACAATACCCCACACATGTCATACTAAATGCTACAGAAAGCTCTACATATATTCTAAAAAAACAAGAACCTCAAAAACAAATCCTTTTCTCATAAATAGACATCTGCTTTTACCTACTCATTCCAATAATGTGCGATACTCTAAATAAACTAGGAATTCCCACCATACAAACCACATCACAAACCATCAAACAAACAATAATATATTCGAAACATATCAGTAAACAATCCACATCTAACGCCGGCACATTCACTATCCCATGTAATAATTGTCATAAAATATACATAGGGAAAACACAACGAAGACTGAAGAGAACGCTCGGTGAACACGAGAGAGACATTAAAAATAGTAATTCTGTTAATGCGCTTTTCTCTCACTCTACACACGACCACCCATTCAATTTTGAACAGGCTAAACTCATTAAATTTATATTAAAAACTCTACGCAGCCTCATCGAAGCAACAACTATCACAAACTCCAACACCATCAAACAACGAAATGGTTTCTATAATTTATCTCCGTTAATCAGCAAACTCATCATGACGGAACAAAAATTAATACCAAAGCCTGGCTAACAATCCCATACCACATGGTATATTAATAAATATGCACAACATCGGAATAAATCAATGCACTCACACATAAATAAATAAACTAGATATAATTTCCACTCTCTCTCACACTTATATATATATATACATATTTGCATATGCTTACACTTTTTATGCCCATAGTTATGTTAATGATATTTGGTTAATTAATAATGCACTAATAATTAAATAAATGGGAATAAATAAGTATATTCCCACATAAATTAAGAAACTAATGGATATTATTTCCTAACCTTTTTTTAACATATATTCACAAATTGTATATACATAGACTTATATAATCATAAATAGTTTAATAATAACTGATTAGTTAATCATACACAAATAATTAACTAAATTAATATAAATAAATTCATTTACAGAATAAACGGTTATATTATACCCAACTCATTTTTATACATATTTCCCCATATTTCAAAAATCATTTTGATTAAATAATGAGACACAAATAAAGTAATTAAATAAATATGAATAAATAATACATTCACACTTAAATAAATAAACTTATAGGTATTATTTCCTCTTTTTATCTTTTTGACATAATTTTCGTTTTTAATGAGAATTTGCGTTGAAAAAAAGTAAAACTCTCCACGCATTTACATTCATAAAACATTATTTTTCGTACTTCTTTCTTTTTTAATTTCAAACATGACAATAAACAGACCCCGCCATATACACGATCGGTTGTGAAACAAATGACCCAGACACAATCTCTTTCCCTAAGTTAAAAATAGAAATAAAAATTAATAGCTCCCAACTATCACCATATTTCTTCTATCTCTAGAACTGTTGTTTACAATGGGTTAACCAAAATCGCCTTTCTTTTCATTTTTGCCTTTTTCATTCACAGCCATGCCGAAATTCTTAGGCAAATCAAACTTAATGACTGTATAGTTTTTTCTGTATTTTTCTGAATACATGAATAATCTAGTGTTTGGCTTTCCGTTTTCATTTACGATTACGTCTGTTCATTTCATCCCCATTTTATTAATTTATATATATATATATATATATATATATATATATATATATATATATATATATATATATATATACATACATACTTGCCACGAAGTCCGCACTTTAGCTTATAAACATCATATTCTGATTTTCATTTTTATAATGAAGTAGCTGCCTTATATGGTAACGATTTTGATAAAATAAAATATATATAAAAATAGTGTACCTTTACGTATGAAACATAATAAAATGTACTGATTATGATGACAACAGCCATTAAAAAGAGACATAACCTACCGTGTATATATATATATATATATATATATATATAGAGAGAGAGAGAGAGAGAGAGAAAGATTTAGATTTTTCACTTATAAAATTGATCATTCAGTGAAGACCGGCTTGTTCTAATAAAAACAAGCTCGATGATACTCGATTACAGAGTACAGAGCATTTATATGTGATTTTATGAAGGCTTACCAAAGCATTCCTTTCAGTACACCAATTATCACCATTAAAGATATTTTTACTTACAAATATTATTTATTCAAATTAAATGTTTTTTCCTACACGTGTTTCACTACCAAGTGATCTGCCAAGCAAGTACCTGCTTGGTAGTGAAACACGTTGGGGAAAAAACATTTAATTTGAATAAATAATGTTTGTAAGAAAAAATATCTTTAATGGTGATCATTGGTGTCCTAAAAGGAATGCTTTGGTAAGCCTTCATAAAATCATATATATATATATATATATATATATATATATATATATGGAAAATGAAAAAGGAAAGTCAAAATCTATATTATTTAGGTATTTATCAACGTTTCGTATTTATATAAAGACTTCATCAGAATGAAGAAAAATGAAGACAAAATCATACAAGCATCAATTTGATTTGCCTGAAAGCGGCGAGCTTATACTGGTTTGACTAAACAAAATCAAAAAGGTTAACAGGCAACTAAGAGTTTTAAGTGTGTTGATTGAACATGAGTTTATTACTTCAGCCTTGAAAGAAAGCTTTTGTATGAGATATCGTGCCAAATGAACGTATAGGTCGATATATATATATATATATATATATATATATATATATATATATATGAATGAAAAAAAGAAGAAATAAGAAAAATCTTTTATATAGCAGGAAAATCCCAGGCGAGTGCTCGATTAATTGAGAATTAAAATTTAAAATTAAAGATTAAGAGCGTAATATTTATTTATTTTAGTACAGAAAAATTAGTACAACATTCGTACCGTCGATTACAAGCACCGAAGGACTTAGCCATCTGGCTCTCTTCGGCTTTTGTTGTCATCTGTTTCGGAAATGTGAAGTCACGTGTTACGCTCGTTTGAGCGCGTTATTTGATTAGAGTGTTATGTAGGTTTGTTTAAATTTAGTGTAAGAAAGGTTTAATAAAGTGTTTAAAAAGGGTGGGTGAAAAGTAACAGTTGAGATTTAGAACTGGAAAATATTTAAAGAAATATAAAAAACTAAAAGAATAAAAATAACAAAATGTTTCTATATAAATCCCGTGAGCCAATATTTTTGAGTAGCATATATTTGGCCGTTACTGTTTTGGGGTTTAATGATGTGTTTTCTAAAGACATTAGGGAGAGAAAATAGGTGTTAGGATTATACTGATGAAGAGATAAAAAGGTTAAAGAAACAGCATGAATTTAATCCAGGATTTAAATTTGAATTTAATGTTGTTTCTTTAACCTTTTTATCTCTTTATAAGTATAATCCTTAAATCTATTTTCTCTCCCTAATTTCTTTAGAAGACACATCATTAAACCCCAAAACAGTAACGGCCAAATATACGCCACTTATAAATATTGGCTCACGGGATTTATATAGAAATATTTTTATTTTCATTTTTTTATATCTCTTTAAATCTTCTCTAGTTTAAGTCTCAACTCTTACTTTTCATCCCTACCTTTGTTCGGACATGACTGTGTTGGGAAAGCAATACACTGGGAACTGTGCAAACAACTGAATTTTGAATACGCAGACAAACGGTACAAACATAAACCAGAAACGGTACTGGAAAACGAAAAACACAAAATCCTCTAGGATATGGATATACAAACAGATAAACTCATACAAGCAAGTATACCTGATGTTATTATAATCGACAAGAAGAAAAAATCTTGTAAATTCGTAAACTTCCAGCAGAGACAGAGTGAAGATCAAAGACACGGAAAAACGATACAAATACACAGTACTAGTAAGAAAACTGAAAGGAAAATGGAGCATGAATAAAGTTAGTATAATACCAATAATCGTAGGAGCATTAGGAACATTCCCAAAAAATCTGGAGAAAGATTTGGAGAAATTGGAATCAAAGGGACCATCGAAACCATATAAAGGACGGCAATGATCAAAACAACTACAATCTTAAGGAAAATCTTTGAATGCGGAAACTAACCTGAATAGGCTACAAAGGGTAACCAGTCACAAGGAATTTACAACAGGGAGAATACAAAACCACACGAAAAACACCATAACACGAACCAAGGAACAGAAACTGCAAGAAACATCACTTTATAATCCCTCCCCCCAATAAATTACAACGGCCTCAGCTAACACCACACAAAAATTAACCAAGGAACAGGAATTACAAGAAACACTATAAGCTCTCTACCTTCTTACACCACCCACCCTCAATTTTTTTAAATGGTGTCGGCCTAGGCTGACTCCAGACAAAATATTTGTAGAGGGCCGAGGAGAATGAGAAGACCAAGGAAGGACAGTACAAACCAGACCTCCACTAGAAAAGTGCGGAGAATGCTGGGAGCTTAGGGAGGTTTATTGCCACCCAAATCCCAGAGAAGACAATTGTCCTTACCAGCGAGAAATCAATGGTAAGAGGCTGTTGCGATACCGCAAGGTTATTTCTGGTGGTTATCGAAAAAAGACGAAGAACACTGAAAATCTTGGAAAGCTTGTTGCCACTCAGACAAGAAGAACCAGTCACATGGAATTTACAATAAGAAGAAAACAAAACTACACAAAGAACACCACATCACAAACCAAGGGACAGAAACTGCTGCAAGAAACATCGCTTCATTGTAATGTTATCGGCTGGGTTAAGTAAGTAGTAAGACGGAGAGAAGTATAGGATAAGTAACAAGGTTTATTGGCGGTCAAAATACATTCAAACTGAGTCATCGCCAGGGGCCGTAACTTGTTCCCTCACCGGTGAATCGTCGGTGCAGTAACACTACATCCCCCTTTCGGTTGTAAAGTTCTTTACAAGGACAGTCTTTTAGGTGGTCGAACTTGTCGACCGCTTCTTGTATATTTCCATTGGTCAGGACCTCTGAAACTCTCTAGTGGGATGTTTCTTTGGTTACTGTGAAGATCTGTTGAGTCATCATCACAGCTATACATATATCCATATCGAGGGGAACGTGGTAAGGTGTTTTCTTCCTGTGGGGTAGCCACCTGAGAGAAGCTGGTTTCTCCGTTCCTTAGGCGCAGATTACTTTTGTTGCGTCGGTGTAGTCCTGAATCTGTCTTAACTAGGACTGACCTTGGTGACAGAGTTTTACTTACTACAGCTGTACTGGTCTTAGGTATCTTGACCCAGACTGGTTGTCCTTTTTCAAAGGCAGGACGATCTTTAGCCCGATGACGTTTGTCATAGTTTTGCTTTTGTCTGGCTTTGAGCCGGGTGTCTGCCCTTCTATGTTCCTCGATGTTTTGCTGATCAAATGAATTTCTTTGAGGAATCGTAGGGATCCGTGTTCTGAGTTTTCTATTCATTAACAGCTCTGCAGGACTATTGCCGTGTTGCAGAGGAGTGCTGCGATAATTTAGCAGTGCTATGTATGGGTAACTTGCTTTATTCAATAAGTTTTTATTGTCTGGCCTGCACGTTCAGCTTCTCCGTTTCCTTGCGGATGATGGGGGTTACTTGTGAGGTGCAGGAAGTCAAAAACATTTGAAAAGTTCCTGAATTCACTAGAACTGAATTGGGGACCGTTGTAAGATATGATTGTCTCTTGGATCCCATGCCTAGCGAATATTGATTTGCAATGCTCTATTACGCTGGCTGAGGTGGTTGTTTGTAAATGGGCTATTTCAATCCACCTGGAAAAATAATCGACAATCAGAAGATATCGGTGTCCCATGAATTCGAACAGATCCATTCCTATTTTCTGCCATGGATATGCAGGTAATTTGGTGGGTTGTAGTGGTTCTGGTGGATATTTTCGTTCTTTTTCACAGATACCACATTTCCCAACTTTGTCTGCAATTTGTTTAGAGAGGCTAGGCCACCACACACTTTCGCGAGCTAGTGCTCGGCATTTGACAATACCTTGGTGGCCCTCATGTAGACGCTCTAGTATGTCTTTTTGAAGTACATTAGGAATGACAAGTAGGCTCTGGTACATTAGAAGTCCCTGGTAAACTGTTAGGTCCTGGTTGACAAACCAGTACTGTTTTAGTTTAGGGTCCCGCCTTGCTCTTTCGGGCCGGTGGTCCATCTCATAATATTTGATTACTTGACTGCAGACCTGGTCAGTATTTTGTTTTAGTCGGATAAATGAGTCGGTCTCTGTCTCATGCTGGATATCCTGTATAACGGGACTACTCCCAGGTGCTCGGGACAAAGCGTCTTTTCCCGCTGTGTATATGATCTCATAGGAGAATCTCATTAACCTCATGCGGAAACGTTGAATTCTTGGAGTCAATTCGTTGAGTCGCTTCGACTTCAACAGTGCCAACAGTGGTTTGTGGTCTGTTTCGACTGTGAATTTTGGCATTCCGATCAAGTATTCTGCAAATTTTTCACAACACCAAGTGACTGCTAGTGGCTCCTTCTCAACCTGTGCATATCTCTGCTCTGTTTCTGTCAGAGATCGTGAAGCATAAAATACCGGTCTCCAGTCATTTTCTTGCTTCTGCAGTAGTACACCGCCTAGGCCATAGCTAGATAAATCTGCTGATACCCTTGTCGGCTTGTTGGAATTGTAATGAGTCAGTACTGGTGCAGAACATAGTTGCTTCTTCAGGGTCTGGAATGCTGCTTTCTGAGGCTCATCCCAGATCCATTCTGACTCTTTCTTAAGAAGCTCTCGGAGTGGTTTGGTGGTTTCGGCTAGATTCCTAGCAAATTTTCCGACCTGGTTTGCCATGCCCAGTAAGGGTCGTAATTCGGACACATTCTCAGGTCTGGGTAAGTCCATAATTGCTGCTACTTTTTCGAGATCTATTTGTATTCCCTCTTTTGATATAATGTGACCCAGAAACTTTATGTTTCTGACAGAAAATACACATTTATCGTTGAGTGTAGCTCCTGCAGCCTTCATTTTCTGCAGTACTGCTTTTAGTCGCTGGTCGTGCTCCTGCTGGTTTCTTCCACTTATTAGGACGTCATCTATATCACAGATGACTCCTGGTATTCCGGACAAAATGTGTGTCATCTCCCTATGAAAGAACTTATCCAAAATGGAAGTCGTTTGAAACAGTACCTCCCATAAGGTGTTATAAATGTGGTAAGGACCTGCGATTTTTCGTGTAGGACGATTTGGTAGAAACCGTTGTTATAGTCGAGCTTGCTAAACACTGTGGCTCCATCGAGCTCGGGCAGTAATTGGTCTGTGGTGGGTAAAGGAAATTTTTCCCGTTTCACGCTTTTGTTTAGCTTGGTAAAGTCGACGCATAACCTAACTTTACCGTTAGCTTTTTGGACAGCGACTATTGGGGAACACCAATCAGTTGATGATTTGACTGGACGGATTATGCCCTCGTTCTCCAGACGTTTCAGTTCTTCCTGAACCTTCTGTTTCATAGGCAACGGCAATCTTCTAGGGGTAGCAATGGAAAATGGCTGAGCTCTTGCATCCAAACGTATCTGGTACACATTTTCCAGTTCCCCTAGGCTAGTGAACAGTTCTGGGAACTCTTTCTTATACTGGTACCCTTCGCTTGTCACTTGTCACTCTATTAACTGCTTTCAGCAGATTGAGGGCTTTGATTGCTGGTCCTCCCAGTAGAGGTTCTTGCAGACTCTCTATAACATAAAGGTCTTGTTGCAAGCTTACTTTTTCTGTGTCCAGTTTGGCCTTCACACATCGTATGAGGTTTATCTCACGATGACCCGGTCCGTACAGTCTTTTATTTGTGGGTTGGATGAGTGGGGAATTTTTCCTGAAGAACCGGTCCGGGATTACGGTCACATCTGCACCTGTATCCAGCCTAAAATTTATAATTTTGGTACAAGTCTTAGTGGTGACCTTAATTTTAGCCTGCCAATTTGTATTATCCTCAGTGGTAATTGTACTTATATTTTCGAGAGTGACAGAACCTAAAAAATGATTTTCTTCTTCCTCTCTTATTTCACTAACTTTCGCCTTATCGGTTCTGCAAAATTTTGCATAATGCCCTTTCTGCGAACAAATTCTGCAGCGTGCATCTTTTGCTGGACAGTCATTTCTATTGTGGAATGGAAATTTCCCGCAGAGTGTGCATTTGCTAGGCATTTTCGATTTCGGATGTGGTTGTTTGGTGAAGTTTGTCTTGTAGGTTAGCTTCGTAACCCGATTGATTTGAGGATCCGCTGCATCGGCACCGGAGGAAATGTTCTGCGTCTGTTGTTTCGAAGTTTCGTAGGCTCTACCTATTTGTAGGCACTTGTCTAGAGTAAGCTGTTTATCAGACAGTAATTTTTCTCTGACGGTATCGCTTCTAACTCCGACAACGACTTGGTCTCGAATAAGCCTATCCTGTAGCTGTCCGAAATTACAGTTCTTTGAAAGTTGTCGATAAGAAGCTATATAGGTCTCGATACCTTCCGATACTTCTTGCTTGCGAAGATGGAATGTATAGGAATCGTAAGCTTCGTGTGTTTCGCCCACGAAAAAATCCTCAAACTTCTTCATAACCTTCTCTAAGTCCGTCTTTTCTTCCTCAGAGTTAAACTTCAACCCTTCATATATATCGTAACTATCCTCCCCGATAGTTGCTAAAAATACCGATGTGTGATATGAAGTATCTGCTTCTTTAGACAATCTACTAGCGATCGAATAATTGAGAAAATTTCGTTTAAATTTTCGCCAGTTATTAGCACCATTTCCAACGAGAGTCATTCTTTCGGGGGGTGGTATATTAGCAGAATATTGCTTTATGTCCGTGTGAGGCATTTTTCAAAAGTATACGATATATATGAGAAAAACAAATTTCTGTACTTATTGTTCTCTCTTTTCTTACTTTTTTGTGTGACCGTTTTCCGTAAGTCGTTTGTTTATCGATAGTAGAATTTTCTTTTTCTTAGAAATCCTTTGTTTTTCTTACTACGATATCCGATCTTTACTTTGTTTTTGGTCTCCGCAAATTGTATCCTTTATCTTACACCATGTAATGTTATCGGCTGGGTTAAGTAAGTAGTAAGACGGAGAGAAGTATAGGATAAGTAACAAGGTTTATTGGCGGTCAAAATACATTCTAACTGAGTCATCGCCAGGGGCCGTAACTCGTCCCCTCACCGGTGAATCGTCGGTGCAGTAACACTACATTCATAATCTCCACCTGTCTCTAATAAATTACACCACATAAAAATGAACCAATGAACAGATATTACAATAAACACCATAAGCTCTCCACCTTCCTTCCCACGCATCTCCCTAAAAAAATAATTAATTAATACATAGATATAAAATAAATAAATGAATAAATAAATAAAGAAAGAAAAAGAAAATCAACTTTTGTAATTAAAAAATGGTGCCGGCCTAGGCTGACACCAGACAAAATATTTGTAGAGTGCCGAGGAGGATGAGAAGACCAAGGAAGGACAGCACAAACCAGACCTCCACTAGAAAAGTGAGAAGAATGCTGTGACCTTGAGAAGGCTTATTGCCAGCCAAATCTCAGAGCAGACAAATGGTCCTTACCAGCGAGAAATTAATGGTAAGAGGATGTTGCGATACCGCAAGATTATTTGCGGTAGTTATCGAAAAAAGGTGAAGAACACTGGAAATCTGGGGAGGCTTGTCACTAAGACTCCGGGAAATACCACTGGTTGTTGTCGGTGAGCAATCACTATCAATGATGTGTGTTAAGACTCGTAGTGAGTACAAATAATACTACTACTGCTAATAATAATAATAATAATAATAATAATAATAATAATAATAATAATAATAATAATAATAATAACTACATTGGTTTTGTTACCACTACTCTCACCCGCCAATTCAATATGCACATTGTAAAGTCGAGTTCAATTTTCTAAGCATTTATAGAAACAAAACTGCTCCCTCTGATTTACAACAAATTTTAGTTAACGATACCAAAATAAGAGATTCTGAATCCAACTTTCAAAAATTACAAAAATATTCGAAGCTGTCATTATTAAAACCCAGCAACCTACAATAAACAGCATCATGTATTAAACCAGTAACCACATTTTCAAATGCTTAACGAAATAAAATTAATTTCTTTTTAAATTCTGGCGTCCTGAAATTTAAATTATTAACGTTTTCTTTGGAACTGCACCGGTTTGTACTTCTGGCGTCAAACTGAGTTCACGTGCGCGTTCCCGGCTGATTTTTTTACCCAATTTGTTTTGTCACCTGAGAATAATTTGACGAAGAATCGAAAGCGTTAAGGATACATGATTTTTTTTTATGTTGACACAAAAAATGATCATGAGAAAAAAATTGTAAATGGAAAAGGTATAATCAAGCGAATAATTATGTTATGTTTAACAATGTTTGATTTAATATATATGTTTATATTTATATATCTATATATATAAAATAGCTTTATTAGCTAATTTTAAAATCGAATTCATAGCGAAAGTGCTTTTACAATTGTTTCAATTATTCAAGAACCCATATGATAAACAGAACGAAATTATGATTTATAACTTTGTCTTTGTTCACACAAAAATCGACACAATGAAATAAAAATATGTTGAAAACTTGGCATCAAAATATTCATGAAACATATTTTATTTGGGATACAGAAAAATGAGTAATTGTCATATTTTAGTTTTAAAATTATTTAAAAGTATTTTATACCATACAATATTCACATGGGCCATGATTACAAACTGAGAATCAGTTTTGTTAATATTCATTCCAATATACTATATATATATATATAATATTAATAAATAAATATTATATTATATTTAACTTACAGACGACGTCGTTTCGAGCTTTTTTCTTTCATCAGTGTATGGAAGTGATAATTTCAGACATTCATAAGGCGCGAACCCGGTGCACAGACCCACTTTTGACTCTGCACGCTTTCATTCTATGTTCAAGGCTATAGGAAATTATCACGTAATACGGAGAATTTTTTAAGTTATATTTATGCTAATTACAGCGTAAACATGAAGACTGTGAGTATTGCGTTTTACCTAAGTGAATGTGTATATATATATATAAATATTATTTTTACGTAATAACAGTAACAAATGAACATAAATATATATTAAAAATAAAAAATACGTCCTATAAAGGGCGACAATGCAATATTCTGCATGATTATTAACCGCTTAGAAAGTGCTAAAATACGAAAGAACGCTGTCATTATCGCCAGTAAAAACAATAACAAATAAGAAAACTTAATATTTAGGCGAGAAAAATCGTACATATTCCGGACAATGTGTCGTGGTCCGGTGGTAAGACGTCAGACAACAGGTGATTTTCTATACTTGTCTAAGTTAACCATGCTGATGAAACCTTATAGCCAGAAACACGTGTCGATTGATTACATTTATGTGCGTAAAAATCAATGAATATATATTGAAAATAAAAATACGTCATATTAAGGGCGACAGTGCAATATTCTGCATGATTCTTAGGAAGTGGCAAAATACAAACAAAACTCTGTCACTATCGCCAGTAAAAACAATAACAAATACAAAAAATGATGATATAAAACAACAATAATCTTAGATAGCTCATATCAATTCTTATGTGAATAAAATTCCAGGCTTAATAGTCACACCTTTTAAAATAGTTATTAAACTTTGTAATAGAGCTATAAATAAATACGGCATATACCCTTAAATAATTTATCGATTAGTGGATTTATTGGAAATAATATTGTTTTATATGCATAAGAATAATCAGTTAAAAATGCACTGAATTAACCGATATCTTTTATTACTAATAACCATTAAATGTTTCTTTAAGTTGATTTAATTTATTTAACTTTTCTTCATCTTTGGTTTTCGATTTTAATATTTTATTTAAAATATATTAATTTAAGTCATTTTTATTTGCTTAGTACATCAATGAGTTCATCATTTATTTCATGTTATACTTTTTTTTACTATTTCATTCTCTGTAAAAATGTACATTCATTTCTGGAGTTCTCCATATTTTAATTATGTCCATTTAGATCAACCTAAAATGCTACCTTTGTATCTTCAATCGTTCAATTAGTAAATTATCTGCACTTGTCCTCCTAACTCATACGATTTGAAAAACACTACCGATTAGAAGAAAGTATCGGTTTTCGAATACAAAATGTAAGAGATTATTTTTATATATCTTCCCCGTTATTCTGACTGAATCTTGCATTGATTTTTAATAGTCTATCCAATAAGATGTTTTGATCTACAAACGATTTTTCTGAACATTCGAATCTGGATATTTTAAAGCTTTTTAAAAGTTTGTCAATTTTCCATTTCGCCATTGTTTTTTTCTTTTTGTTTTATCTTTTTTCATGGTATTGTTTTTTGTGGACATTTTAACACTTTTTGCATGGGATTTCACTAAAATGGTGTAATAGCTTTATTTGACAACCGGAGTTT
Source organism: Sepiola atlantica (assembly GCA_963556195.1). Lineage (NCBI taxonomy): Eukaryota > Metazoa > Mollusca > Cephalopoda > Sepiida > Sepiolidae > Sepiola > Sepiola atlantica. Next base: position 213,004,416 of record OY744516.1, read on the forward strand.
TTTTCTTTACAGCATGAATTTGTCTAGGTACGCTTTGTTTTTCCTAGAAAAACGTGTTAGCTTTTATTTGCGTCGAAACTGACAGTAAATCACAATATGAAATAATGTGTTGATATGTAAATTTAATATATATATTTATATGTGTATATATAATATATGTACCTCTCTCTCTCTCTCTCTCTCTCTCTCTATATATATATATATATATATATATATATATATATATATATATAGGAGGTGCATATATATAAAGTTACACAATATACTACGTTGTAAAGAATAAACTCGTAAATTAATTAACCAATCATTGTGAATATTGGAATATAGATTCTCGCTACACTGTTTGATAACATGGGCACATTGTTTTGTTTAAAAACTTTCTATTGTGTTTGTCTGTATACTTATGTAACTAGTTGGCCGAAATAATTTAAATAACATTTTCCGTTTGATATTTTTGCTTTGTTGTCGCCATCTTTCTTTCCAGTGACCACTTGGTTTTTTCCCTGTTTACAGCCCTCCACGTTAGGGCAAAGTTATATTTAAGATCGGCTTGTAATGTGGAGGAAATCAAGCATCTCGGAATCGCGACAAAAACGAAAATACAAAGAAATATGTTATGGGAAATGTTACTCATATTATTTCGTAATAACCAACTAGATACGGAAGCGTTGGTAGGAATAGATAGACCAATATAGACTGATCCGTAGGTAAGAATGGCTAGCCCGAGTTAGAGATCAGATAAATTGTAATTTATAGGCCGAGATAGACAAGCTCTTAGATAGGAGTTTATATGCAAAGATAGGCAGATGGTATTTATATAGAAATGGCTGGATCGAGATAGAGAGACGTGTAGTTAACAATGTATACGACAGAGACAGACGAACTGAGTAAAATAAATACCATAAGATAGACCGTGGAATAAGTAGGCATGGATAGGCCGAGAAACACAGACACGTTGAGAAGAATGAATAGGCTAAGATAGACAGACATATAAGTATTAATGGATATGCTGAAGTGAACAAACCCGTGGGTAAAACTGTGTAGGCCGAGATAGACCGATGCATTAGATTTATAATTAATAAGCCAAGATAGCCAGATGCGGAAATAGGAATACATACCCCGAAATGACCGCAGCGTCGATGGGAATGGATAGGCTGAAACTAACATCCGCTTATATGGGGATAGTTATGCCCAAATATACAGACACGTAAGTAATAATTAATACGCCGAGGTTAATAGACGCATAGGTAGGAATTGATCTACTGAAATATATAGACACATAGATGGAAATGGATAGGCTTAGATAGACATACGTTGAGTTAGGAATGGATACGCTGAGATAAAGAGGCACGTCAAGAGGAATGGAAAGGGCCAGATAGATGCGTAGATATGAATGGATAGGATGATGTTAACAGAATTGTGGGTTTGACTATAGTCAGAGATTGACAGATGTGTAGATTTATAATAAATAGTCTGCGATAGACAAATGCATAGACAGGAATATATAGGCTGATATATATAATACGTGTATGTAGGAATTGATATCGCTAAAGTAGAAATAGATATGCCGCGATAGACTGATGCGTATATAGCCAGGATAGACCTTTTTAAAGAAATTATGCCGAGGTTGTTTTTTTACTAACTCATTACTCCTTACTAAAGCCCAAAAGTCTCTCGAGGATAAGAGTTATATAAACAGAATCGTGGGTTTGACTGCATAGTCAGAGCTTGACAGATGCGTAGATTTATAATAAATAGGTCCAGATAGACAAATGCATAGACGGAAATGGATAGGCTGGTATATAAACGTATGAGTATGTAGGAATAGATAGTCCGAATTGACAGACGCTAAAGTAGAAATATAATGCCGATATAGCCTGCTTAGTAGATAGACCCGTTAAAAACAATTAATTGTGAATTTAATTGGGTAATTATAATTAAATACAAACAAACAATGATAGTCTAATAATATATTGAGAATGAAAATGGAGAAGGCAAATAATAATTAATTAGTAAAATGTCCTTTTTCGAAACCAACATGCATCAGGAAGTTTCATCGAATGTCCAACTGGCTTGGCAAGCCGAGAGCAGGCTTAAGTGCTCGTAAAGCCAAGTCAATTCACGATTGTCCCCGGTGCGTCGCGTCATTAACAGACCAAGGCTTCCGAGGAAGTCGCGTGTGGCGGGGCCTTTCACACCACTCATCTTCACGGCATAGTAAAGCAATTGTGCCGAGGGATTTTGGGAGGCGTTTTTATTACTAAAGAGTCACCATTTATCTAAGCCCAAAGGCCACTCAACATTAAGGGTTATACAACGAGAATCGTAAGGTGTGTCTGCATAGTCAGAGCTTGACAGATGCGTAGATTCACAACAAATAGGCCGAGATAGACATAGATAGAAAAGCAAATAGTCATAAAATAAATTCATCAGATTAATCAGACGATCTTAGGTGATAGTAGATGTGTCATTAATTAGGGTTCAATTCTAGCTGAATGCTAAAGCTTTGAGAATTGATTTCTTTGTTTAATCTGTAATCTCAAATCATTTGTAATATCATACACTGGCTTGTATCAGATCACGAAACAAGTCCATAAGCCATCAGTCGAAAATCTGTTTTTTTGTAAATAGTTTTGCGGAAACATTTTTCAGACGTGACTTGTTCAAGTGAAACGTTTCTGTACGAACACAATGTTGTTGATTGATTCATAATGTTATGGAAAACAGGGAAAGGGGAAATATTCTATGAGCATTTCTTTTTTCTTCTCTATGCTTTTTATTCGTGTCATACTGTCAGTTGTCCTCTCAAATTACACTTCAATTATCTGCGTCTATTCGCCTTTCCCGGAAGTAAACATTTCACCCACTCTAACACGTTTTACGTTAATAGCCTTTTTGTTTGCAGAGAAAGTATGCTTTGCCATAAATGTTGCATTGGCTAGAGTAAAGGAGTATAAAAACGACGTCTGATAAAAAAAACTCCAAAATAAGGTAGGCTACTTTATATCAAACTTTCAACACTGCGAAATTGGCTTCCGGGAAATTGCCTGAAAATGTAGGTTAGCCGAATTAGTAAAACTAGTGCGAAAAGGGTAATATACTCTTTTTGTTACACTTTATATCTCTATCATTCTATATCTTTTGTTTCATTTTATTTCAGTTGAAGTTCTCAGAAATCAGGGCGTACCATCCTTGATCGCTATATGAGATACATAGATATCAAAATACTGAAAGTTCTGAACTATCAAACACCGCCTTCTCCACACTAGCTCATTAGGTGTGATAGTAAAAAGGGTAAATAAATAAAAAATATATAAAAAGAAGAATAAGAAACATAAAAGAATGTGTCACCTACTTATCATATCTCAACATTAATTAATGTATTCTCATATGGTCCAATCAGATCATCCTTCCCTCATCCCATGTGTGTACCTTCGAAATAAAATTATTTCTATATCTTCATTTTCTAGAGACGTTCGCCACGAACGAAACCGATCAAAAATCTCTTGTTTTTTTGTTTTTCTCCTGCACTTTAACTTGTTTTCCGTTTGTCATTTTTTCACACATTTTGTATATCACGACATTTCATTTTCATGAATTATCGTGTACCTTACCCCATATACATATATATATATATATATATATATATATATATATATATATATATATATATATATATATATATATATATACATTTCTATTTATACAAACATTATTGGTTACATATGTGCATACATGTTTCGGTTGCACTTTTCCAAGAAAGTCAACCTCATCAGACCAAGACCAGGAATGGATGGATTTGAAGAATTTTCTATCTTAAATAACTCTTTTTTGGGATCTAGCATCTTCTATTTCTAGCATCTTCTATTTCTTATGAATTAGTATCGGATTACCTATTTCACTAGCTTGACCTTTTTTTGCCAGTGGTTGCCCCTCCCTTTTTTTATTACTCTTTATGGCGTCTCAAATGCCTTTTCTTGTCCTCATTTTATTGCTCTCGCTTGCTAGCTTGACAGATTCACTCAAGTGTAAATATCCCATCTATACATCAAGAATCATACATATATAAACAAACCCAAACACACCTAAATAAACACACAGATAAATAAACGGACATCGATATACATACATATCTAAACATGGACACCGACACAGATCCACTATCATTCAAGCATATATTCAGAATACATACGTTCTTATAAATATATTCTAGATGTATATTACATAAAAATAAAAGAAATAAGAATATTCTAGATATATATTTAATACATACATAATATGCCCCGTATACACGTGTATCTATACACACGCACACACACATATATATATATATATATATACATACAGATACATGTATACACACGCACAAACACATATACATGCACATACATACAGACACACACATACACATACAAATATATATATACATAGATATATACAGATATATATATATATACATATATATATACACATACACATGTGTATACATGTATCTGTATGTATATGTATATATATATATATATATATGTGTGTGTGTATAGATATACGTGTATAGAGGCATATTGATGTACGTATTAAATATATATATAAAATATTCTTTTTTCTATTAAGTTGTCTGTAATATTTAATAAAAATACTATCAAGAAAATATTTCCCACACACATATATATATATATAATATTTAAATGTTATATATATATATATATATGTGTGTGTGTGTATGTGTGTGTGTATGTGCGCGTGTGTGTGTGTGAAAATACAAAAGAAAAAAAATCAAATGCAGGAAAAATTCATAATAAAACTGAGATTCTTTGTAATTTTTTTTCTGTTTAGCTGTTATCACATAAATGAAAAAATCTGAACTTTTTTCTAATGACGTTAAACCGGTAAAATATCTCGCTTTTTGACGATTTGTTTCCTAAATTTGGTTTGTTTTTCTTTTGTCATTTTCACACATCCTATCTTCACGTCAGTTCAGTTTAGGATATATTGTGCATTTTATCCTCAAATATATATATATATATATATATATAGAGAGAGAGAAAAAGAAATATATATATATATATATATATATATATATATATATACATATATATACATATATATATATATACATACATATACATATGTATATATATACATATATATATATATACATATATGAATATATATATACATATACATATACATATATATATACATATATATATATACATATACCTAAGTTAAGCGCAAACAAGGCAATTTATAAATGTCAAAATGCGCCTAAAGCTGTTTGTATTCACAGCGGTTCAACCGCTGTACTGCCTGTCCGACATACTGAGATGCATTATTCTCTTGTTCTGATAATGACAGTGGTGATGTAGTAAGCACGGCGAAGAGTCAGCTCTACGTTACTGTTTAAAGTTCTGTCTGGTATATTGCATAACTTTCATTGTATGTACCGATGCATCCAGAAAGTCATCAAACGAAATAATTCTCTTCGAAAACAAAGCGGAAAATAGAATGTAAAGCTTTGGAAGGCAGTTCGTCTTTGGGAGAAAAAAACTCTGAAATGGCGCCGGTGACCAATTAGGTCTTTGTCACGTCGCACAACGTCTACCTGTACAGCCCAAACTCGTCTGGTTGAGAGAATGTGTTATGCTTTCCACAATATATGATCAAGTCCCTATGTTCAAACCTTTCTCACCGTGTTAGAAATGGTGGCAAAATGGTAGTGTAAGAGTTATACCGTCTGAAACTCGTGTTCCTGGCCGGGACACTCATTGCAGGCAGGTTGATTAGGGTCGCAACCTGGCAAACAGGTCTCTGGTGACAATCAAAGAGGAGTCGGCATCAGGATACTTCCTCCTGTAACCGTCTTTGCTTCTGAGTGTAGCAAGCGAAGGCGTGCCAGGCGCAGAACCGCAAATTAATGAAGTCAAAGTGGCAACGTTGCTTCTCCACCCTTACTTCATGGGTTCTAGGTTAAACCTTTCCCGACTTCGTATGCAACCGCTGAGCTGTGCTGTTCTCGATGTCGAGCGCAAAACTCTGCAAACTTGGACGTAACGAATAGCTGCTACTAACGAAGCATGCAGACTAGACAATCCTGAGGCACGATCGATACATTACCAACAACAACTAAACCAACAATACACTATCAATTTAAAACAAACTTATGTGTTGTTTCTGTATATATATATATATATATATATATATATATATATATATATATATATATATATATATATATATAGTGTATGTCAGGTTATTTTGAAAAGAAATCAATAAACTGCTCGATCGCAAAAGAGTGAGAGCTACATGCAAATAATCTTTTTAAAACTATACATTACATATTTCAGAGTCGTCCCGCGGTTTTGTCCGCAGGAACTGACTTTTGACATTTAAAAAAACGCATATCACCTTTAAGGAATCTTTAGCGTCTTTAAACAAAAACAACAGTAATGAATCTTTCCTTCCTGAAGCAGGCAGCATTGGTCTCTATATCAGTGCTAAGAAAACTCAACACATGATTTATAGAGCGCATCGGCCATCTACAAACATATTTATCGACCAAAAAGTAATAGCTTTAATTGACAACTTCACCTACTTCGGAAGCTCCTTTAAACAATGAAGGCAAAATGAACCAGTGCAGATTAGGAAAAGCCTTAGCAGCATGTAATCATCTATGCAAGATCTGTAAACATTTTAAAATTGCCTTCAGATCTAAATTAAGATTTTATAAAACACACGTTTGGTCTACACTGTCATATAGAAGTAAAACTGGACATCTAACAACCAACTAAGAGACAACAAGTTCGATTCCAAAGTTCCGCTTACTTACAGCAGCCTCGTAACTCTTGCTTCCATTATTTTCATATTTAGTCCTCACATTCTATAGGCGATGTTTCTGACAAAGGCGGAAGAATTTCTGTTTTCTGAGTGAGAATCTATCCATCTAACACTTATTGTTGGCTAGTTTTTACCGGGAATTAATATTGTCTTTTAGCTCTTTATATCAAGTGGCTTTATGCCATTGTCTGTCGTGATTTCAATAATTCAAAATTTCTTAGAAAGATTCTAGGGATCAAATAGAATTACTAACCAAAAATTAAGAGACCGCACTAACCAACAAGTGACATCGTCAATAATCGGTAAACGACGTCTCGGTTGGGTCCAACATGCCCTAAGATTGGTCCCAGAGGGATTTGCTAACCAAGTGCTTCAGTGGAACCTTGATGGAAAAAGAAGTAGAGGAAGACCAAAAAAACTGAAGGGAAACAATCGGGAGATATCTGATCGCCAAGGAAGGACGCTGGAGGGATGCTGTGGATCTGGCTTCAGACCGTAAAAAGATGGTTTACTTTGACTGTCTTATCAGTCTGAGTAAGTATGGTTTGTGTTATGCTTCAGAACAACAACTTCGTGACAGAAAGGATAGCGACTATATGCTCCTGTCTGTTAGTCTCATGGTGGTTGTTATATTAGACAATGTTTCTGCTGTGGTATTTTCGAGAATTCCCTAGATGACTTGCGTAATAGTCGCTATATCTTATGACTTCTTTATATGAGACTTTAATATAATCCGCTTTGAATGTATTATATCTATACAAATGATGTTAAGCATGGGTTAATCGGGTAGCGTAATGCAATACTCTTTGTAAATTATCAAATAGAGCACTTTAAAAGTGGCGGTCAATGTTTATGTAAAATTTGCAAGCGCCGATCCCGTAGCTCAGTGAATAGAACTGCCGAATATAAACTAGATGTTTGTAAGTTCGATTCCTAGATTGGGATGGATGCTAGTCTAGCCGCACGAAAGAGCTGTGAAACACTCTGTCTATGGATAACTATATATATATATATATATATATATATATATATATATATATATATATATATCAAAATGAAAAGGAAAGCCTGAAACTTTATTATTTATGTATTCATCAACGTTTCGTCTTCATTGTAGACTTCCTCAGGATGAAGAAATGTGCAAAAGAAATTATACAGTAATTAATTTCGATTTGCCTGAAAATGTTCGAGTTTCGACATGGCTGTGAATTAGAAAGGCAAAACAGAAAAACGGCAATTTAGGTTAATCCGTTATTAGCAACAAAGTTAAAGGGAAGAGAGGAAATGGGATGACAGCAAGGAGTTATTAATTTTTTTTCTATTCATAGCTTGGGCAAAATGTCTTGGTCAAATGTGTAAAAATCGAGCCTGGACGATGGTGAAATATGGACAAGGAGGTGGAAGTCTGAACTTATTGTCATGCTTCGAATTAAAAATGAAAGAAGAAAGAAAAACACGTGTATATATATATATATATATACCGAGAAATATCCTAAAGTACTGAATGGCTAATTATGGATTTTTTAATATATTCAAAAGTAACACAGGTCCACGCTTACAATGCCCAACTATACTGTGTGCGAATTAACTCAGAGCCTAATTCAGCCAGTTTGAGGATGTGAAACAAGTGGGCTCGTTGAGTTCCAAGAGTGAGGTACACATTGCCGACTATACGGTCGCCATGAGGCTGATGCGGCCACGTTTGAACACAATTCCCGCGGTGCTGATGCACCGAGGCTGGAATAGGACGGTCGTTGTAGAAGGTCGTTCTTTGCATTACTGGTTTTACCAGAAGCACGGTCACATGGCAAAAACCTGCCTCCAAAAAGCAGTTCCCAGCCAACAAACGTCACAGGCTGCCCTAATTCCAGTATAAAAACCAGCTACAGCTACTCTTCCAACTTCTGCTCTAACAAAAGTTCTAAAGTCAGCAAAGTCCTTCGGAAGAAATGGAAGATTAGTGAGCAGAGGTGGTAAGTACACAACTGCTCCCGCCACGGTTTCGCCACTAGCCCAAGCACAGAAACAACCGCAGCAGAGACAGCAGAAAGAGCTGCAACAACAGCAGCCGCGGTAACAGCAGCTGCAGTAACAACAACAATGTCAACAACAACATCAGCAGCAAAACTAAGTTGCTCCAACGCCGCAAAACCTGCAAGGAGCAAAAAGGAAAATCAAAAACTCCTGTGAGAGTAGGAAAAAGCCAGCGAAGAGTAGGCTCACACTAACTTGTTACCCCCTCCCCAGGCACAGGAATTTAAAATAAAATGAAATAAAAAAAGGTAAAGGAGCGAGGATGAGGAAAAGATTGCCCAGTCCTCAATGGAGCATACACCATCCCCGATACTTCAAAAACCTTCACCCACACAGCCAACACCCACCTTCAGAACAACAATTACTAAAAAAAAAACACCTGCCTCCAATCTGCAACACCGGTTCCCAAATACCTACCCTCACTGCATTTACCAAAACAGACATCTGCACGCACGCACACACACACACACATACACACACATACACACCACTCTGCTCCGAATACTCTAGACGAGATCCAGTCTACCCGGGGACGGAAAGGAGCCAATCTATGTCTCTTTCTCGTGAAAATAAAATAAATAATTTCCTTTAAACTGGGGAAAGACATTTGTAGAATTGACCCCCTGTCTGTTGGCACAGATGTATCCTACCGTCAGAAAAGAAACTTGAAACCATTCGCAGACTTCCGTCAAATATGGAGCAAGGACACAGAAGACTCCACCAATTTTTTATGACTGACAACATTCGTAAGGCTTCCAACTGGTTGCAGGAACTCTGTCTGGCAAATGCTAGATGCAACGGATGCAACGGATGGGGCCATATCAGGAACCCATCTTACCAATGATAAAAGCCCTTTCCAGGATGAACGTTTACCAGTATACAAAGGAAGAGTCTCAATTTTGGTGCATCCTACTTTTTATAAAATTTTCAAACTAACGCTACCCCTAAATTTTGGCGGCATTGTGCGAAGCGGCCAGGATACCAGAGGGAGTAGATGGATCTGCGATCGACGAGACGCAATTTGGTTCGTCTAGAAAATGACCAGAAACTTTGACGTCGTTACAGCATATAACGATTCCCGGGAGACAGCGTATCCTCGCGTGTGAAACGCAGCCTGTTCGCGATGGTCGACGTTATCTATAGGGGTTCAGAAGAAGCTAGTAATGGTCGAAATTACCGTATAAGATTTCGTATTTCGGGTCGTTGAGGTTCATGCGCCTAGCAATGCTCGAGAAAGGATCCACTTGTTTCGGTATCTGGACGCGTTCGTCGCCTGTTCAAAGCGATGGGATATTCCAATGGGATATTGGAATACTATCCTTGATTCCTAAATCGATAAGCTCATGGGGAGTTAGAGGACGGAGAGGTGTGAGACAAGCCTTGATGATCTGATGGCTAGACGCGATCGTGTCGACAGGTTTTCTGTCGATCACTCGAGGCGGGAGATATAGACATAGACAAATACCGTGTCGTCTACCTCAATATTTAGATTACATAGATTTTAGATAGTGTCGTACGTTCAAGTGATCAGGTAAATTGTTAAATAACTGTGCCAGAAAAAATAAAAGAATTTTAAAAGAGTGTTGACTGTAATTCAGTTTCCAACCGAATTTCGTGCAACCCACTTTCTCTCTGCCTTTCTCTCTCCAATCCAAATCGCTTCTCCCCTCCCCAGCTGTCCTCTTCATTTATATCACCTAATATCTACATAGGCAAATCAGACCACCATAAAAACCTGCACCTATAAAGAGAAGCCCTTATTAAATGTGCATATACGACATGCGAAAAACCTCATTCTTTTTCCTGATGGTGAGTGTTCCTCTTTATTGTCACGCTCTCCCTGATCGTATGATCACACAAGTGATAGATGGTGGCTGGTCGCTTTATCCTAGTACTTCTCCGTAGTGGGACAGTTATTTATTTCTCTCTTACATCAGATGTACCAGGATTTTAATTAGCAATGCAATAAGGCTGCTCAACCAAGGAACGTCTGTCTTCTCCCTCACTTTCAGATGCAGAAACACTACTACTTGTATCGGAATCTGGTTCTCTCCATTCAGTACTCTCTGAATATGTGTCATCATTGTCGTCCACTACCGGTGCTAAATTGAGATGTGGGCGCACGTCTCCTACATGTCGAGGCGTGTCACTTACGACCAGCGACTGTGGACTTATCACTCCAGTGACACGACCTGGTCTGAATTTCGACGTGCAAGGTTTTTGTGGATTTTTCACCCAAACTTTATAAAGTGTAGAGATCCATAGTGATTCGGATGGGGCACAACATTGACTCCTTTCACTCTGATCTGGTATGAATACAACAAATTGGCAGGTGCTGCTGATGCGGACACATCATTCTTTTGGGTAACGTTGTACCAATACACAGCCTCTATAACAAGACAGCTCTTTCGTGCAGCAATCCTCTTCACTGCCTTATGCCACCTTTCTATAATACCATTTCCTGATGGCCGGTATGCACAGCGTGGTCGGAAGTTTACACCCCACTCGTTCATGAACTGCCTGAACTGTTGACTGCAGAAGACAGTGTCATTAAACAGCTAGAATCTCGGCTGGGGGCCACGTTAAAAAAACACTGATTTTAATTGCCGGATCACATGTGCAGTGTCTTGCCGTTGTAGTGGCCGCCAGATTTAAAACCGCGTGGGTCCACTATCGATCAGTGTAAAAAATTGGCAACCATTGTAGTGTGTGATGTCCATGCCTAGCCGGTTCCATACGTCCTGCACACTGCGCGCTTCCTTTTTCCATTGCACTGGAGCTGGGTCTATTGTCTGGCATTCCTTACAATTCTGAATAACTGCCTTTACTGCCGCTTTAGACACAGACGGGTCGATTCTACGCACAAAATATGATGTCCGCCTGATTCCAGGAGGTCCACTATGTCGATGAATTTCGTTCAGCTGTGTTGGGTTCAGGTTTCCTGTGGCAAAATCACACTGGCTGTTTTGGTCCAATCTCTCTCTTTACATCATTGAGCTACCTCTGTGGAACTCTAGTCAGGGAGTCTGTTCGGATCTGGCCAGATCTAACTAGTGCTAGATCAACCGAAATGTCGTACTTTTTAACAAGTGAGATTATCGTGCCCAGTCTCCGCCTTATGAGCATCTCACTTGCGGCCTTTGTGCTCAATCGATGCTTTCCCGTGAGCGCATTGGTCAGCCAGTAGTACACACACAGAGTCAATTTTTATGTGTAAGACATTGCCATTCCATTTGAGTTCAAGGTTTAGTCCTTTTAGTACGGCATCCAACTCTGCCACGTTTATATGTTTGGTATCCTTTGTTGATCGCAACCAGATTGCATCCTCGAGGATAGCTCCACTGGCGTCAAGAGCTACGCCCACAGCAAGCGAGCTTGCGTTCACCCACACATCTAGTTCCTTTGTGGCCACGCAGAATTTTCCTTGGACGGGATCTGATTGTTGTACACGGGCAAGTGTATCTGCTATCATACACTCCAGTGGAGTATCGCTAAACTTGTCATCCCAGTTCTGTGTAACAGTTGTAGCGTAACGTTTAATAAAGCTTGTTGCCACTCGAAGCCATCCACACACTGCAAAGTGCCCCACTAGTCTGCCACACATGGAGAAGATACATCTTCGTGTCATAGTTCTCGGCGCATCCACAGTACTGGTTCCTCGCAGCCATCGCAGTTGGCCATGCTCTGCCCAAATGTCTAATCCCAGCACTCGTGCAACAGCTTTCAGTTTTCTGGGTCCTTACTAGTAAGTCCGTACAGGTCCAGATATTATCTTACGGATCCTGCCGACGCCACATCCTCATTAATATATATGTCATCAATATACGCCGTCGTTGCTCTCTTTATCTTCTCATCCTGGGATAACACAGCCTCGAGCATAGCCCGCATTATAAGAGTTGCCACATTTAAGCCACATCCTTACCTAGTTAGACAATATTTTTGTCCTTTAAATATGACTGTATGGTACGGCCAGAGAGATCTCTCAACATGGATCTGTAGGTATGTCTTCCTGAGGTCCAGAATGGATACATTCGTTCCTTGCTGTCTCCATTCTCGCATTTTCTCTGCGCAAACATCTGCATCGCCAGTGAATGCATCAACATAGGTGTTTAATTCACGATAGACAATCACAGGACGCACCTTATTTTTATTGGTCTATAGCACAGCCATCAGTGGTATTAGTCCCTTGGGTGGGGGGGAACTCCTCATGATTATATGGCAACAACAAACCGTTGTTTATCCAGGTCTGCAACTCGCATTCATAATCTTCCCTTAATTCATTAGACATTGGATATTCAGAAATCCGAGTTTCCAGTTTCTCTGGTGCATAACTCGCTGACCATTTCCATGCTGCAACCCACACTTTCTTCCGTTCGTCAAAGTTGGCAACAAAATCAGCTTCGTTATTACAAAGTGCTGCGCAGATGGGTTGTCACTCCCCAAACTCCACACTTCCAGATTCTGTGATGCAAACGCCACCGAGTGCCTTATTGGCGTCAATGCCAAGTAACATATCAACATCAAGATGTTTACCTTGCATAATAAGCACATTGATTGTGGCAACGTTACCAGTCTATGTATGAATCCTAATAGTGCCATTTCCGCAGCAGGCCTGCGTAGCCCCGGTCAATGTAGTTACCACCATCTTCTGCTTTGATCAAGACCGACATAGCTTTGCACTCAAGATAGAACGTGAGCACCCAGTTTGTAACATATATAATCAGATTGCCCCATGCCCACAGGTGGTTAAGTGATTCGGGTAGACTGTGTCGCAGCCACAACTGGTTCCCCTACTTCAGCATTGTCTTTCATCAATGCTCGAGCTCTAGCCAACAGCTCTTCTAAAGTCCTATCGTCCACCCTAGAGGAGGACCGCAACAGCCTTTTCACAGGGTTGGGAAGCCGCCGTACAAACACACACACCATCTAATTATCTGGTATTCCTCCAAATAGCACGGACAGTTTCCGCACATCTGCCAAACATACGTCTACAGTCTCACCCGGACGCAATACACGTGCCTCGAACTTCTCATACGCTGAAAATCTGTCATCGGCAAAGGCAGTAAATAGAGGTTCCTTAATTCGTGCTGCATCGAAGTTTTCTTCTTGAGTTAGTTGCGGGTAAACTGCGAATGCTCCCCCCAGTTAGCCGAAGTGGGATGACATTTTCAAGCCGCTTCACTCCAGATAAGTCACACACTAATTCCACCTTCTCAATCAATTCAACGACTGATCCAGTCCAATGAAACCCCGGAATTATCTTTAGGTCAAAACGGCTGTCCATTTTAAGCCGAGATAGCTTGTTAAATAACTGTGGCAGAAAAAATAAAAAAAATTTTTTAAGTTTTGACTGTAATTCAGTTTCCAACCGAATTTTCCTGAAACCCACTTTCTCTCTGCCTTTCTCTGCAAAGGTTTTGACCGTGATTCAATTTCAAACCGAATTTCGTGCAACCCACTTTCTCTCTGCCTTTCTCTCTCCAATCCAAATCGCTTCTCCCCTTCCCAGCTGTCCTCTTCATTTATATCATCTGATATCAACATATGCAAATCAGACCACCATAAACACCTGCACCTATGGAGAGAAGCCCTTATTAAATATGCATACACGATATGCGAAACACCTCATTCTTTTTCCTGATAGTGAGTGTTCCTCTTTATTGTCACATAAATCAAACCATAATCTAGTTATGGCCCGGTTGTACTTAAGAAATAGGAATACACTTGCCGGGTACTAGGAGTTTAATACCTTCTTGCTGAAGATACAGGACTTCCGGGAAAAGCAACGACTACTTATCCAGCGGTTTTTAGTTGGGAGTTACCGGGAGAGAGTGGTAAGTTAGCTTGAAAACCGAGATCAGAAGCTTTTCCGTAAAATACGCTTAACGTCTCGCACTAGATAAGGCCGAGGTGAAGAAGCATTTAGAAGAGAAACTTACCTGGACAGTGGCTGGGGGATAGTGTAAGCATAGAACAAGCTAAGCAGTACTTAAAATACGAGGCTAGCGAGCGTTACGAGGGCAAAGTAGTTAAGGTTGGGTTAAGGAAAGTTTCCAATGAAGCCATGAACTCTTACTCAGAAGTTTTTACTTGTGTATTGGATACGTAAAGTCAAGTCACTCGGTAGACGTACTTTGTAATGGAGTCGGGAGATCTATGAGTGATTTCGGGAACATTTCGAGGTGCGCTTCACCCAACAGAGCAACCTTCTAGTTTATGTTTTTGGTGACTATTTTGCTGAATTTACTCGCCTCAATGGTGCTAAAGCAACTCGTTGCGAATGCAGGGTTGTTGAGCACGAGTACTTGTCTACGTTGAAGTAAGTCGGCTGTAACAAATCTACTTGTATTTGAGGGTTTCACACATTTTTGTACCGATTCTGAGGAATGTGTTAAACCATTAGTGTGACGAGGATTCTATTCCGGGTCATGTCACCAAGGGAGTGATCACATTGCTGAGAAAGCGGGGCATGCATGGTGGGTAGGAGTTAGACGATGACAGACCCATAACTCTGCAAAACACAGAGTTAAACATTTTGGTCAAGATCTTATCCCACCGGTTGCAGGATGTTATCGGACAGTTGATCGAACCTGAGCAGAACTACGCTTTGTCGGGGAGATCGATTCAGAACAACTTGAGGGGATAGAAGACGACATAGAAGCCTCAATGATCAACTTGGATAAGTAGAAAGCTTTCTACGGATTCGAAGATCGCTTCTTGGCATATCTTTTAGAGACGACTGGTTTTAAACAGGACTTTTGCAAATGGATCACTGTTCTGTATCGTTCGCTGACGGCAGTAGTGCAGGTAAACAAAAAGCGGTCGCAATCTTTCGCTTGTTGCGTCAGGAATCTCCTTTGTCGCCCCTAGTATAGATCCTTGCGTTTGAGCCACTATTGCACAAGGAGCGGAGAGACAGGTTCGGTCCACTGGGAAGTCGCTTTACCTGGCGGGGCGCGAGCCAGGATTTCTGCGTTCGCTGATGATATCACCGTCTTCATATCATGCTTCTAAGACATTGAGAGGAAAACAGAAGGCCTCACATGTTACGAAACGATGACAGATGCCATAATCAACCATACCAAATCAATCGGTCTGTGGTTGGGTTCCTGGAGTGTTTACATCACCGTTCTGCTACTTTCTGTTGGACAGATGGCCCGGTTCGAATCGTTGGTGTGTGATTCGAACCTGGCCTCCGGCCCGAGAGGAATTGTTGGAGGTACAGTCAAAGGACAAAGCGTCGGTTAACTTTTGGCTTTGAAGGAAACTCTCCTTAAAGGGTAAAGCTATGATGTTCGTTATTTACGTCTTTTCTCTCATCCTTTATCGATTTCCCTGCCTGCGAACTGCTTCAATTTCCGTCTTACGACTTTGTACTCGCTTCTCTGAGACTGGAAGAGGCACTGGGTTCGAAGAAGTATGTATCCAACAAAGGCCGTCCTAAGGAGAGTCGCGAATCGTTATTCTTTAGAGAGTGCCGATCTGCGCTCAAAATGCTTCTTCTGTCTACTGACCTTTACTCGATCTTTCTGAAAGGAACTCCACGGGGGATTAGTGAGGAAACAGCTGACGATCCGTTCGTGAAGCGGTTCGGTGGTCGGAGGGGGAGATCTGCTTCAAATGGAGTTGGGATCCAGATACAGGTTATCTGAACAACTCGGAATTATCTCTTATCTGGTGATTGGTCCGGAATTCGTTTACCCTTAATGCCATACAACACAGTTTCGGAATGGAGAACTCGCCAGAGTGTTCGCACTGCAACACGCTCGAAGAAGAAACGCCAGACTATTCTCTTCTAATGCCGCGAACTCGTGAGGTTCTGGGAGTATGTAAACAAAGTGATGTCTCGTATCGATGCTGAGCATCATCTGCCGCACAGCGTATCTTACGTAATCGACAACATCGGGCCGGCGTGAAACAGGGGCAGACGAATGGTGTTTCTCTCAACCCTGGCCGTAGCGCGAATGGTGGTGTGGATGTAACGTCGGAGAGATTACAAGGGTTTGAATCTTTTGCTGATCAAAAACTAATTGCTTGATTAAAGCACAAGCTTACAGTCAAGATCAGATGTTACACATATAGATTACATTCCTAAGTTGTTGAAGAAAAAAGTGGATACAAATAGCGATCTTATGTGTACAAAAAAGTCAAGTATGAGCAGGTGTTCTTTGCCTGAGCATGGCACGCGCGGTTCCTGGTCTTATCGGACCCTAGCCCTTTGGGTAAATTTAGCCTCTTAGCTAGTTGAGTTAATGGGTCCACTGTAATAGAAATCCTTCAGATGCCCACTCTTCACTTTTAATTTTTTGTCCTCGGCAACTTCCAAATTGCATTTATCTTCGAAGGACTCCACCCTCTCCCACAACTCTATCGTCCGTTTTCTTTTTTCTCTCACTCAGATTGCACTCCCATTTAGAGTACGACCTGCTTGTTTTATTATTTATAACTATGTTTGTTCTTTCCCTACTCCCCGTTTCATTCCAATTACATTGATGTATATTAGGGACCTCCAATTGGTTGTGAACTATTTACCCCCCCTATATATAACACGATGTAACTTTAATTTAGATTAAGATTATCAACAAAACTTTTTTACCATTCAAAAGAGGATACATTAAATAAACTGCTGATGATTTTTTAGAATTTTTTCCAGTATACGAAACTCATGAAAATGTGAAGTTAAAATGTTGTGTACTTTTTTTTACGTGATAAACTAACGTTCTTATGTATAAGCATTTATGTGCGCTGTGATAGGCACATTTTTAATAAATCTCGCATAAATCAAGTTATGGCCAGATCTTCACGAAATTTTCAATACTTATTCATTATAGGACTAATTTATCTTTAAAATGCTGTTTTCCTAAAATATATTAGGGAAAATATTTTTTTTACGTGATTCCCCCCCCCTGTTTAATTTTATGAAATATTGAACGAAATATATTGTCATCCGGCGATTTTTTTTTCTTATATAAAACTAAACTCTTTTAAAAAACACATTGGATTAATTTTATTAAATTTTACGTAAACTGTTTTAGTAAACTGGTCCGTGAATGCACAAATAAAAAGTGGAAATAAAAGCAATATTATTATGTTTTGAATTTTTTTTTACCTTTTCTCAATAAAATATACTGTGATTTATTGAAATGCAAAAAAAAAAAAAGTTTTACGAAATAATTTTTATTTTCAGAGACATTTATTCATTTGATCGTATTGATCGAGTTTATCGGTTTTAAACATCATTTTTGAACATATTCGTGTTCGAAATTTTTCAAAATATTTTAATATAATATAGCCCGAAGTATTATGAATCGTAAAAGACAAAAGTTGTGGCGGATGTCATATTATGTACTTGGAAAAAACTACTTCATTTGCTAGAAGTAAGAAAATTTTTTTGCACTAACTGATTTTGCCGCAACTATGGAACGCAATACTAGCCATAATTAACACGTCAATTTTTAAAGTGAAATTGTCCCACGCGCATGCGCATACATTTTTAGAGTAAAATTGGTGCACGCCGCACGCTAATTTGTAAACAGTAACACTAATAAGAAAAAACGTTGACAAAAGTAATTATTATTATTATTATTATTATTATTATTATATATTTATAATACTTTTTATCATTTTTCTTTTTTCAAATTAAAATGTTTATCCATTTCGAAATATAAACTTATTTTTACTTTGAATTTTTATTATTCAATTGACGAATATTTTTAATCATTAACAAACCACAATACTTTCTCCATTTTCATTTTTAGTTTAATTTTTATTTTTCAGTAAAAAAAAAGTAATAATCTGTCTCAAGGAAGAAAAAAATGGTTAAAACAAACCGTTAATTTTGTTTACACCATAGTAGTAAAGTAATTTGTTTCACTTCTGTTCATCCGTACATAGATAATATCTTGCCATGTCTCACGCGATGTTTAGTAAACACTACCCCGTGTGTCGTAAAACAAGAAAATTTCGTAGTTTCATCGGACAATGAAGAAGGGTTTCTTTCAGAATTTGATAATGTAATCTTTAACTAAACTATTTTACTTTAAAACAAGTATAACTTTATTTGAGAGAGTTTTTTTTGCAATCGGTAAAGCAAAACGAATGTATGACTTCTTAACGTACACATGAAATAGTGACGTCACCGTTCTTCACATGCAATTGGAGGTCCCTAATGTATATATATATATTTATTAACAATAAAATTTACAAGCAATTTGGGGATATCTTCATTAGGACGGATTCTAACGTAAATGGGGTATTCTGTTGACTGTGATTATTCTAGTTAACAGTAGGATTTACATTGTTATAACTATAGACCAAGGATGACGAACAACACCTACTTTATTTACACATTTAGTAACCTTGTGCCTAATTTGTTTTGAATGTAATTCTTTGGATTTTCTGCAAATAAATAATTCAAAATATGGTATCTATTCTCGGCATCCCAGCAATATCAGAAGTTTTTCTATCGGCGAAAATATTGCGTATATATAAGAAACTATAACAATGCAAAATAACAAGTGTGTATTACAGAATATTAATTTATTAGAAGCCATTTATAAAATAAATATGCAAATTAAGAAGACCAAACAGTGTTGTCGGTATTTTCAGTATCTGAATGTGTTCGTGTGTATATGCGTACTATATCAAAGTGTAGTATCTGTTCCGATGGATACTGCACTTCGTGGCTTGATTTACGCCGGTCTATGGGTCTGTCCTGTGCAGTTCTACAAGGTCCACCCTTCCAGGCTGCCCAGGCAATTTTTAATGGCCAGAGTGCTCACTTCTCGGGCGCTGGCTTTTCAAGCCCCACTTTCCGACCCGACCTTGGGTCACATCTTACCTTGTGGGAGTAAGATAAAAATGGCCTTGTGTTTAACCTCCTGAAGAGGAGGTAAATGATACTATATATATACGGTATTATTAAATAGAATATTGTATCGTAGAATTAAATGAGCACAACCTGTTTTGACTATAATATAGTAAAGACAGATGGAAAATAATTTCCCATACATTCATTTAGATCGATATATATATATATATATTTATATATATATATTTATATATATATATTCATATTTAAATTTAAAAAAATCAAAAAGGAGTAATAGAAAATAATTTCGCATTTATTCATTTAGTTATATATATATATATATATATATATATATATATATATATATATATATTATTTCAAAAACATACATTACAGTATTTGTTTGGTGTACCGGTGTTGCATTGATCTGGGCATCGCGGGTGCTAGTTAGAAACCGGCTTATAGTGGCAGACCGACTTTCCAACGCCTTTTAGTAGACCAAGTCTCTGAGAAAAAAAGTCTCAGAGTCTTCGTTTACTGAAATGTGTTAGAAAGTCGAGTTGACGCTATAAGCTGTTTTTTTATCCAACACCCGCCATGGTCAGATCGATGAACCCAACCCAACATACACTGTAATGTATGCTTTTTAATAAAATATTTATATTTTCCCTGACAAAACATACAATCCATCGCTTTATTGTTATTTCAACAAACTTATGATGCATAGTATATATACATATATATATATATAAAATAATAATAAAAGAAAGTTCTATAGTAATATAAACCTATTTTGGGTAGTAAATAATTCATATCCAATAAAAGAAAAACTAGATCATATAAATTCCCGTAATTAAAGAATTAGGTAACATTATAGATTTAGCTTTTGCCGGAGGTAAAGGTAAATACATAGAATTTTCAAAATCTGAAGCCTTTTGGTGTAAGACTAAAAACAGTAAAACTAGTACTTCAAAAAATGGCCTTAAAATACTTATAAGTCACCTGATTAAAGAAAGTTATTTTAAAATAGGAAATAATACACTAATACAAACAATAGGTATTCCTATGGGTTTGGACCCTGCCCCTTTTGGGCAAATCTCTATTTACATAGATATGAATACATATATATGTCAGCATTAATAAAAAATGATATATCTAGAACGTATAGTTACCACGGCTGCAGGAGGTTTATTGATGACCTGGTCTGTATAAATGATAGAGAGGAGTTTGAAAATACTAAACATTTAATATATCCTAGGGAATTAAAATTAAATTGTGAACATACAGGAATACATGCTACCTTTCTAGATTTAGATATAAAAATTGAGGATGGTAGATTTATTTATAAAATGTTTGATAAAAGAAATTCTTTTCCCTTTCATATCGTTCGTATGCCGCATAAAAGTAGTACCTGTCCTATGTATATATTTTATGGGAGTATCATGTCCGAATTTCTAAGAATAGCCCGCGTTACTTTAAGGTTAATGGATTTTATACCTCCAGTCACTTCATTAGTAATAAGAATGCTTAAACAAGGTGGAGATAAAAATAAAATATTTAGACAGTTAAATAAGGCAATAACACGCTATCCTGACGCTTTTAAATTATATGAAATAAATCAAAAGAAATTGATAAAAGAAATCCAAAACTCTACTATAAAAATGTATAACATATGTAAATAGTCCATGATAAAATAAATAAATAAATGTATATATATATATGTATATATGAAATATTTTTATAAATATATATTTTTAATTTTAAAACATTTGTAGACAAAGAAAATAACCAAGGGAAAAAAGGGGGGTTATTATAATGGAATCATCTAACTCTATAAAATAGATGTTCTGTAAAATAGTAAATACCCACTTTGAAAGGAACAACACAGGTAAGGAAACTATATTTTAATACTTTAGAAAAACAAATCTGGAAGCAAAACTAAATCAAATATTTGTAAACTTTTTAAATTAAAAAATAATTATTAAATAGGGAGGTGGTGTCTGATCAACACTGCTGGGATGCCATGATAAAGAAATACTGTTTTGTTTTTAAAATCCCGAAACAGTTTTCATGGTAAACAACTGACGATCCCTTATATATAAAAACATATATAAAAATATATTTATATTAGAGTATATTCTTGGAAGTAAACTAAAATAGTGATTGCAGTAGATTGATTGACTTACTAGACTAAAATCTTTCAACAAAATTTTTTTTCCCCAGTTTTGAAGGTTAAAAGAACTTCCGAGACTATATATATATATATATATATATATATATATATATGATTACTTTTCAGCCACAGACATGTATATCCTTTTAGATTTACTAAAAATCGTCAATGTTGCTTTTGTAACAGTATAGTCGGTCGAACCATCTGAAGTAATTTTAATCTAACATTCTTGACTATTAGGCCACCGATACAGTCATATGTGAGAAACATAAACCCTATATTTTAGTTACAAACATAGCAAGTCTCGAAAAGTGTTCGATCTGTAATAAAGGGAAAGAAATTTCGCCATATTGCTTAATTAGAAACTTTTAATATTTCTCCTGAAGTGCTTTATAATAAAAATAATCCCAATATTCATTCGTCATGCAAAACATTCAGACACCTAACAATTTAATTAATTTGCAATGCATTCCTTGCATTCATACGAACGTAGTGATTATTGTCTAAATTGTTCATAAAATCATCTCTTCAGCTTTTATTGTTACACCTGTCAAAGCTATCTAATGGAGCTGGGATTTCTTAATCTTTTATTCCTATTGGCCACACGTAATGCGGAGTGTTTCATTTTGTAAACAAGTGTGGTGGCAAGGCTCGATGCACAATATAATTGGTCATAAAAATAACGACTCCTGATAGTTAAAGTATCAAATTCATCCTCACGCGGCTGCGTTTTATTATAATTATTAAATAGCAGGGAAGGAAGCTCAATTTTTACCCCGCCCATAAACCGGTATTGTCCGGGCCTTCGGGTCTGGATTTATGCCGGTCTATCGGTTGTCCATCCTGTGCAGTTCTAGGAGGTACACCCTCTCAGGCTTTGCCTTCTCACCCTTTGAGAAGGGGTTATTTTATTGCTAATCGCCTGAGGCGCCCCTACCGGGGAATGCCGACGGGGCTGCCTAGGCAATTTTTAAACGACCAGAGTGTTCAAATTCTCGAGCGCTGGTTTTCCCCACTTTCCCGACCTTGTGTCACATTTCACCTTGTGGAAGATAAATAGAATCAGCTAGTGTAGTTGTCTGTAATAAAATAACGTTTAGAAGCAATACAACACTCGTTCATTATTTGTCTTATTTTTCCCGCGCAGATTGTTCTCGAGTAAGAAAGAAAAAACACATATTTGTGAGAGGAAAAACCACATATTTGTGATAGAAAAAAACACATATTTGTGAAAGAATAAAAACACATATTTGTGAGAGAAAAAAACACATATTTGTGAGAGAAAAAAAACACATATTTGTGAGAGAAAAAAACACATATTGTGAGAGAAAAAAACACATATTTGTGAGAAAAAAAACACATATTTGTGAGAGAAAATAACACATATTTGTGAGAGAAAAAACACATAGTTGTGAGAGAAAAAAACACATATTTGTGAGAGAAAAAAACACATATTTGTGAGAGAAGAAAACATATTTGTGAGAGAAAAAACACATATTTGTGAGAGAAAAAAACACATTTGTCAGAGAAAAAAAACATATTTGTGAGAGAAAAAACACATATTTGTGAGAGAAAAAAAACATATTTGTGAGAGAAAAAAACACATATTTGTGAGAGAAAAAAACATATTTGTTAGAGAAAAGAAGACGAAAAGAGGAGCGAACAATCGTAAAATGAGTCATACCCATTTCCACGTTAAGCGATGTAAATAACAGTTTAAACTTAAGTTTAACAAAACAAAGAGAATATACTATAAAACTGAATCTTGACAGACCAAAAAGAATACCATGTCAAACTAAAGCTTGACGGACAAAAAAAAACATATCAAACTAAAACTTTACAGATCAAAGAAAATGATATTTCAAACTAAAGCTTGACAGACCAAAGAAAATACCCTTTCAAACTAAAGCTTGACAGACCAAAGAAAACAACATTTGAAACTAAAGCATTACAGATCAAAGAAAATGCCATTTCAAACTAAAGCTTGACAGACCAAAGAAAATAACATTTCAAACTAAAGCTTGACAGACCAAATAAAATAACATTTTAAACTAAAGCTTAACAGACCAAAGAAAACAACATTTTAAACTAAAGCTTGACAGACCAAAGAAAATAACAGTTTAAACTAAAGCCTAACAGATCAAAGAAATACCATTTCAAACTAAAGCTTGACAGACAAAAAAATAACATTTCAAACTAAAGCTTGACAGACCAAAGAAATACCATTTTAAACTAAAGCTTAACAGACCCAAGGAAAATACTATTTCAAACTGAAACTGGGCAGACCAAAGAAGATAACATTTCAAATCAAAGCGTGTCAGATCGAAGAAAATATAATTCCAAACTAGAATTTACAGACAAAGGAAAATAATATTTCAAACTAAAAAATAATATTTGTCTCAATTACATTTCATGCAAGTAAAACGAAATTGGTAAATGTATGAAGACAAGTAGGACCCGTGGAAATTCCACAGTTGTATCATTCATCTGTTGTTTATTGCTGATGTGCTTAATGTAGTTTTATATCGTAGGGGTCCATCTCCAAAACCCCTGTAAGAGTGAGTTGCATATTTCAATTCTAGTGACATCAGACCCAACAATATATTTTAAAGAACAGTTATTAATAACTAATGGGGCCCCTTGAAATTCTGCAGTTGTACCATTCATATGTTCTATATTTGCTGCCATGCATGAAATGAGTTTGTTACATATTTTCACGAATATCACACGTTTTTATGGTACTGCGTTTGTACCGACTGAAACATACTTATCTATGTACTCTGTTTAATCTAATTTCAGAATATATATGATTATGGAGTTCTATCTTGGAGAAGTGTATGACATTTTTCCATTCTATGAACGTACGACGCGAACGGAGACCTCGTGATATTATTGAGCATTTTTGAGACCGAACAGATGATAGACTTTGATCCTAATATGAAAGCAAAAAGTGTATTTTAGTTCACGTTTCACATTTAAAACAACAGCGATATTATTTGAATTCGTTTTTTAATATTGTTTTGCATTGAATTTCCGGTGATCGGGCAATCCCATCTTCTGAAAAAAGGATGGAGAGTGATGACGTTCAAACACACTGGAAATTGACTATGAGTATTATTATATAGATTATTATATAGATTATTAAAAAGATTATTAGATTATTATATTGTTATATTATGTCATTATTATTATATAGATTATGATATTTGTTATTATATAGATTATTATTATATAGATTATTATATTGATTATTCTATAGATTATTACATTATTAGATTAGCATATTTTATTATTATATAGATTATTATATAGATTATTAGATAATTATGTTGTTATATTATGTCATTATTATTATATAGATTATTATATTGATTATTCTATAGATTATTACATTATTATATTAGCATATTTTATTATTATATAGATTATTATATAGATTATTAGATAATTATGTTGTTATATTATGTCATTATTATTATATAGATTATTATATTGATTATTGTATAGATTATTGTTATATAGAGTATTATATTGATTATTATATAAATTATTATATCATTATTTTATTATATTTTATTATTATATAGATTATTATACAGATTATTATATAGATTATTAGATTATTATATTGTTATATTATGTCATTATTATTAGATTGATTATTATATTGATTATAATACAACTTATTGTATAGATCATTATATAGATTATAAGATTATTATATTTTTATACTATGTCATTATTATTATATAGATTATTATATTGATTATTATATTGATTATTATATTATTATATTATTATATTATATTATGATTATGTTATAGATTATTATATTGATTATTATACAGATCATTATATAGATTATTATATAGATCATAAGATTATTATATTGTTATATTATGTCATTATTATTATATAGATTATGATATTTGTTATTATATAGATTATTATTATATAGATTATAACATTGATTATTTTATAGATTATTACATTATTAGATTAGCATATTTTATTATTATATAGATTATTATATAGATTATTAGATAATTATGTTGTTATATTATGTCATTATTATTATATAGATTATTATATTGATTATTGTATAGATTATTGTTATATAGAGTATTATATTGATTATTATATAAATTATTATATCATTATTTATTATATTTTATTATTATATAGATTATTATATAGATTATTATATAGATTATTAGATTATTATATTGTTATATTATGTCATTATTATTAGATTGATTATTATATTGATTATAATACAAATTATTGTATAGATCATTATATAGATTATAAGATTATTATATTGTTATACTATGTCATTATTATTATATAGATTATTATATTGATATTATATAGATTATTATATTATTATATTATTATATTATATTATAATTATTTTATAGATTATTATATTGATTATTATACAGATCATTATATAGATTATTATATAGATCATAAGATTATTATATTTTTATATTAGGTCATTATTACTATATATATTATTATATTGATTACTATATAGATTATTATATTATTATATTATTATATTATATTATAATTATTTTATAGATTATACTATAGACTATTTGTGGGCTGAATCTGAGTTTAAACAAAAGTTACAATTGTTTAAGAAGCTTGTATATGTGGAAGTCTTTCTGACGTCTTGGCTGCTTCGTATTAGCTTTAAACGCAAGGAATTAGACACGTCAAACAAATGTATAGTTGGCAATACCATCACATTAAGTCTTATAAGACTTGTACTACATCCAGTGATTGCATAGTTATTGATTTTATCTTCTGTGCAAAATATATTCCAAACATTTTCAAAAATAAAATACGACAAATGTTTAGCTTCTAAATAACTATTAAACTTTACATATTTCAATTCTTGAAATATATCTTTAATTTTAAAATATTTTATTTTCTCTATTAACAAATGAAAGCATTTCAAAATTGCACTCGATAATTACAAGTATGTTTTTCGAATACAATTTTAGTGTCAAATAATTTTCTTGTATAGACGTTATTTGGGTTCTACGTATTAATTTTAAAATGGTTACATAACTCATACATTATAATGTATTGTTTTTTATTATTAAATGGAAATTAATAATGTTATTGATATAGAAGTTGCCAAAAAGAAGACACGCGTATGACATGTCAAAAAAAGAGATTCGATCGATATATAAAATGTGTTTACTTTTGAGAGGTGCAAATAGTACATTGCCATTAATATTTAATTTTAAATGTTGTTTTCTCAATAAAAGGGAATCACGATAAGATTTATTTTTAATATATATTTTTGTAAAATAAAAGGTTTTTCTTAAATAATACAAAAATTAATTTCTTTTCATTTTGTTTACAAACGTTAATCGTACTTTAAAAATAAAATGACATATATTTAAAGTCAGTTATAAGATTTTCGAACTTTTCTATTTTAAAAATTGTTTTGAGAAACAAAACAAATATAAGTTAAAATTTCATTTATTCATTTCAAATAAAATGCGTAATGCTTAAATAAATTAAATTAAATAATTAATACTTACAGAAATTAAATAAATTAAATAAATTAAATAAATTTGCGAAAGAACTAAATATATTTAAATAAATTAAATGTATAATTTATCAATAAATACTTCAATAAATTAAAATTGAATATAATATAAATATTAAAATTTAAATCAAAACTTTTACTCGATAATTTGTAAAAATCCTAAATAAGTGAATTCGTACCTTTCGTTTATGTATTAACCTTAGTCTTACGAAAATATAAAAACATTGCAACCATATTTATATCTATATAATTTTCCTAATTAAAAAAGATATATCCTAATTATTTATATTTTGTTCATTGTGTAATTACAGTAACTACGGTGTAAGTTCTTTAATACGAAAGAGGCATGTTCGCAGATTAATTTTATCCTCTTGAGAAAATTCGTATTTCAGCCAGTTTTGTTTCATCGAACACGTGAAACGCCGAAATGAAAACTTGACCAGAGGAAATAATCACCAAGACAGGCTAGCAAAGGAACAATGACATTTCGCATTTAACTAAAAAAATAATGATTGAAAAAATTGGCTATTATTGTAAATCAACACGTTGAGAGCACAAATATGATTTTCATGCACCGAGGTGGGTGGATGGTGTTACTTTGCTATTACATCTTAATTTTTACTATAAAGTAAAATGATCACCAAGTTCTTGAACATATAGATTAGAACAGACCGGGTAACCATTTCAATTAGACTGGTTGTAAAGTAAGAGCTATTTTTAGGTGCATGCTAATATTTTTTTTAAATTCGTTTGCAGAATTCGTACTAAACGTCATTATCTCTAGTAATCAGCATTTATTCATTTGTTTTAAGAAAAGTTTAAAAGTCGTCAAAATCGAAGCGGCTTCTTTTCTTAAGCTCGGCTTAAATCTTAATTACAAAGTGAGATTATTATATGAAGGAAAATTAAAAGAAAAAATCCGCATTGTGTCTGATTTCTAAACCGTTATAATTTTCGAAATGTCAGTGCATTCAAACAGTGCAAATACTCTCATACTTACTCACACGTGCGTACCATCGTACAAACCACTGGAATCAAATCTGACATTAAACCTGAATCTTGGGGAAAATAAAGAAGAGTACAGCTAAGTTAGAACATGTCGCTAAAAAAGAAAGAAAATCTGTGTCTGTATTTTCCTAGCGAGGACTTTTTAAGTCAAAAACTAGATAAAAAAAGTTTAATAAATAAATATGCTTATTTAAAAAAAAATCTGCATAGAGTTTGGTCTCGAAACCGTTATAATTTTATAAAAGAAAAATTGTAGTGGGTATGTGTCCGGGTAAAAGTCAGAAAGAACACATGTGCAAACCTTTAATCATCGGATTCTGTGTGACCCTAAAGTGTCTAATCTTCAAACTGTCGGGGTCACGAAAGCTTAATTTATTTCAGCATGGATCAGAAAAACTACGTTCTTTCATTCTTGTTGGTAGTTGTTTTAAAAACGTTTAATTTTCCATTGTATTGAACCATTTGCCAGCGAGAAAAAGAGAGAGAGGTGCAGTTTTTTGTGATCAAAACTGAGAAAGTGTAGAGAGAAAGAGAAAGAGAGAAAGAAAGAGAGAAGTTTTTGAAGAAATATGGTACACACACTTATTGTTAACCTTTTTCTTTATTATCCCTCCCTCCAAGAAACACCGGGAATCCCCGTCAATGTACTTATAAAACTATGTGGATTTTGTGATGTTGATTACTTGTTTGTTTGTATCAAATTGATGACGTCAGATAAATCGTCGTGCATGCTGGATGGCGTCGCAAAAAGGCGAAAGAAGTAAATAAAAAGCTATTAACGTCAGGCGTTGGAGGTGGTGTAATACGTAAATAAAAAAGAAACAGAATAAAAGGAAAAGGAAGTGTTTTTTTATGGAAATTGCTGCAAACAAGGCATGAAGCTACTTGATGTAAGGAGCTAACAGGAAAGAAATATGATCATCCCAAAGACAAGAGATGCCTATTGGCATTAGTTTTGAAAAGACCAAGGTTGTAGGTAGGAGGAAAACAGTCAGCGGGAAGAGAGTTCCACAAACCTGCAGTTCTCGGAAAGAAGCTACTGGAATAGGAATCTGTATTACAATGACATATACAAAACAGCGAATTGATGGAGAAAATTAGACCAACTAGTCTTACGAGCTGGAACAAAAGAAGCAGGAAATAGATCACATAATTCTGAAGAACACATGCCATGATAGTATTTATAGAAAAGACTGAGACTAGAAACATCACGTCTGTGGGAGTTTGTGTTATGGTGATCTACCGTATTGTACCACTGCATAGACTCTTCCCGACACTACGAATAGTGATAATGGTGGTAACAAAGAAAATCGCTATAACCAGAAACAGCTTTTGACAACCATTTACTTCCGTACTTTCTGTAAATACGCACTCTTGTTAAGTCTACCTCCATGTTGTCTTGTTTCTGTCCTGCCATTTAAGGCCACAAAAAAGAAGTGAGAGGGAAAGCAAAGAGAGAAGGGATGCAAGAAAGAAGAAAAGGGGTGAAGAGAGAGAGAGAGGGTGGGAAGAAAAAAAGAGGGGTAAGAAATTGATCTATAGTCATTAGACACCAATTAAGCAAATCTTATATATTTACATTTTTAAATGACAGATTCGGTCCATATTATGCCTCCCATAAAACCTCTTTAAAATACTCTAGAGAACCTGCAATTTAAGGAATATTTAATTATTTATTATTAATACTTATTGTTAAATTTTCACAAAAAGTCGGATGTATCTGAATTTTAATGAGGGTCTTCCACTACATTTTAAAACTAAATTAAACTAAATATAGCCAACATTACGACCCCTTATACATAGCAACTGTGTTCCAAAATTGATATTGATAGGTTAATAAGTTTAGGAGTTAATCCTTTACATACAAATATATAAACATATACACATACCTAACGTTATATAGACAGCGATTGAGCACGTGAGATTATGAGTATTATCTATTATCAAGCGCAGACAGTTGTTTTAAAAAGTTACAAAATATTCAATAAGTCTATAGAAAGATATAAAAAGCGCCATGGGGGTGCAATTCACTTCTAACTTAAACTGGCATAACCGGATGTCTTATTTTTAGAAAGATAAGAAAACATACTGATTGTCTGTGAATGTGTTATTGTGAAAGAAGTAATGTTTAGCCACATATATTTCTCTTGCTTACGTCCTATTTTTAATATACATTGTCCTACGGAGTAGAATTTTTTAGTTCGTAAATTCAAGTGATAAAAAATAATATAATTCATCGATGTTAGTAGGAATTAATTTGTGTACACGAAAAAAGCAGAAAAAGATTTAATTAATGTTAGTATTGGCTACACCAGGATAAAATCTTTAAAATGACTTTTTCCCCTCAGAAGAAAAAACAGACAAAATCAAATATTCATTCATTCAATGAAAGATGTCTAGTTTGTGTTTTTCTTGAAAATTAAAAAATAATGACAACAAAGTACTTAGAATAATCGTGACAAATTGTGTAGAATAAATCTAAAGCGTGGAAATCTTATTATAATTCAGTGAATGTGTTTTAGTCTGTGTGACTGGAACATCAGCTGCGACAACTTCTAAAGTCCGATTATTCTTTGGGAGGGGAGCGATAGTATAGTAGCATCAGGGCTCTGGTGTAAATCCAGGGGTAGTTTGCATCAGGCTCCGTCGTCTCTGCCGCTACGCGTGGTAAACAAATAGGTGCCAGGCGCGGAACATCTAATCAATGAATTGGTGCTGACAAAGTTTCTTCTACACCATTCTTTTGTGTCTTCTCGTCCAAACTTTCCCCGACTTTGCATGCAGTCGCCGAGCTTTCCTGTTCTCAGTGTCCGAGTTAAAAACCTGCAATTTTGCAGTTTAAAGAATAGCTGCAACTAACGAATAGATGCAAGTTTATGAATAGCTGCAACTAACACGGAGGACTTCATGCAGACCAGACAACCCTAAGGCATGATCTTCGTGAGCTCGATGCAGAAGTCCGACTCGCTTAACAGCAACAAACACAGCAGAAACTCCTAAGAGAGTCGCAATCTGGTAGTGTTAGAGTTACCCGGCTAACAGAACTCTGGTTAAATTTCAGGAGTAGCCGGCATCAGGATCTGTTACCTCTGGTCGTCTCTTCCTCTCAGTATGGAAAGCAAAAACGTGTCAGGCGCAGAACCAAAGGTCTATGCACTGTGAGTGACAACGTTGATTCTGCAGAATTTCTTTGTGTTCTGAGTCTAACCTTCCTCGACTTCGTATGCACCTGCTTAACCTTGCTGTTCTCGGTTTAGGGGACAAAAATCAGCAACTTTGCATGCAAAGAAATAGCTGCAACTAACACGAAGGACTTGATGATAACCATACAATCGTTAAGCACGATTTTCGTGAGCTCCATACAGATCTCCGACTCACTTAACAACAAAAACAACAGCAACAACAATTAACAGCAGCAAATTGATATTTTTTGCCAAAATATAAATTGTTCATTGGTTAAGAATCTTAATGAAGAAACTGTATTTCAGTTAACCGAAATGCTGTAAAATATACGCTATCACACTTCTTACATAGTACGAGCTTGAATTCTGTGATTGGCTGAAAGAAACTGCTGGTTTGAGATTTAATCCAATCAACAGTTGATACTTAAATACGAATATGGATCTGTGTTCCTCTTAAAACAAGTCTATATTTACAATACGATGCCAGCCAGATTTTAAAGAATTGATAAGCTCATTTCGGAAATCGTTTTCATCTATATTTCATCTGGATTATTTAATTTCCTTTCCCAAAATGAGAATAGTTATCATGCCACGAGGACGAAATTGACCTCCAAATCATTTTTAAATCTCATACCTTCATTGTTTTACTTACGTTAGGGTTTTCAATAGTGTTATTAAGATTAGATTATTTGACAGCAAAAGTTGATCACACTGACTATCAGAAATGTATTATTTTAAAGATGATCCAATTAATTTAAAATAGAAAATTATCTCTCTTAGTTGATTGTTTATAATGTCAGCGACACACATTTAGATTTAACATTTTTCTTATCTGTGCGTGGCATCCTGTATAAAGCTGTCAGTCATATTCAGAGTTTGCTTTCAAAGCACATTAGGTTACTTAAAACAAGTAAAGGTCAAAGTGATAAAGTATATTTAAACCAGAAGACATAATGCTGTTAAGTCAGACATCATCAAGTGGTTTGCTTCTAGTATGTATGGTTTGGGTTTTAAAAATAACGCACATATTCAAATATAACAGCAGTTTATATTACATTAACATTTGTGCATGTTTTGCATTGGAGTTCAATGCAGTTTCCTCTTTCTATGCGTATAGCCGCATTAGCAGTTTTTTTTTTACTTAAGTTCACCCCAAACAATACACAATGCCACGGAGACGTAAGGGGCTACTGTGATTAAGGGAATTATATATCGGAGACTCTTGCAGAGAGACACTTGTTCACATTACATTTAAATTAATGTGTGTTAGTACGGTTGGGGGAAAAAGCAAGCAGGAAGGGAAAGGATAGCAGTACGAGAAAAGAGGCTATTATATTAGAAAGCTCTCCGGCATTTAGGGACCTCAACAGTGAAGGGGTGGAATCTTGCTGACTGACGGGTTGATCGGAGGTATTTATGTAGAGGGGCACATTCGTTGGAGCACATTCAATTAAAGTACTTGTAAAACAAGAACAGGGATGCAACATTGCAGCAATGGGACAGGCTGGATCATGCTTGATAGTGAGGGGCCTACTCGATTAGAGACTATTTTGGGGACTCTGTCAAAGAGGGAGAGACACGCGTTTAGTCCACAAACCCAGATGTGACAACAATACTTTATGCATGGCCGAATGGTGGCTTTGTAGAGATATAGAATACTGGCAGGTGTGAGAAGTTTTCTATCGCGGTAGAGGGAGGTCACCTTCCTTGAAGCAGCCTTGGCAATGTCTTTTACGTATTTGTTCTAAGGCATATTATCTGTGTATTTTAGCCCTAGTAGTTTGAATGACAAACTCTCAGCTAAGGTGCTATTAGTCATGAGCATCGATGGTTGTAAAGATTTCTTATATGTGTTGAAGAAAAGAGCTTTATCTTAGTAGCATTAAATGTCACCATCAACTTAGCAAAATACTTATTTTTAAAAGCTGCACATTTACATATAGAGCTACAGGAGTCTTATTAACAATTATAGAAGTAAATACAGTTACAAATTTGTTAGAGTTTTTTATAGACCTGTTTATAAGACTACTTGTTTTATATATTATTGTTAAATATTGGTGAAAGTGTGACCTCTCTCAGGGCTAGACTTTTGTTGACTTTATAAATATCTGTTGTATCGTCATTGGCTGTTTTTTTCTTTTACTTCTATTCACTAGAACAGGGCATATAGACACTGAAGCGTACAGGGCTTCTGTGATAGGATACACATTTTGGAAAGAGGAAACTAGGCGGGAATCTGGGCAGCAAGCTGTTTGTTTACATTAGATTTAAAATGTATGCATTTTATATGGTCGGTGAAACAGGCGCAGGGAGTAAATTCCAAAGGCATGTGATCCGAGGGAGATGAGTAGAAAATATTCGGTCATCTAGAGACGTCTACAGTGATGTGGTAGGATTTTGGTAATTTTAGAACCAATAATCATACTACGATTAGTGTCACGAGAAACACGTATCTTCGTGTCCCATGTCGGTCAGATAATATCGATTACATAGGACACGGTTTGCGACAGAGGGTTTTTCAGAATTAATACGAGTTGTACCTTCGTTAATATACACCCCGTGCCGTTCGAGTTCGTAGCATGTGCAAAAAGCCTGATAACATGTTTCTTTTTCCTACGTATTGCAGCGAGGACACTCGGACGAGTCTTCGTTTTTTTTAAGTGGCTTGTATGACATGTAGGAATAACACTTCCGGACTAATCGCCAGGGTACTGCTCCAGATGAAGCGCCTAATTTCCGTGACTGCTCGGCGACAACGATCGGGCAGGTCGTAGAAGCGCCCGAGAGCTGTCGAGACGAAAACGAGGCTGAAGCAAAAATGAAAGTCGTAAAATGGAAGAGTGACAGACGACAATATAAGACGAAGAATACAAAAGAAAAAAATACATATATTTGAAAAAAAAAATGAACAAAAATGAACAAACCATAGCTGAAAAACTATAAATAAACTTTTTTTTTTCGTGGGCCAAATGAACCATTTTATTGTTTTTTGTTCACATAAAACAAAGAAGTAAATGTTTTTTTTTAGGATATTTAGGCAACTTTTTTTTGTCTTTTTTTTACATAAATCAAAGAAGTAAATGCTATTTTTTTTAGGATATTTAGGCAACTTTTTTTGTTATTTTTTTACATAAAACAAAGAAGTATATGTTATTTTTTTTAAGATATTTAGGCAAGTTTCTTTTGTATATTTTTTTTTGGGGGGGGGCATTTCATATATTTTATCGTCGAGGGTCAGGGTTTACGGATTCGTTTACGGCCGGTTCAAAAGGTCTTCCTACCGCTTGTTTTGATGTGATGAGCACAGATGCCGACATCGACGAAAGACAGGCAGAAGAGGAGAGGGTGGTCGAGGCAGTGGAAGGAGGATGGTCGACGGGTTAATTTCTGCTATGCGTTAATATGGCGTCGAAGTGGTCGTTTCGAAATTCATGACGCCACATGAATTCGCGCAGATAGCCGTCTACGAGTGCCCTGCTCGTCCCGCACATCTTTTTTCTTTGTTTAGCGTCCTTCCACATCCTCTCGACGTTATTGGTGCAAGCCCTCGTTGTCGGGTCAACAAATTTCTCTCTATGATTGACCGTAAGGTACTCATACCCCTCCTCTCCCAACCTGTTGTACGCCCTCCAACAATCGGATACTACCGTGGTCTCAGGTAGAACGAACTGTTTGATTATTGGAAAGAAGGTTTCGGCATTCCTGTTAGGCACTGTCACCAGGAAACCCTCTTTCTCTGCGGGGTCGTATCCCCCGAAGACCCAGAGCGGCTGGAGAACACGGCCAACATTGTTTTTTTTTCGCCGGTTGAATAGACTCGTCTATTTCCACGGTATGCCTTGGGCCTCCGAGTCGCCGGGGGTTGCGCGACAGATGTTCTGTGTAGACCTCTCGCAGAAAATTTTTCCAATCCACTTGTGTGCTTGAAGACAGTACGCTGCATTCATTGCGCAGGTTTTTCTCTGTTGCCATATCCTGGGATCACAGGTAGATTACTTTAAGTATTGTCAAAATTTCCGTCTTGGAACGGAAAAAAAGGTTCCTATTTTTAGAGGTAGCCAAGCCCTGCATTCTTGGCTGGGGCATCTCCAAGAATACTTATCTGAACGATTTTTCCGGGATGTTACACGACAAAGTCGATTACATTTTCATTTCTTTTGGTTGCTAGAAGACAGTTCTGTTGGCAGAACTGAATTACTCGTTCCGGAGATTCTACGGCCTGGCACAACTGCTGAAAATTCATTATTGTTTTGATTAGCGGTTTCTTCCAATTATTGTCGGCTACTTGCTATAACATCATTGGCAGCAACCTGATTTGTCAGCTTTGCTTCAGCCTCGTGTTTGTCTCGGCAGCTCTCGGGCGCTTCCGCGACCTGCCCGATCGTTGCCGTCGAGCAGTCACGGAAATTAGGCGCTTCATCTGGAGTAGTACCATCGCCAGGTCAGAGAAAACTCAGAGTTATTAAGATAACACGTGCCTGGCGCCATACTCTATTAGCTGTCACAGCACTAATTCTCTTTACAGTTCTCTTAGGGATGATTGTGAAAATTCACTGGACTGAAGAAGCTTTTTTAACCCGGCCCAGAACTCTCTGAAGAACTGTAAATCGTCTCAGCAGTCTTCGACAGAAGAGGTCAGGAAATCCACTTTTGGCCGCGGGATTCTTTTTAGATTCTTCTGTTAAAGTTCGCCTCACGCAAGCCAGTCTCTCGGGATATAAATGATATCTCAAGTTGGACATACCCAATCCTCTCTCACATGGAAGTTGGATACATACCTATTAGCGAAACAAGTGCCTCTTCTAGTTACAGAGAAACAAGGACAAAAATCACCGGAGGACCTTTAGGCAGTTCGCAAGCAGAGGAAAGACGTAAGTGGAGCACACCTCAGTTTTACCCTCTAAAGAGAGTTTCCTTCAAAGCCAATTACTTACCGACGCTTTGACTTTTGAATGTATCTCCAACACAATTCCTCTCTAGCTAGAGATCTCGTCCGACCTACTTACTGAGGATTTGAACTGAACTATCAGTTCAGCAGAAAGGAGCCGGAACCATAGATGTACTGTTCCAGGCAGCCAACTGCAGGTTGATCGTCTTGCTGCAGTTTGTTTTGGACCCCGTGATTGTTTCGTAACATGTGAGCGCCTATCTCGATGTCTCCGGAGAATGACGCAAAGAGAGTGAGGTCATCGACGAACGCGGGAATCCTGGCTTGCGCTCCGCTAGGTAGCCCAGTTCAGTGTAAGACTAGACTTGACGTCCCGTTCCTTAGCTCGAGAAGTAACGTTTCCAAAGCATTGATGTAGAGCAGGTGCGATAGCGGAAGACCATGACGCACCGACCGGAAGATAGCGAAAGACTTCCAACGCTTTTAGTTTAGCTGCACAATTGTCGTTGGCGAGCGATACAGAAAGGAGATCTATTTGTAGATACTACACTTTGATCCAAGTCCAAAAGCCGAATATCACCTATTTTCATAAATCTCTTTTTCTTTACTCTTTGGCTAAGATCAAAGTGTAGTATTCCGATTGATACTGCACCCCATAGACTGGTATTGTTTTGGCCTTCGGGGCTTGATTTACGCCGGTCTATGGGTCTGTCCTGTGCAGTTCTAGGAGGTCCACCCTCCCAGGCTTCGCCTCCTCTCTTTGGGGAGGAGTAAGTTTATTGCTTACTGCCTGTGGCGCCCCTACCGGGGAATGCCGACGGTGCTGCCCAGGCAATTTCTAAACCCCACTTTCCCGACCCGACCTTGGGTCACATCTTACTTTTGGGAGTAAGATAAAAACTGGCCTTGTGCCTAACCTCTAGAGAGGAGTAAATCAATAGTCTGCTGGTGTTATTCCGGAAGACCACAAGAGCTAACCGGAAGCAAACATTTTAAATTATTCCATATCAAATCGTTTCTTTAATCTTTGGACGGAATCAGAATTAAACTAAAATAAAGAAATGCATCCCATGAGTGGTGGTTAT
This sequence comes from Sepiola atlantica, assembly GCA_963556195.1. Lineage (NCBI taxonomy): Eukaryota > Metazoa > Mollusca > Cephalopoda > Sepiida > Sepiolidae > Sepiola > Sepiola atlantica. The sequence goes on from OY744516.1 coordinate 213,042,002, forward strand.
TCGATAATTCCTTCTTTTTAATAATATTATAGATTACATGCGGGTTTTATCATTTTTTGCTTCCAACTTACTTATAACGCTGCTATTTCTAACCTAGAAAATATTCAGAAAATGGAGACATAAATTTTTTTACTTCTATTAATACAATAATCGAGTCAGTTAATCAAATCATAGTTATTAAATAAACAGTCAGCCAAAAAGATAATTTATTTTGGCTTAATTTCAGCGAACACTCATGAAAGTACATAAACCATTCCCGATGATTATCATTTAAAACATACTGAATAATAGAACAGATCATATATATATATATATATATATATATATATATATATATATATATATATATATATATATATATATATATATATATACATATACATGAGGATAAAATGAGCGATATATCATAAAATGAAATGCCGTGAAAGACAAGATGTGTGAAAAAGACAAACGGAAAAAAAACAAATTAAAATACAGGAAAACATCAAGAAACGAAGGATTTTACCGGTTTCGACTGATCTGAACGTAATATTTCGTTACTCCATGATTTTTGCTGCATTTAAATTTGTTTTTCGTTTGTCTTGTTCACACATATATATATATATATATATATATATATATATAAAGTAGTGAGAAAATATATGTTTTAGCATATACCTTCCATTCTCTGTGTCTATCAACCACTTCCAGTTGAAAGCTTGATGATTGTCAACTTGTAACTACAGAGCATTTATAAATAAACAAGATTCTGTTTCATTCCAAAGGCCACGAATTCATTCGTCTTACGAACCTTTTTTTAAACACCCCTTTACGGTTCCGTTTAGTTAAGTACGAGGCCAACTAACATTTGTATGTGAATATTGAATCTTTCCTCTTAGAATTCATCAGAAATACAAAAAAGTTCTCAAGTCAAAAGATTGTACATTGCTATGTGACAAAAATAAAAGGGTAAAAAATCAAGACACATTGGATGCCTTTCTATCCATTGGGACTCTAATATTACCACCTCGTGCAGGCAGCCATATTTTAATTAGAAGCAAAGCCAGGAGAAATATGCACGACGCATAGACCGATAACCTTTTCTGGGGGACTAATATTTAAACTCGGCAAGTGTATAACTACAGTTTACTTATAAAAATACTTTAATTAATCTGTATATATATATATAATTATGTATAAATAATGTTTTTCAAATTAACCCATATACACATGTGTTTAATGCTAAACTTGCAATCATCAGTATTGGGGGGGGGGGTGACACGCCCTGCCGATCACACGGTTCGATTCCCACTACGAAAGTTAAACTCAGTAGTTGGACCGCGTACCGATGTGCCACCTACGCATTTCCTAGAAAAGGGACAGTGAATTAACGTCTTAATGGCAAAGTCAGCGGACATATAAGCAGGCTGCCCAAGCACAACATAGTGATGAATCACGATGTAAATGACGGCTTATTGTCAACTTACTTAAAGAGCGCCTTCTAGCGAGAGCTTTAAATAATTATTTATAAATAATATTTTTCAAGTTAACCCATATACACATGTGGTTCAAGCCAAACCATTAATCTGAGTATGAGAGCAGACAAACCCTGCCGGTCACACGGTTCGAACCCTAATACAAAAGTCACATCTAACTCAATAGTTGGAGCGCGTAAATATGTGTCCACCACGATGTGCTCACCACAAAATATCTACAAGGACGATATATATATATATATATATATATATATATATATATATATATATATATATATATATATATATATATATATATAGGTAGATAGATATATATATATATATATATATATATATATATATATATATATATATATATATATATATATATATATATATATATATATAGGTAGATAGATAGATAGATAGTTCTTGTGGGTGTTTTGTTCGTAGAAGTTGATTCTATTAACCTACAGTGTTTATGTGATAGTGCCTAATGACAGGTAAATGTATATTTTAGTATACATTCTATTTATACAAACAGTTTGGCTACATAACGTGCAGGCATATTTAATAAACCTCAGCAATGCAATCCAAAAGTAATGAGAGTTAAAAGACGAAACGCATTTGCACTCTCATCGTCTTTTCTCAAGTTCGTCTTTCATAACGGTTAGATTGGTTTAATTAGGCGCCTGCCTTAACAAACGCTACAGCTAAAACATAGATAGAATTTATTTTTGTCTTATAGAAAATGCCGAGTTTCTTTAATCTTGCATCTTCAACAAGACTAAAAAAATGTACAAACTTAAATTTGGTACACACAGTGAAACACGGCGTCCCATAAAAAGAATGAAGGTGATATCTATGATATTTTTATACAATCAGCAACGCCATGCCGTCCACACACACCAAGTAAGGCATCAATTGGAAATCCTAGACGTGAGTTGCGCTCTCTTTTGTGCTCATCTTCTTGGGTCGGAATGTATCATACTGAAGAACCCAAAGGAGAGCGAAACTAGTGTCTAGTATTTCATGTTGCTGGCTGGCTTGGTCAGTTGTGCCTACGTGCTGTGTCTGATTGTGAAAAACAATTACGTATATATATATATATACATATATATATATGCATTTATAAGACATTTATTTTAATCAAAGTAGCTTATAATTGTATGAAGCAAGTACTTATGGCCATATGTATATCGTCCGTTATGCAACAGTCCTTAACCAAATTCGTGCAATGCAGAGAGAAAAGATTGTGTAACCTACCTATTACAGGTTGCCGACTTTTTCTCACGTTAGATTAGTTTTTAGTAGTTGGATAACTACACCCCTTGTTGAGAAGAGTAGGTTATTTCCACAGTCGGCCTTCGCCGCAGTTTTCTTAGTCTAGTTCTTAGTTAATAGACTTTTTATATGTGGCTTAGTGGCTTAGTGGCAGAGTACTCGCCTTGCATGCAAGTGACTCAGATTTTGTAATTCTAAGTTTAGATATGTACTACTGATGAGCCAAAGAAGGGCGAAATTCGAGTCTAGGACTTCTGTTTTGTGGCTTTCATGGTTTGTATGGGCTGTGGCGTTGCTAAAATTGTGGAAATAATTATATATATATATATATATATATATATATATATATATATATATATATATATATATATATATCATCTCACATTCAAAATCTAATATATATTTATATATATATATACATACATACATGTATATATGCATACATATACATACACATCCGTGCCCACATATAGAAACGCATATTGATGTGGAAAGAAAGGGGGCGAGGCATAGACAGATACATGTGTATAGGTGTATACATGCATATACGCACTACCACAAAGGCATACGTACACACATACACACACACACACACACATATATATATATATATATATATATATATATATATATATATATATATATATATATATATGGAGAAGGGGGAAAGGGAGGGCGAGAGAGAGAGTGGGGATAGACAGATAAATGAATACAATTTATTATTAAGAAAAACAAAAAAGTGGATATTGGGACTTAAATTGGGAAGATGTTAACACACACATGTTCTTCGCTTGTTGAAAAGTGTTGTAGAAAGAATACTTTTTGAGAAGTCCCAAATCTATATTTAGTCCTGAGGTATTTGTGTTTAGTTTCAGAATGAGTTTTGTCTCATATTTTCGTCTGTTTTATTTGTGATTTGAATTTGGAGGCTACGAAGATGCATTTCATGTCATCTGTGGCGTGGTTTTGAAGATTGAAATGCTTGGTTACTGGGTATCGTGTTGATTTGTCTCTAATTGTTTGTTTATGGTTGTTGAGGCGTTTGCGGAACTCCAAGCTTGTTTTCCACATCATAGTAGCATTTTGTGCATCTGGTGCAGTATATCAAATAAACAGTATATATAGATGTGTGAAAAAATGACAAACGGAAAACAAGTTAAAGTGCAGGAAAAAACAAAAACAAGAGATTTTTTGACCGGTTTCGTTCGTGGCGAACGTCTTCAGAAAATGTAGATATGGAAATAATTTTATTTTGAAGGCACTCACATGGGATGAGGGAAGGATGATCTGATTGGACCATATAAGAAGATATTAAGTGATGTTGGAATATGATAAGTGGGTGACACATTCTTCTATGTTTCTTATTCTTCTGTTTATATTTTTATTTATCCTCTTCCTCTCTTTTACTATCACACCTAATGAGCTAGTGTGGAGCAGGCGGTGGGAGAGGGGGAAAGGCGACAAGAGGGAAGAAAGGTAAACAAACTGGATGTTAAAACCCAACGATTAATAAGTAAGAATCAGGGATAGGTCTGCTGATTTGTCACACATTAGGTTTTTAAAGAGCAATTCATGAAAATCAAAAGCCGTGGTGGAGAAAATGTGTGAAAATTGAAACAGACGGGAAAAACAAGTTAAAGAGTAAGAGAAAAATAAGAAAATATATGGATTTCATAAATAGAAAATAAGGGTTAAGTTAGAGAAAGAGATGTATTAAAATGATTTGATTATCAATAGGAGCTTGCTATTATCACAAAATATATAAATATACACACACACGTGTATATATATACATATATATATATATATATATATATATATATATATATATATATATATGTATATGTATCTATACATACACAACACATATACACACATACACACATTTTCTAATATATATATATATATATATATATATATATATATATATATATGTAGATATTTAACCAGGGTAGCAGTGGCGCAATATATTGCATTGTTTTAGTGCGACTTTTGCTAAGTGTCTGCTTAAGGTATGAGAACCGAGCCTTAGGTTGAAGTTTGATGGTGAAGAAATGAGTATAGTCGTGCTTTCAATGCATTTGTGACGTGAGAGAGAGTGTTCGTTCTTGAGGAGAGTGCAGTCTGAAAGGTTTAGATTGTGGGAGAGAGTGTTCCTGTGTATCACTAGAGCATTAGTGGAAATGTCGTGTTAGAGGTCCCGCTTGTGTTCGTAAATGTGAGATCCCAAGTTTCTGGACGTTTCCACAATGTAGAACATCGGACATACATTTTATTTTGTAGATGCAAGCAGAGTGAGAGGTGTCTTTGGAACGGGGTTTCGTATTAAGTAGATCTTGAATAGTTTTTGAGGTAGATGTTACTTTATTTATATCGGGTGTGAGTTGTTTCTGTAGGGATATAGATATGGGGTTATTGGGGAGAACTATGTAAGATTTATTTTCTTCCGTTGTGTTGGTTATTTTGTGAGGAGATATTTTTGTGGGGTCGGTCTTTTTTTGTGGATGTTGAAAGTTTTTTTTTAGCGTTAAGGATGAAGGATTGAGGATATTTTAAGGCTTGATAGGTTTTTTGAATATAGGATTCTTCATTGTGAAGATGGGCGGGGCTGCAAATTCTCAGAGCTCTGAGAAACAATCCTATGATCATTCCGGATTTTATATTTTTGTTGTGGTCAGAGTAAAAATGTATGAGGTCATTTTTGTTAGTTGTTTTTCCAAAGACTGAGAAGTCCAGACCATTAGGGGTGTTATGAAGAGTGATGTCAAGGAAGTTAAGGATGTGGTTATTTTCTGGTTCGGAGGTGAAAGAAATGGTGTGTTCTATTTTATTGAGTTTTTCAACTATGTCGGGGAGATTAATGTGATGTGGGTAAATAAAGAGTGTGTCGTCTATGTATCTAAAGTAGTGGGAATTGTTGGGTAGAATTGATTTGAATGGACAGTTCTCTAGGAATTCTAGAAAAAGACAGGCGAGGAATCCACTGAGGGGGGGGGGCATGGGTAGACCAAATTTTTGCTTATATAGAAAATTGTTAAAGATAAAGTGGCATTGTTGTGTTATTAGATGGCATAGTTTGATAATTTGAGTGGTGGGAGGGGGAGTTTAATTTTGGATTTGCTAAGATGAATTTTTAGGAATCTGAGCCATTTAGGTATAGGTACGTTAGTGTAGAGAGATTTAATATCTAAACTGGCCATAATGAGTAATTTCATGTTTATATGTTAGAGTGTTTGTAGCAGGTCTCCGGAGTTTTTTTAGATGGGCGGGGCTAATAGAGTTGAGAAGGGGGTAAGTATTTCTGCTAGTTTTTTGGCTAGTTTGTAGGGTGTGCTGTTAATGTCCGATATGATAGGTCTCATGGGGATGCAATTTTTGTGTGTGTTTTGGTAGGTCATAGAGTCTTGGAGTTCTGGGGTGATGTTCCAGGAGTTTAATCCAGCGAGGGTAATCCGATAAAATCTTCCTTACTTCACGTTTGAAGTGTTGTGTGTCTTTGGTTATTTGTTGTGAGGTGGTTTTCGTGTAGACCACGGAAATTTTACGTTTTGTCATTTTCTTAATTACTTTCCCGACACGGTGAGCAAGTTTTGGGCTCTCATGTGGTAATTCGTGTAGTATGGCTCTAAGAGTTCTTTTTTTTTCAATCGCGTTCGATCGTCGCGATCGTCATAAGGAGTTGGTCGGTTTTTTTTTCGTGAAGTGTTTGCTGTTATTTAATTTGCGTGTATTTTATTATTTTCTTTTAAGTTTCGGCGGGAGAAGATATAAATAAAAAAGAAAGGGGTTGTGATTGAGTCTGTTTATTTTTTTATTTGTGTAGTTTTTGTTTTTATTAATTTTGTTTAGTTATTTAATTTTATTTATTTATTTTTACATATTTATTTATTACTGTAAATCATGTTTAATACGTTAGTACCGATATTAAAGGCTATTTTGTTAATATTGAGTTATTTCTTTTTTATAAATAGTGCTTCTCGGCATTTTTAGTCGACGTGTACAATTATTTTTGTGTATGATTTGTTTGTTAGCTTTTGGTATTTTTCTCGTCTCCGCGGACTTTAATGTTTTTTGTGTGAAATTATGTGGCGTTGAATTGCGCTGGTGTCGGATAGATGATATTAAATCGTCGGGAGAGAGAGTTGTTGTTGTGTCGCCAATGTAGCTGTCATATATTTTTCCGTTTTATTACTTGAAAGACATACCGTGGTCTTCAACCAGACTAATATATATATATATATATATATATATATATATATATATATATATATATATATATATATATATATATATATATATATATATATATATAAGCAAGCGTTGTTGAACGTCACGGATTTCTCGTTTGTATATCTTCTTCGTGAGGTTCTCAAACCGTCGAGCTATCCTTCTAATTTCAGGTGGCAATCCGTATAGTACTTCTCCGATTATTCTTAATTCGGCAATTTTTTTCCGAGCGGTTTCGACTTTCATAGTCGTCTTCAGGATTAGGTTGTTGTTTTTTTAAACTAAGAAGACTTTAGTTAATGTGTTATAGGTATCGTTAAGGGCGAATGAAACATTAACTCAAGTCAAGTTTATGTTTAATAAACAGAATAGTTAATCAGCACCCACCTTTCCATATTAAGAATGAATTTGTAAATTATAACGTTATTATTTCAGTCCGGTCCGTAAACTGCAAAGTACACCAGAATCACAATTTACTAGAGAAATCCACGAGAATTGCACTATTAATTGCGAAAACTTCTTATTCTTCTGCATTCTATTAATAAAATTATCGGATCGAATATTGTGTTTGTATGAGCGTGTATAAATACGAATAAGGGTGAATTGTAAGAATTAAGAAAAAAATCGATTAATTAATTACTTATAGAACATAATTAATTTAAAAGTAAAACTTAATGAATAAATTTAAGTTTTAAAATCCTATTTAAGAATAAATAATTCAGTAAAGAAACAGCATGCAGTGAATCTCTAGTGTTTCGATTATTTATCATTAATTTAAGAGTTATAAAAATTTAAAGTGATTATGTGATTTAAATTTCAACATTTAGTAAGAGGTCAGAAAACGACTTTTTAAATACATATAACGGTACTCATATAGATGACGCACCATGTTTTCGTGACTTTGCGTCGTCAACATTCGGGAAAACAAACTCTTAACAATACTTAAAACAGGACAAGAAATATTTTTTCGTTTTGGTCTTTCTGTGTAATCATATTGATTTAGCAGAATAGTTTTAGGTAAGCAATTATGACATCTACTACAAATATTCAATTGGTTTTCAGCCGTTGTCAGAAGTCATTGAAAACAAGTATCAAAATTAAATGCCGCCTTAAGAATAAACGACATAATTCTGGAAATACTTGGTAACAAAAATACACTATATGTATGGTTTAGTATCTGTCATGGTGAGGTATCCTGTCCCATTACTGAATGGACTCTTCAAGATTTTATTCATAGAGTCGTTATGACTAATCAGTAGAAGTGAGGAAGCAGTCTCTATCAATCCATTACTTCTGTACTTTCTTTTAATAAAATTTATGGTATTCTTATTGATGACGCACCATGTTTCCGTGACTTCGCGTCGTCAACGTTCGAGCCGGTCTCGGAAGTGTCCGAGACTTGAAACTGAGCAAGCAGCCGATAACTTTTCGAAGAATTTAATCGCGTTCAATAACAACAACAAAAAAATTCTATTATCTTTGTCAGCTCGTTTAATATCATTAATTTAAATTTTGAAAAAAACATCGAAAAAAAAATTGAAAAAAGTTACAAAACAAATACATTTGCTTAACAAATCAAACAAAATCATCTTTTTAAACTTTCCGATGCACAAACACAAAAAAAACATTTTATCTAAAAACATTTGATTAACAATGGCTCGTTCGCCAAAAAATAAAAAAATAAACATCTAATCAATGACAGTTGTCTCGCTATGGTTTGTTCGTTCTTTATTTTTATATATGTATTTAAGTTTCATTTTCCTCGTCGTAATTTATCGGCTGCCAATCTTCAATTTAGCGTTAGGCAGTTTTCGTCTCGTCAACTCTCGGGCGCTTCCGTAATCTGCACGAACGTAGACGACGCGAAGTCACGGAAACATGGTACGTCATCTATAAGATTACTCATATAACTATTTATTTATGTATCGGCTCAATAGTGTAAATATCTTCTTACAAGAAATTAAGACAAATGTCAAAAAGGTCGTGAGAAAATTAGCGAAACAAGAACTAAAGTAGACTCCTAGGCAACGTCGGCAGGGTACAATTCGCATTATAAATTTGCTTAGTATTATTTATGTAAACAAATAGGAATAGAGTGAATGCGAGGGAGTGTGAGAGTGAGAGATAATAGGTTAGTAAGCGATGAATCACTTTATGAGTTGATTGCATAAAACAATTAAGATTGAGGTTTTTATAGTATAACTCAATCCCAAAACAGAAAAATATGTTTAACTCGTATTTGTGCCTTAGAAAAACAAAGCTTAGTTAAACTAGCTTCCGCATAATATATATATATATATATATATATATATATATATATATATATATATATATATATATATATATACTTCTTTGTAAAATGGTAGGAAAAGTCCCAGCAGAGTGCTCGATTAATTAAGAATTAAAGTTAAAAATTAAGAGCATAATATTTATTTATTCTGGTACAGAAAAATTAGTACAACATTCGTACCGTCGGTTTCAAGCACGGAATGTCTTACCCATCCGGCTCTCTTCAGCTTCTGTTGAAATGAGACAACAGAAGCTGAAGAGAGCCGGATGGGTAAGACCTTCCGTGCTTGAAACCGACGGTACGAATGTTGTACTAATTTTTCTGTACCAGAATAAATAAATATATATTTTCGGAGTGAAAAATTGTAATGATGAACGAGAACAATTTCTTCACGCTTACAAGATTTATAGAGATAGTTCCAGTTCATATACACTTGGCTCCCCACGAGGGGAAAGTTAGACCCAATCTCGGTTTTTAATATGGAGTAAATTTAGGCTCCAACAAATCACACACTGGATTGCGACAAAAATTTAAATTGCCTCAGTCTCGAAAGATTTCTCTTTCACTGACCGAGGAGAAAATAGACATAGTGAAGAATCAAAACATATACTAAACTTTGTTCCTATCCAAAAGACCAAAGAAGATTTAGTTACAGTTATGGCTATGAAAATGTAGATACTCCGTTTCGACTAAACTCGTTTCTTATTGTGTATTCAAGTCTGAAAAGAGATTTAAAACCAAAGTATCAGGACTTGACAAACGTTTTACATATTTTCCCCCAAGATTACCGGTTTTTTGGTTTATGATTCTCAATTTTTATTGCGTGTATTTTTCTCTTTTATTTATTTGAATTCGATTCAAAAAAGCAAATTCTAGGCGTCAAAGTTTCAGAAGATTTATGAGCTGAAATTTAAAAAGTGTCTGTTTTTCCAGCAATCTATCAATTGATTTGCCTTTCGGTTATTCAGAAACTGGTTCTTTCATATTTAATTTTATATACTTTCTATATACTTTCTGCTCGCTTGTATTAATCAAAGCTCAGCACGAACCAGACGACCCCTAGAGACGAAGTTTATTTAGTATTGTTTCATATTCAACGGGTATATCACCCCGTATATAACCGAGATACTTGAGAACAGAAGATATAACTACCGAAACGTCAGCAACGGTCAACTCACTGAACAAAGCTGAAACTAACACAGTTTGTGAGAATGTAATAATAACCGCATATGACGCCACATGACGCAAATGAAGAGGGTGATAGCAAGCAATCAGTCTGTTAGAGAGCACGCAGTGGCGCAGACGCATAGAGACATGATCTGATAAGATATAACTAGTGATGACTTCGATCTGTTTTTCTCTGGGCCCTCTTGTTAGGAAAAAGATCCCATCGAATAAATGGGTCGGTTTCTTCCATAAGACTTGTGTCAAGTTTAGTCCTTTTAGAGATATAACAAACTTTAATTAGAGGGCAATCATTTACTCGGTCGGGGATCATCATGTCAAAAAGTGCGCGCAATAACAACAACCAGCAAACAATGTATGAATATCTCTTATGTACTTTAATGTGTTTTTGTTATGTGAACAAAATGCAACTTTCCGACTATTCATTGATTACTAGAAGAATTCACAGTGTTTAACGCCCCATGAACCTTTTTAGTTGCGAACACTTCAGAGTTTTTCTCATCCTAAACTAGTTGCCCTTCCAAACCTTGAGAATCTACTATACCTTACTGTCCCATTTATGGTAAAGGTGAGTAAAATATACAAGGTCTGTCATAAGTAATTATATAAATTTATTTCAACATAATGAATGTAACATGGAATAAATACGCAACTGCAATATACATTAAAGATTTTTTAAACATAAAACATGATGTTAATTAAAACATTCATTAAAGCTTCGTGTACTCTCCATCTAGTTCAATGCACTTTGCTAATCTTTCAAGGGACTGAGCGACATACTTTAATGCACAGCTAAAACGACACTTGAACAAAGACAAGTCAGCGATGGCAGATTTGTTTATTACGTTCAACAATGCTACGGTGTTTTGTTAAGTAGACTTTGACTTTGAGAACGCCTAACGAGAAACATTCGAGAGGAGCTACATCTGGCGAACAATAAGGGTACTCAAACGTTCGTGCTTACTAATCCATCAAGGTTGTTGTTGATCCAATCTTGCACAAGCTCAGCATAATGGACTGGATCCTCGACCTAATCAAAGTACAGACCCTTTGCAAAATGCTACTGTTGGGATAACGACTAAAACTAATTTTGTAGCATAGCCAGATGATTTTGTTCAGTCACATATATTTATTCATGGCGGACCCTGTATGTACCTGCCTGACGCGGTATTAAGCTTGGGTGGGTTGAACCTCCGAAGGATGAAAGTTTCATGGGAGTATAAAATTCACAAGCGGTCCCCAGTCGCATGTATATTCCTGTTAGGGGAAATTACGACGTTAGGTTTTTAAAGTTCTTGCAAGATGGTTGGCGTCCTGCTACATCCAGCGCCTGGTATTTCTAAATGGTCACCCATCTGGTACTGACAAGACTCAACGTTTCTTAACTTCAGTGATTTATACTGGAATAGGTGTGTTAACGTGATTATGTCATATGTAGTGTCATAGATAGGATACTACAATGGTTATTAGTTAGCTAAGTAAAAAGGGTAGATACAATGTATTGGTTGATTCAACGTAAAAACGTCACATATGATGGGGAAATATGTATGTGATGGACCTAGCAACAGGGATGGGACAGTTTTCGGAGGCCCATTTGATGAGAGGATCATGCATTGTTGTTAATATGACAACGTTTACTAAATGTGGGTTAAATCGGTTTCATGTTAGTCGGCGTACTAAAGTGGTCACTCAGCCATATTCTTAAAACTCATTTTCCGCGATCACTTATTGGTCCCGGTACCAAGAATTTGCTCGACTTGTCAGTCGGTGCTTCTCTGATCGCACACTAAGACGCATGAAAGGTCAGTGCCTTGTAGCGCAGTACGCATAAACGTAGACATCATCGCCACCAGAAACCACTGGATTTCCGATAGACGATAGAGTTAGATGGGCTAAGACGCTGAAAACTCGCCTTCATAACGTTCACCGTTTAGTGTGCATCTGTGCCACGATCTCGACGCTTTATTTACTTCCTTCCCACGACAGAAAGATGGGGCACAAGGCCGGAAAGTGGGAGAAAATGCCAGCGCCCTAGCAGAAAAGCCAGGCTGGCCTCTAAAAACAGTCCGAGTAGCCCCGTCAGCGTTCCTCGGGAAGGCCGCCTCAGGCAATTAGCAATAAACCAACCCCTTCCCAAAAAAGGTAGGCAAGGCGTGGGAAAGTGGACGTCCTAAGACGCTCTAAGATATAAATCCATAAATCAGACAGATAAAGGCCACCAAAATGGCCAGTCTCTGTCGGACTGATTGTCGGGAACGTATTCTCGAGTTGTATTTAGACGGTACAATCATCAGTCAACTTTCGCAGACTGAATCATTTTAGAATCTGCTCTATAGACGATAACTTTAACTCACCATAACAGGCAATTGTTCAAGTCGGTTGAAGCACACTCCAATTGTACTATCACAACCAAGTAATTAATATACAAATGCAGTGTCTACGTGTCACAACGCACTTGGTCGTAGATATTATTTCAGAGCTGTCTTTACTTTAGACTATGTGCGTTAACGAGTCTTCATAAATATAGTGTACGTTACTATATCTATAAGTCGATGCTACAATTTGCAATAAGGACGTAAATGAAAGCATAATCGGATTAGCTAAACAAAGAAGGTATATAAAGACATCCACACAACCTGACAAAATTATACAAGATAAGTATGGCTCCGGGTGTTCAACTTTTGTTGGTACATTTACAGCGCCAACAGTAATTGAACACTTGGTGCCTGCATCTATGACGCTGCTTTCACTTGTATCTCTTTATGTCTATATAGATAAATTCATCTAAATCACATTTCGATTGTCTGCCATTATTTGTAATTGGTTTACGAACAAATGGAAAATCGCGTGAGTAAATCCTATTAGACAGCAATGGCTGCTTCTTAGCAGCGAGTACAGGATCATGATTTATCAGGGCCTGTTCGATCTCAGTACAACTATACTCGTACATAAAAGAAAACAACTTTTTCAAACGTATACGCATACATTATATATATACATATATATATATAATAATATATATAAAGATTTCGAGTGCAAAACGCGATAAATCAAATTTCTTGAAATGAAGAAACTAAATAATAAAAAGGAGAAAATTCTACAATTTAGACATCATATAAATTTTATCTGAAAGTAACCAAAAAGTATGCCGATATGTAAAACATGATTTGGCGGTGTGATTAAATGTTGAATTTCAACACTTTTTGTAGTCATACTTTCTCAATTTTTTTAAATAGTGTTTATCGCGTTTTGCGTTCGAACTCTTTTTATAAACATATATATATATATATATATATATATATATACACCTACATATATATAATTATATCTTTTTTTAAGTAAATATTAATTATTTTTACCTACAGACATCGACATTTCATGCTTACGCAATCTTCAGTGTAGGGATGCAATTTATATATATATATATATATATATATATATATATATATATATATATATATATATATATATATATATATATATATATATATATGTGTGGGGGGGTGTATGACATAATGCATTTTATTATCCTACATAATTATTTTAAACGAACTTTACACATCTTATTCCTTATAGTTTTATATATCGTAATGCGCAGGCCCGGGGACAACGCTTCTCGCGCACCAACACAAATCGAAACAACACGAAACTTACTGCGAGGATTAGACACGTCGGCCGGGCATCTTAGTAAATTTAGCGTTCATTTATATGCAGAATTAACATTTTTAACAATAGTTCTTAAAAGCCTTTAAACTGTCTTTAAACTTATAATGTCCTTAACATGCTCCAAATTTTTCTTATGTTTTAAATCAATATTAAAAGTTACCTTATAGTTTTTTGCCTCACTGTTGGTCGTGCTTTTCCTTGCACACTCATCTCCGTTGCTGGCTCGTGATCGTAGTGGTGTACCTGTTTTGTGTGGGAAGTTCTGTCATCATGCACGAGAGACAAAAACGCTCGAAGACAAGACTTTTTGAGAGAGAGAGAGATTCTATCTTTTATTTCACACTTCAATCGGAGAGATTCCCATTCGTCGGTTCGTTCACTCAAACTCTCTCTTTCTTGCATACTGCTTTGTGGAATGTGACGGATGCAATCGGCTATATTCTTCTACATCACCCAGACTATGCATTGCAGAGCTCAGTTTATGGACGTCTGTCCATGACGCGACTCCATGGTGAACTGTCTGGAGAGCTAATTTCTCACCAGGGATATGTGACGTCAGTGCCCTTTGACCCTTCAACGAATGTCATAACAGAACTTAATATCGCTTTTGTGTCTAACCTTTTTGATCCGAGTGTTTCATCTCGGCCAGCATACATCCAGTGTGTATGATTCTCAGAAATTAATCACTATGGAAACATTTCTGTTTGTCCCAAATTATATTGTGCACAAATTTTGCACTTCATCCTATTTCTCCCAGTTCATAATTCATACTAGCTACTTTACCCGTTTTCAAAATACAGGGCCCGTCATAATGTAACATATACATATGTATATATAAGTTTACGTATTTGTTATTGTTTTGTGTTATATATATTGTAACTTTTACGTAGATAAATGTAATCTATGGACACGTATATATATATATATATATATATATATATATATATATATATATATATATATATATATATATATATATATACTAGTTGGACCTGTTTGAATTCCACAGTTGCATCTTTCATTTGTTTTATATTACTGCTGTTTATTCTATGGACGTTGGGCGAGAAAGCAGACCATACGATATTATTAAACCACCTTTCTTTTTTATTGTAACATACTTATCTTACTACTCTGTTTCATGTAGTTTCAGAATATATGTGATTATTTGAGTCAATCTCCACATAATTTGTAGGGGTTTATGACGTATTACATTCGATGTGTAACATATTTTAGATGCTTGATAATTTGTTTTTAAGTAAAGTTTGAAGCAAATTAAAGTAAAACCCAATTTCAATTTTTGTTTTTGTTTTTTAGGTATAGTCTGAAGACTATAACCAAAACACAAAAACAAAAAATCAAATTGGGTTTTACTTTACTTAGCTTCTGAAATCGTCGAATAAATTCGGTTCGAAATTGTAAGTTGCACGTTCATTTGTGTTTTCTTCATTCACAGTTTATTTATTAACTATTATTATACTTCTTCTCTAACTTGTGCGCTTATGATGTTCTGTTGACTGATTATACTTCTATACATATTAATAAATATATAAAGCCTATACTTTTGACAAAGGCGTAATCGCTGAAAGATCTCAAGTTTTTAGAATAAATGAATAATTTAATTACAAAAAACAGAAAAAAATACGTTGTTCTAGTTTTTCAAAATATTGTTATTATCACCGTCCATGCAACATTTCTAATGTGGACTTCTTTATTGTATTCAACAACACGTGAATCACGTGATACACACACAAGGCATTTAAACACTAACCGTCATAACATCAAGACGAAATTATTCTTGCATACGGCAATGTCTCAATCAAGAGCGATTAAAAAGAATAGTAAGCGAAAAAAAATGTATTTTAATGCCTATACTTTTGACAAAAGCGTATTGGCTGAAAGATCTAAAGTCTTAGAATAAATAAATAATTTATTTTAAAAAACAGAAAGAAAATTGCGTCGTCCTGTTTTTTTTTTTAATATTCTTACTATTACCTTCCATCAACGTTTCTAGTGTGGACTTCTTTTCTATATATATATATATATATATATATATATATATATATATATATATATATATATATATACTCTAAAGAAGCTTTGAGTTATTTTAAACAAAAAGACAAAAAAAGAAGGAAAATGCAGTTTAAATTCCAAGAGAAAGTAACTAAATCCAAAATAGTGCAGACTTAACATTCGTTGGAAAATTAATAAATAAAATATATAATAGTAAGTAAATAAAAGAAAAAGGGGATGAAGTATCTAACAGTGAAACAAAAACAGGAGACCTTAACGTAAGCATCTAATATAAACACGGGGATCATCAGTTGTTTACCATGTAACTGTTTCGGAGATTTAAAAACATGGCAGTTATATGCATGGCTCTCCAATGATATATATATATATATATATATATATATATATATATATATATATATATATTAGACGTGATCCAAACGTGGACACTGTTCTATAATATATATATATATATATAGTAAATTCATTTTTAAAATTCTGTATGCAATAAATTTGTTTATAAATCAATTGATTATTTTTTAAAATCAATATATATATATATACATATATATATATATATATATATATATATATATATATATATATATATATATATATATATATATAAAGTGTGGGTGTGTGAGTGGGTGGATTGTGTGTTTTACAACATTCAGTTCTTTCAGTTTGTTTTAATGTCGTAACAGAATAGTTATTTTAATAACACATCATTGAATAGGTTCCGGGCCTAACTAATATAAACAAGAATCTTGAACAGAATTCTA
This sequence comes from Sepiola atlantica, assembly GCA_963556195.1. Lineage (NCBI taxonomy): Eukaryota > Metazoa > Mollusca > Cephalopoda > Sepiida > Sepiolidae > Sepiola > Sepiola atlantica. The sequence goes on from OY744516.1 coordinate 213,058,903, forward strand.
CGTTTCTCTAACTTTTTAAAGGGTAAATTTGTATTTGGCCACAAAACGCGCTACGGTCTCTGATATCACTGCTCTATTAAAGCCAAATCTCTTTCATTTGATAATTATTTTGTTGTCTACAAACAGCCAATAGTCGCAAGAAGATAGATCTGGAGAATAGGGTAGGTTATGAAGCAATTTGAACTGCAACTCATGTAGTTGTGCCATCGTAACGATCGACTTGTGACAGTGTAAATTGTCTTGGTGCAATAGCACGTTTTCTGCTTCATTTGTTGCTGTTTATGAGGGATTTCTTCTTTCAAGTGTACCAATAAGGCTATATAATATTCACTATTAATGAGTGCTTTTGTTTTAATAGTAATCGATTAAAACAATATGCGTTGAACCACATAATATGCATCAATATGCGACAAAGGATAAAATATGGATGTACCACTTCACTCCAGAATGAAATCCGCATTCAGCTGAGTGGACGGCAGAAGATGAAATCCACTACAATTGACCAAAGAGGTCAAAACCTTGCCTACTGATGTTTGCTTCTTTGGTCAATTTTGATGGCTTTAACCTGCTTCTGTCCACTTGGCTGAATACTGATTTCATTCTGGAGTAAAGTTCTAGATCCATTTGTTTATTCTTTGTCGTATATTGACGAAAAAACTCAATTTTGTTGCGTTGAAACAGTTGCAAACAATGCTCTTAATTGTCGGCGTGTTGTTGCTATTGATCGACTATGAGCAAACGCGGCACCGATTTTGAACACAGCTTTGTCATTGGCAAATGTTCATGCAAAATGATGAATACACTGCCTCCTGATATCTTAAAGTCCTCTACTATCTTATGAAGTTTAAGTTTACGAACGGCTAAAAACAATTTGTGGATTTTTTTGCTGCCGAATTTGGATGACCTGGGCGTTCTGCATCATTCGTGTCTGTACGATCGCGTGTAAAGTTAACATCCACCTGCTGCTTTTCTTGAACAGTATTATTTTTCAACGGAAAGTAATGGTTTATCAACACACGGAATTCAGATTTTTACTTTTGGTTTTTATATTTGCAACAGTAGATTCACTTAAATAACTGTACTTTGTAAACTTATAATTTGATAGGGCTCAAATTTGAACATGTAACATTTGAAGGGTAGTACTTTATAAAAATTATATATTTTTTATTTGAGGCGCAATCTATATGTCAAGATCGGGACTTATTAAGTGATATGTTAGATCTATAGCAATTTAGTATAGTCAGCAGAAGCACAGAGGGTGAATGCATTTATCAGTGTATAATTAAATGTAAGAGATCCAACTGGATCCGAAATTGCTGAACCGATTCCATAGTCTACATTGCTTACAATTTGTTTATATCAATATCGCTCCAGTCAAAGAATAAAGCCACTTGATGTAAGGATCTAAAAAAACAAAAATATTACTTACGGTAAAAATTAGCCAACGATAAGTATTATATGGATAGATTCTGACCCACAAAACAGCAATTATTCCCCTTTTGTCAGAAACATCACTCATGGAATGTGATGACTATAGGATAAAATAAGGGAATCAAAAGTTTTTAAGGTTGCCGAAGGACACGTTCTTGGCCTTTGGCTAAGATAAAAGTGTAGTATCTGTTCCGATGGATACTGCACCCCATACTGGTATTGTCTTGGCCTTCGGGGCTTCATTTACGCCGGTCAATGGGTCGGTCCTGTGCAGTTCTGGGAGGTCCACCTTCCCAGGCTTTGCCCCCCTTCTTTAGAGAGGAGTAAGTTTATTTCTTACTGCTTGAGGCGCCCCTACCGGGATATGCCGACGGAGCTGCCCAGGCAATTTTTAAACTCCACTTTCCCGTCACATCTTACTTGTGGGAGTAAGATAAAAACTGGCCTTGTGCCTAACTCCTGGAGAGGAGTAAATCAATACTCTCCTTATTCTCCCTATTAGGTTAGAGACGTGTTTGTACCTTGTTCAAACTGGTGGTTAGTGCACCGACCCAGATGTGGCAACAAAACTCCATGCATAGGCGAATAATAACTTATAGATAACTTATATATGATAAGTTATAGAGACACAAGATACTGGCAGGTGTGAGAAGTTTACTAGTCCGCTAGAGGAAGTAAAGGCCAATGAATATTTTTTTTTTCTGGTACCTAAGGTACTTAAGCTTTATTTTTTTTTTAATGCAACTTTAATTCCTATATAATGTTATTGCTAGCTACCATATTGCAGAATGGTTCTTGGGTTTAGTGTTTAGATAGTATTATTATTAGTATTATTATTATTATTATTATTATTATTATTATTATTATTATTATTATTTTTATTATTATTATTGTTATAATTAATGTTATCTGATATGCAAATTATCATATCATACGGTAGTCTTAAGGGTAATATATTATATTATCATTATTATTATTATTTTATTATTATTTATTTATGTATATATTAGTGAAATTTTAACCTGAATTATTTCGACACTTGATTATTGGGGAAATGGTAGTTTAATCAGTACCATTGGAGAGCGATGAATATTATAAGTGTCCTTTTTTTTAAATCTCCGAAACATGGTAAACAGCTGATGATCCCCGTGTTAATATTAGACGCTTAAGGTCTCCTGTTTTTGTTTCACTCTTAGATACTTAACCCCCCCCCCCTTTTTATTTTTTATTTACTTATTTTTTTATTTATTAATTTTCCAACGAATGTTAAGTCTGCAATATCTTGGATTTAGTTAGTTTCTCTAGGAATTTTAACTGCATTTTACTTCTTTTTTTTTTAAATGACTCAACGCTTCTTTAGACTATATATATATATATATATATATATATATATATATATATATATATATATATATATGTATGTGGGGGGGGGTAAATATAAGTATACCTTTTCCGAGGAACAAATTAGATAGATTGCTCGTTTGTGTTCCATCCTTACGGCATAAACATGTTTCATGGTTTTCTGCAAGTGACGCAATGCGATCAAAACTAAAATAACTAATGGGTGTGAATAACCTTTTGAATCTGCACAGTTTGTTTTAATTAATAACCGAACATTACTTATTAAATGTCTACTTTCTAACATCATGCAATAAACTGCTTTTACTTGTAGATTTTAATCTAAGAGAAAGAGAAAACGATCGCATTGCACATTTTGCTTCAAACGCAAATAAAATATCTTGTTTTTTTCCCCGCACATAAAAAGCTTGAAGATTGCCTTCGGCGGTTTTCATTTTTTTTCAACTCAAGAAAGTCATTATTTTGGCTATTTACAAAGGCGTGTTTTCTACATATTAATTAGAATATGAGTCGTCAAGACAAATTGTTGCCATGGGGCATCGTCACACGCGCTGATACATGTTATATCTATACAACATTTACACAAATATAACTGTTATTTACTAAATCACGACATATTTTAGTAAATAACACAAGCGTAATACGTTCGGAAACCGAAAGAGAAAAAATATACTCGAAGCTTTATTTAAACTAAGAAACGAACAATAAATTACATTACGTATGAAACCAGTAACAACATTTGAAAATGCTTAACGTAATACAATTCATTTTGTGAGGTAAATTATGGCGTACCGGAATTTAAATTAACATTTCTCCTGAAACTGCACTGATTTGTTCTTCTGATGGCTAACTTCACATGCGCGTTCTCGGCTGTTTTTTTTATTCTCTCCCTTTCTTTAGCTTTTTGTTCATTGTTTTCGTTACCTGATAATGATTTGATGAAGAATCGAAAGCGTTAATTATACATCTTGAGCATACATTTTTTGTTTGTTTTTGACATAAAAAAATTTATTAAATGAATTGAAAAAATAAAATAGTATTTAAAAATTTTTTTTTTTTAATTTAGTTCACCCCAAACAAGGTGCGGCTATAAACGTAAGGGGCAACTGAGAATTAGGGTGAAAGTTTAAGGGGTCATCCTAAATTGGGATCTGAACGGCGAGATGTTTGTTAACATAAGTTTTAAATTTCTTCATGTCAGTACAGTCGGGGAAACAGTGAGCAGGGTGACAGTGCCAGCAGCTCGAGGAAAGAGGCTATTGGAGAAGAAAGCTCCTGGGATCTGGGGGTCTCCACAGTTAATGGATGGGATTTAGCTTATTTTCGGGTAGGTCGGGTCAAGGGGGCACAAGATCAGCAAATTCAACGGAAAAATCGGTGCTTTTATAGACATCACCATAGAAAGTTCTAGATTTGACCACTTGTTTTGAGAGGCGCGCACGCATTTGCTCAGTCAATATTGCTCCATGTTGGGAGGTTGCGCATGCGCACATCATTTAACTCTGCATTCTCGAGGTGCGAACAATTAAAGTTAACGCATTTTACCGTTAAAACAATCGTCGCTTGAATGCTATCCAGTGTGCACGTTTTGCCGTTGGAACATTAAATGTGTAGCCCACTAAATACTTAATGGTTGCTTAAATGAGAGTATGCTGAATAAATGAACACAATACATATATATAAATTAAATATGTTCATATCTTTATTTATATATATGCATACATTTATATATATGCATACATTTATATATATATATATATATATATATATATATTAAGGCGAACGTTATTGAACAACAAATAGTGCTTCTGCTTAATTAGCCTTTTTTATTTTTTGAATGGGCCATCGAGAATTTTGGTAAAACTGTTATATGTAGGAGCCATGGTTGCCTTGTTCCATTCTTCGCGAGTACTTTCGATTGAATCATTCAATCGTCTTAAAGCGGGGGTTAGTCTTGGTGTGTTCACAATTGCTGAGGTCATCGAACGGTACGGTAATATATGGCCTTTTAAAATAAACGTATAGGTGATGACATGCCGTCTGCGAAATATGATCACTGCGATGCGTGTGTAAATTAAAAACGAAAGTCTAGTTAATGTTAATTACTATGCTAGAAACTTTAAAATGCTGCAGCTAGTTTCGAAATTAACATCATTGATTGTGGGATGTAAGGTTTTTATGTTAGTAATGAACGGGGTTGGTGAAGTTAGTCGCATGTGAATAGAAGATGATGAGACTATACCACAGAGCACTCCAGATGTGCAGCTAACAACACCTAACTAACGCATGTAACACCACAGAAATATTCCTTAAAAAGTATAATTGACATTACTTGTTTAACGACCAAATAATGGCTATTCACATTTAACAGAACAACGAAACGAAATCCAACTCCATCACCATTCCCCCACACTTAGATTATGTAACTTACGTACAAATTCACACAACAAACATTAATTTTCCATCTTATCCACCCCGGTTTCAAAACTATCCTATCTACGTCACTCATCATCAAAATCATACTAAAAACACCAAAACATCAAATACACACACGGAAACATTCATAATATCATACGGGAACTGTGAGTAATTCTCTAGTGGAGAGACTCAGTGGACCATCAAGATAGGAACCTACAAAAAAAGACAATACCATTACATTAAGGAACGAACTCGTTGAACGTATGCTTTCCCATAATAATTGTTTCAACGCAGAAAATGCCGAAACTGTTAAACTCGCACATGACACAGTAATTAAAAAGAGACTTTTAGCACTTTAATTATTTATAAGCGTTTAAAGATCTATCTGAAATATATTGAGCCCGAATTTCTTTGAACTCTGATATACGTATGCATTCATGAATCAAATTATGCATATACTTCGACAGCTATTTTTCTTACTAATAAGTCAGCGCTTATCAAGGATACGAGCTTCACTCAAGCATAAGACTTAAAGATATCGTCAGTTTAACTATGATCGCACCCATGCGATAAAACGAAAATGATGGGTGGGATGGGCAGAAGATTATTTAAGTAGAATTTATTATCAGATGAAAGTGTAGTATCTGTTCCGATTGATACTACACCCTATAGACCGGTACAATCGTAGCCATCGGGCCTTGATTCCGCTGGTCTGTGGGTTTGTCCTGTGCAGTTCTAGGAGGTTCACCCTCCTAGGTTTTGCCTTCTCACCCTTTGATAAAGGATTAGTTTATTCCTAATCGCCTGAGGCGCCCCTACCAGGGAATACCGACAGGACCGAGGAATGCCGACGATGCTGCCCAGGCATTTTTATGGTCATAAGTGGTCTTCTTCTGGGGTGCTGACTTATCAAATCCCACTTTCCGCCCTTGTGGGAGATAGATAAATACTACTCAACGAGTCTTTGTTCACATTAGACTTGAAGACCTGTATACTGTAGTCGGCTAAGAAGCAGACTTGTATTAACTTGTTCCACAGATAGGATGTTTTAGGAAAGAAACTTTGTTCATGGGAGTTTCGTTTTGTTTTCGGTAAAGAGAGAAAGAAATGAAAGTTATTTGCTGTGGTTGTAGTTCTTGTCGGGAATGTTTTACAAGGATTACCAGAGATTGACGCCCAGTCCTGAACCTACCAGGAACATAACAATAAAGTAGAAAGATTCAATAAATACTATAGTTTCGTTTAGACTAACGCATTGCAATGTCGGTGGTAGAGCCTCATACAAATCTATATAAAAGCTCCCCCCCTAAGACGATACTATTTCTAAAAGTCAATGAGCTAATTACATTTTTAATTATTCAATTGAGAATTTATTTAATAAATTATATATTTTATACAGAATACACGTTGTCAAATTGAAGAGCATAGTTATTGTTAAAACAGTGAAAGTTTCACAGAATTTAAGTTTTGCTACAAATGAAAGCAGATGCGAAGTAACGTTTTTATCATTGCGTTTTTATGTTACTAGCACAACTATACGGCGTTGTCTGTGGTCATGGACAAAACACATTAAAAGTTTTATTTAGTGTGTCTAATATCTTTCTTTTAAAACTTTTCTCTATTTCTACTTTTCTTTCTCACTCTAAATCCCTCCCCTCATAGCCCAACCTCTCTTCCCTCTCTTCGTTCTAACCCCCGACTCTCCCATAATTTGTCATTCCCCCACTATCCCCGCCTCTATCCTCGATAAAATAAAAGATCACATTTCTATACGTTAAAAATATATTACATTTTTAAATGTCAAGACAAAATGTAGCTTTTCACACTAAAGGTCAATAGAAAAAAATCACTCTGAATTTTTACGCCCCCAGACTAATTCTGTCCTTGTTGACCCCCCCTCCCCCCCCTCCCCCCCCCCTCCCCCCCCCCCCAAAAAATACATATTATAAAAAAATGTGTCCATATTTTGTGCGGGTAATGATGTAAAAGATATATCAGTTTTGTGGGTGTGTTTTATGTAGTTTCTGAATTTTAGTTTATATAATACACGAGATGAATATCCTTCCTAGGACCAGTAAAAAATAATTCCAAAAACACAACATTTTTTAACTAGATTTATGTCAGCTTATAAAATATAAATGACGATATAATTATACTTAACCTTATGTTTAGAATACTTATTTTAATGCTTTTGTATTCTATAAATGTCTAATTAATTTGCTGTTTAATTACTTTGGATGAAATTCAATGCAAATCTGATATATTTGAATTTTTAAATGAGAGGTTCTGTCAATATTAGTCCTACTAAAACCCGCCAAATAAATTGAAATTTAACGAATATTTATTAATTTATGTCTAATGTCTATTGTTAAAATTTAATAAAAATCGAGGTATCTAGATTTTTAGTTAATACGATCCACCACCGTTTTACTCATTTGCATAAAACTAAATTAAACTAAGTATAGGCCATATTTGAACTTCTGTATACCAAGGAGGTGTGCTCCAAAATTTATAACGATCGTTTAATTAGTCTCGGCGTGAATCATGTACATGATGGACTCCCGTCGGTTTCGACGTATGAGGTTTCGTCAACCCTTTCTATTGAACCCTGAGTTTGAGTCGCAAATGACTCTTCACTTTCGCGAGTGATTTGCAAAGAAGTCACCAGATCATATACATACCAATGTATAAACATAGCATCACACATAATTTATCTTATTTACATCTACAAGCGGTTAGACACACGTGCAGGTGATAAGTTGAAAAGCCAGTGCACTAGAATTGGAACACTCTGGCCTACAAAAGATTCCTGAGAACCCCTATGGGCATTCCCTGGTAGGAGAGCTTCAGACGATTAGAGATAAACTTACCCCTTTTCAATAAGAATAGAATGCTTTCGAGTGTGGACCTCCCGAGACTAAACAATACAGGACAGGGCTATAAGAAACCTAAACAGGTCACCCTTTGTTCGACAAGTTCTATTACTACATTTACTTTTCTACTGTAGATAATCAGCACTTGCTTGATGTAAGGATAGACATACATTACTAATCTTTGAAGCAAGATATCAGTGAATGCGGTGTTCACTATATATGGTTCTCTGTATTAGTAAATCCACATAGGGAAAAGGGGATGTAGGATATTCTATTACTACATCTACTTTTCTACTGTATATAATCAGCACTTGCTTGATGTAAGGATAGACAAACTACTAATCTTTGAAGCAAGATATCAGTGAATGCGGTGTTCACTATATATGGTTCTCTGACAGTGATTAGTGAGACATTACTAATCTCCAAAGCAAAACCATCGGGTAATGCGGTGTTCACTATATATATACTTCTCCGTATTAGTAAATCCACATAGGAAAAAGAGGATGTAGGATATTCTATTACTACATATAACACCTTGTATGCCTATGCTATAAAAAATGACGATATATAAGAACAAATGCGCGACTGCTACGAAGATCAATAATTTGGTCAACTTTAATTCATATACAGAGAAATTACTGTGAAAGTTCGCATTATACATTTTTTACAAACTTTTATATAAGGATACAACGAATTCAGCAAAACAAGCTAAAGATACATCACTTCCGGTCCTGTCTTCATCATCAGAAGCTGTGATATAATCCTGGCGAAGATGTTTCGGGTAGGTAGCACCGATGTTTGGTCATGTAGTGACGTAGACCGGAACTGACAAAAGAACTCATGTTACCGTTTTGGGAGAGAAACTAACGAATGTGTTACAATTTATAGAAACTTCAAAGAAACAAATCTCGAAAATAGTAGAGCTTTTATTAAGACATAAACTTTATTGAATCTATAAATCTTAAATTGAACCATATATACTATACAAAATGATTAGCTTAGTTAAGCATCGATAATTTTCACTTTTCATAAGTTATCTAAATGTAAAAAAATATATATAAATGTGTCCCTACAATGTTCATGATTTGTGAATTGTATTTAGATAAATAATAACAAAATATGTAAGTACATCAAAATACTAATTGATCTATGAAGCTAAAAGTTACTTAGATTTTCTGAAAAGAAAATTAGCTAATTTCTCAATATTAATTGTTTGTATATCACCCTTGATATTTAGAACTGTAACAATTTAAATAAACATGTAAGTATGCACTGTATTATAAGTAAAACCAATGCTTTCTAATAAACCATATGCCAATTATGTTTATTATTTTTGGACACCATGAGAAATATATTTCATAATACTGATATCGACTTATGTAAAGAATATAGCTATAAGAAATTCGCACATAGTTAAGGTGAACATTTTTTTAAAAATTAGATATAGAGAAATGTAAAATCCGTCTAAGAATCGAAGTATCAGCTAATATAACACAAAATAACTTTATAGAGGTAACTTTCAACTTAGATAAAAACATATACAGGTTGTATGTAAAAGATAACGCTAACCCAATATAAGCGAAAGTGCAATTATCCTCATCTGTCACAAAAACATATTTCTAGTTCTATCGAACTTCGCGTTTAGTAATAACTCTAGTAATGAAATGAATTTACGAATTTAAATAATGGATAAAATCATATTTAAATTAAATATAAGCAACAAGATGCCAATAATAATTGTAAAATAATATAAATAAAAATAGAAGAAAGAGCAATATAATTTGGTTCGCCTCACCTTATAACCTTTTGCTTAAAACTAAACTTAGTAAGAAATTCCTAAATTTGTAGAAATAAAACCTCTTCCCTTTCCTTAAATATTCAATAAAAATTACTTCAAAATGTCCTACAGTTTCTGTAAAGATTTGGAAATGATCCTCATATCTCACAAAAACAAAAAGAGAATATAATACAGTGACAAATATAAGTATAATAACAATCGATTACAAAAACAACAAATACAATAATAATAATTACTATGATAAAATTATTATAAGAAATGGTAATAACTCAGGCAGTAATAGAAAGAAATATGAGAAAATTCATGATGAAAAAAAATCAACTGCAGAATTCGCGTATATTGCTCTTTACAAAATAACTGTTTAACTAAAGGCATCATTTCCAAAGCAACAATATTTACACATGAAATATCTAGTACAAAAATATTATGTAATAAAAACACAAAATAATTAAGAACAGCGAAACAAATGTGAGAATATATATACACCTGGGCAACGCCTGCTAGATAAATCTAGTATAAATGAATGAATCAATTGAAATAAATAACAAAATGTAAATTCATCATATTTCTACACAATTAGAAACATTTATACGATGAATCTTTTCAGTAGTAGCTGTAATAGAATTCTAAACAGTAAAAATACTTTCATTTTAAAGGGTAAATGTTCCATTCATTCGACTTCGGCTTTCAAAAATGCAATCGTAAGTTTTCGGCAAGTTCCGTTATTCGAACGCAGATTACTTATTCTTCTATTGTAATATTTGTTGAATTTAACTTTTGAATCTATTATCTGCTTTATCGATGTGTTACTATGGACAGTTCCTCCTTATCCAGGACCGACAAACAATGATAAGGAAGTAAATGAAAGATAATAAGAAGACCAACGAATCCATTGAACAAAATGGCTTTCTAACAATTAGTTGTTAGCTTCTGAATGAATAGATGAATTTACATGAAAAACAAAATTCACATTTATAAGAGTTCTAAACCAGTTAAAACAATAAACATCTACAGTAGTAGCTGTAATATCGTTCTAAACAGTAAAGTCATACTTTCATTTTTTCATAAAGAGTAAATATGTTATTTAGCCGATTTCGGCTTGCAATAATGCAATCGTAAGTTGTCGGTAAGTTCCGTTATTCGAACGCAGATTACTGATTCTTCCATTATGATATTTACTGGTTTTAACGTTGGAATTTTAAAAATCTTTTTTCTTTAATTAAAGTATTTAACTTTAATCTTTATAAGATAAATCATTTATAATTAGCTGTCTCTATCCGGTGTAGTCCGGAAGTTGAGGTAATAATGTTGTAATGGCAGATAAATTAAATTTCACGAAGTAATTCATTAAAATTGATGACTTGTTTTTTTAAGAAACCGAAATGCATTCTAGTGAATTTAATGTTTTCATTTTTCTGAAAATCTTTTTTCTACATAGAATTTTTTAAAAGTTTGTTTCATTTCAATAATGATGTGTAAGTCACACATGTGTTCGGTTTGAATCGAAAAGAGTAAAAATTAAAATAAAAGTAATGAACATCGAGTGAATTCGACACTTATAAATCGAATTCGGATAATTTGTAATTGACAACATACTCATAGAACGAACTTTATTACAGCGTGGTATTATAATACTGTATTGTGAATATCGCTGAAAAATAATATAATATGAAATATTTAATAAATTCTTGTATTTTAAAGATGTAATTAATGTTGACACTGGTGAGACGCACGCTTATGAAATAGCAGAATAACCTAATGAATGGATATCAGGAATAACAAACCGAAGTCCAGCGATTTCTAAGTACAAAGCACTTATCCAGTGGACTTGATTATAGCGTGTGTACTGTATTATTGTATATGTTACTATTTATTTTAATTCTGATATCTTGGTAAGCGAGATTTAAAAAAGCAACGATTGATCAAATAATGAAGAAAAGTGTGTGCATTATCCAATGAAAACGCGGCGTTCAGAGACAACGTTTAAATAAAGGAAAGGTACATTGTATCATATGAAAATATAAAGTGTTAAAAATAAAATTGCAAGATTGGATTATGAAATAATAATAACGGTACTACAGCAGTCTATGTTTTACAAAATGTACTTTCAGTTCACATGGTGTTTCTAGTGGTAGTAGATCTGAGTGCGTTTGTGAACAGACCTTTGACTTCTTTTATTAATGATAATTTAAAAAAAGAATATACAGCAAGATTAAATATTTAAATCGAAGAAAGCGATGAAAAGAACATTTTGTTTTATAACAGTATAGACTTATATTTGGTCGAAATTATTAACAGAACAGATTTACGTATGAGCTTTCTGTTAGAAAAGCTATTGATGACCAATGTAGTGGGTGGAACTAACTTTACCTTATGTATACGATATATCTTTTTCAAAGCCAAGAATTAGAAAATATTACTAGCAATTTATAATAAAAATAAGTTTTAAATAATCAAACTTAATTAACTATAGCATTCAAGCTGTATATAAATTGTATATTGTGTTTAGATGAAGTAGATTCCGACCGTGATATAAAAATATCATAGACATAATTCCTTACTGACAATTAACAATTTAAAAATAAAACTACCTAAAATATAATTTTACACGAAAATCTTTGAAGAATATATTTGAAGAATATATTACGAAATTGTAAATGTGATATCGTGTATATTTTAATTTTCAATGGGAGTTTGTGCCGATATCATGTCCCCTGAAAATCTTTAAAATAAAACATAGAAACGTAAATTAGGGAATATTTATTATTTAACGTATTAGACATTGTATTAGACCTATTGTTAAAATTTTACAAAAATCGAACTGTCGACGTTTTCGAAGGAGTATCAACAAAACTAAATTGACCTAAATATAGCCCTTAACCTTACGCTTACAAACTGTGTTACAAAATGTATAATGATCGGTTAATTAGTCTAGAAGTGAATACTGTACAAACAAATGTATAAACATATAGGCATATCTGACTTATATATATATATATATATATATATATATATATATATATATATACATATTCATCTGCCAACCCGATTAGAACGTTTTCCTTATCCAATTCAAAACTAGCAGCTTACCTATTGGGCATCAGCATGCGCTGAGGTTTGTTTTCGCAAAACATAATTAGGATTAGAAATCACTGGATTTTCTAAATATATAATAAACTTATATCATAAACGTTTATTCTCAGATAAATCGTTTTCAGTGTTTGTATCGTTTGACTAGGATTCAGTTTTCCAAAGACATTCTGGAGACAACGGTGTTGTCTCGAGAGGAAAAGGCAACATCAAATCAATTTTTCTTTTATTTTTTCATAAAATTAAACAATAATTATCTAATAAAAAAATTGACAGCAGTCGAAATAAAACATAGTTTTGTTTCAATTTGTGTAACGGCAATTTACTCAATATTTGCAAGAATACTTTACAGTCAAATAATACAAAAAATAAAACAAGATGATTCGCGTTCAAACTGAAAAATATTCCTCGTCGTCTGAATGTCTTAAAATATGCAAGTACTTTTTTTCTACTAATAAATGCATTTTTGCTTCATTGTGAATATTATGTCTTGAAATACTTGCACTATTAAGAAACAGAAAATTCTTTGAATTGGTCCTAAAGTCTCTTTCTTTTGTATCTCTGTCAAATTATTTATTCTAGACAGCCGGTAATAAATCATTTTGAATTTATTCGAGTTTCCCGACCCTAAAATTATTTTTCTTCTCTGAGCGTGCATTTCGCGTCGCTTCTATTGTTGCTTCATATTTTTGTTTTATTCGCATTTGACACATTTTCCCCATATAAAAACTGTATTCATTATAATTTCCACCATTTTCTATACTGATTTATTCGTTCAAAATCATTTATATTCATCTCAGTTTATTTCTTTTTCTTCATATTTCATATTGGAAATGCCTCCACCCTCTTGTAAGTATATCTCGCGTTTAGATCTGTATTTTTAGAAAGTGGTGCCATTGTTGGCTCTAACAGTGAGATTTAGACGCCGATTCCGATTTCAAATTGACACAGTAGAAAAACGATACTTTTTTCATATACTTACAATGTGTGCAATCGAATTCATGAAGGTAAGTAATGTGCATGTTGGTTTCTTTAGAAAAATGTACTATTCGTTTATATTGTTTTCAATTTCACTGATTGTTTTTGATTTAAATATAACACATAGTTTGATTTGCGAATACCTTTTATATCGTGAATAAAGACTTAGATTTTTTGTGAAAACTGTTTTCAATTAAAATGATTTTTTTTTAATTTAAATATAACACATAGTTCTGTTTGCGAATACATTTCATATCGTAAATAAAGACTTAGTATTTTTGTTGAAAACTGTTTTCAATTTAATGATTGTTTTGATTAAAATATAAAAAATTGTTTTGTTTGCGAACACTTTTTACATCGTAAAAATGCTTAGCATTTTTGGTGAAAACTGTTTTCAATTTCAGTGATTGTTTTGATTTAAATATAACACATAGTCCAATTTTCGAATACGTTTTATACCGTGAATATAGGCTCAGAAATTTGGTTAAACCTATTTTAAATTTCAATGATTCTCATTGATTTTTACATAACACAGTTCGATTTGCGAATATTTTTTATATTGTGAATAAAGACTAAGGATTTGCGGTGAATACTTTCTTTTCGCTAACTTTACATCTGAGAGGGACTTATTTAATATTTAACAAGTTATGATCCAGTTATAAACATGTATATTAAAAACAAAGCCCTCCAAATTAAACATGACGGGCAAGCAAGAAGTCAATGAGTTTCCCCCAAAAAATAACATTTTACAAATACTATTGACAAAATGATTTTACTGCGAAAACACCGCGGCTAATCAAATAAGGCAGTCAGTATAACCCCGAATATAACTTAAACAAATCCCCTTTTAAAAATTAAATTCATTAGGAAACCATCGCGCGAGAAAATACTTCAGTTCTTTTTCCCCCACAAATAATTTGTATAAAATTCAACTGAAAAGATACCCTAACCCTACTAAAATGCATTTCGATTAATTCGTAAAGATCTCAGCAAGATAATTCTTTTTAATAGTTGTGAAACAAAAAGAATTGCTTAGTGTTAGATATACCCCCATCGAACAGATAACTGTAAAAAAATCCTATTTAAAAACATATTTTAATCATCTGTATATTTATGAAGGGTTGTCAATTCCCGATCGAACAGTTAGATTAACACGTTGATTTCAAGTTGATACAATAGAAGAACTATATCTATTAATAATGGAGATTATGTATTTGTATGTCTGTCCGTCTGTCTGTCTGAAACCGAAACTTCATCAGAGTAATATTACTATTTACTTAGTCTGTCAACTTCTATATATAGTACTACAAAAACCACCGTAAACATATGATAAAGTAGAAAGAAATTTCAAGACGAGACTGCGGTTAGAACAGAAAATGTGTCAATAATATTACTTAAACTAATACGTTTTCAACTTCCTTATATACTGTTACAAAAAGTCGCTCAGACACTAGACGGGTTTTGCCATTTACATAATTCATTCCTTTCAAACTTCAATTAAATTCATATTTACAAATATACATATATAACTGCTATTATCAAATTTAGATATGTATTTACAATAGTTTCCGATAAGGTGATATTAATAAACATTATTAATACAATTAATTAAACACATTTTATTAAGAAACCAGCGTGTTTTTTAAACCATACATTTAAAATTGCAAAAGTCATCTTTTCGGAAGTGACGTCATTTTGAGAGGATTTATTTTCACATTATCATTTTTTATTTTCATTACGTTGTTAAGACAAGGTGTTTTGTTGTAAATTGAAGTTAAGCAAGGCATATCCCAGCCATTAGTAAATGGGTGACCATTTTGGAAAAATAAATTGCTGACTAATCCTTCAGGTCTTTCCGGAAGTGACGTCATTGTGAGAGGAGTTTTTCACATTATCATTCTTTATATTCATTACGTTATTAAGACAAGGTGTGTTGTTGTAAATTGAAGTTAAGCAACAAATATCTCGGTCATTACTAAATAGGTAACCATTTTGGAAGAATAACAAAACTGGTTCTTTGATATGACGTAGTCGTATTCAATAGCATATTTAAACATGAGTTCTTTGATATAACCGAGGCGCCTCCCATTTTTTTATTTTTAACTATGTATGGGGGAGGGAAAAAATCTTTTTTAGGGGGGGGGGGGCATTTTTTTTTTCAACTGAAAATATGCATGACGAAAGGTAAAATTTTTTATGAGGGGGTAAAAAACGTTCTTTTTTTTCTTTTCAAAACTGAAAATACTACTATGTATGGTAACAAAAAAAAATTTTGTGTGGGGGTGTAAAAAAATGTTTTTTCTTTTAGAACTGAAAATATTTATATGTATGTGGGATGATTAAAAAAATTGGGGGGGTCAAAAAATTCCTCTTTTTTTCTTTTCTTAACTAAAAATATTTCTATTTAGTAAAAAGAAAATCGGGGTGAGGTCGAAATTTTTTTTCTTTATTTTTAGCTAAAAATATTATTGGTCGGAAACAAAGAAAATCAATGTCTAACCACCCAAGTAATATGACTGGGGCTTCATCGGTTTACGGGTGAGCGTTCATTTCTGACGCGGCAGCCTAGCAAAAATATGCGACCAGACGGAGCATATATTTGCTAGTATTTCTTATATTGATCATGTGTATGAAATCGAAGTCGTAATCTTAACAATGTGCAGATTGCTTATCAAAAAGGCATTTGCTATTCGTTTCTATTGTTTACAATGTTAGTGATAGTTTTGATTGCTAATATAACCTATATATATATATATTTATTAATGTTTAATGTCGTATATAATGGCTTACTTCAAAGTAAATGAATGGGTGTTCCTGCGCAGAATACACCTCTAAGAATTCAACGGAGATTCACGAGTTTTTACGAATAATTCCAGATTTGGCCGAGATATGCAGACGATAAATAACCAGAAAATATATTGGAGAATACGAATGAAAAAGAGAGTTACAGACAATACGATTCTGCAAGAGTAAATCACTTTCTGTTTCCATTCCTCTTCTTTTTCTTCCTTTTTTTCTCATCCTAATATTTCGTAAACATGCCTAGTTCGAATGTCTCTGTCTCAGTCCTCAATTTGCAGTCTTCTTTCAACCACCAAAAAAAATTAATATCTTACCACTTACCCTAAGACTAAGCTAACCATAAGTTAACCCAAACGTTAAGTGCCAGATACAACAGAGCCCTAAAAAACGAAAAAATAAAAAGATTAAAATTAAAAAGAAAAGATTATCGGCCGCCGAAATTGATTTGAAGTCTTCTTAACTTCAGAAAAATAAAAAAAATAATTTTTTAATGAATAATAAAAAAAAAAAACATTGCCTGGTGAGCAATGAGGAAAATAGTCCCCTTCGCCAAGCGTTTCAGTAGCTAAGTACGTCAAGACTCGGGAATCACCGTAAGTACTGAACTCCATGTCTGCTTTCGGAGTAGAAACTTATACAGAACTATCTCGTATCCAGCGTGATTCTTGACAAAATTGTCTCTCGTTTATGCATATTTTGGCGGTATCCAAAAATATATTGCACGAGGCGTCTAAATAAATTAGAGTTCTTCATATTTTGTTTTCTTTGTGCCTGTTTTGCAAGTACTTCAATGGATTGTGCTCTGATTAGCTTGCTGCTCTGGTACCCCCACAACGTAAATTCACTAGACCAACCCGACAATCTGCCAAATCCCATCCATACACTGTGGAGGTCCCCAGATGCCGAAGAGCTTTCTACTCCAAAAGCTTCTTTCCTCGTGCTGCTGGACTATGGAACTCCCTCCCTGCTCCCTGCTTTCCTGACGTTACTGACATGCAGAAATTTCAAACTAATGTAAACAGACATCTCGCTGCGCAGCTCCTAATTTAGGTTGAACCCCCCTAAACCTTCATCTTTTTTCTCAGTAGCCTCTTACGCCTACAGTGGCGGCCCGCCTTGTTCGGGGTTAACTATGATTTTAAAAAAATGGTATGTCCCCAAATCGGAGTACATCTTATGGTTTGATGCCACAGTATGGCCCCTAGTGTGAGTATAAAGATCGACAATGTTGTTTATGAGGATTGGCATGACTAAAGACGAAACGTTGTTATAACCTTATCAATATGGCCGAGTTGGATGCTACCAATAAAGCGTTTCAACCTCGCTTTAAATTTGTGCTGAAAGGGATTAAGATCAGAACTGATTCAGTAACTGTTCATTGTTGGATAAATACGATGACCACAAGCGAAAATAGGGTTAATATGTAACGAGTGACAGAACTGTTTAACTTAGGAGATTCTGAATAGAAATGGCGGAGGAGTTTGAACTAAAATTGGGTGTATTCCTCGTGCTGTCTGATTGGAAAAGAGCTACGTAATTGTTTCGTATGCAACATAATTATCATTAAAAAATCATGGCTGCTTTTGGAGCAGGAACATAAAAAACTATCCCGTGTTTAGCGTTATTCTCGCAACATCGACTACCGTGTATGCAAATTCTATTTAATTCTAACAGTCTTTATAGACTGGGGTTGTTTTTATCTTTGGAGTAAGCGAGTTTGGCTAAGATCAAAGTGTAGTATCTGTTCCGATGGATACTGCACCCCATAGACCGGTATTGTCTTAGCCTTCGGGGCTTGATTTACGCCAGTCTATGGATCTGTCCTGTGCAGTTCTAGGAGGTCCACCCTCCCAGGATTTGCTGCCCCTCTTTGGAGAGGAGTAAGTTTATTGCTTACTACCTGAGGCGCCCCTACCGGGGAATGCCGACGGGGCTGCCCAGGCAATTTTTAAACCCCACTTTCCCGACCGAACCTTGGGTCACATCTTACTTGTGGGACTAAGATAAAAACTGGCCTAGTGCCTAACTCCTGGAGAGGAGTAAATCAATACTCAGAGAACAAACAAACCTAGAGGCGTATTAAAATATCCATACAGCCGAGTAAAATAAAATATATGCGAAATAAGATTTTCTTAACGCAAGGAATGTAGACGTTTGCGACATGTATGGGGGTGGAATGAAATTGAAAAGTGTAAAAACGAGGGGAAAAACAATACAGTAATATACTAAGCCGGCTTTCGTCCACACTCACAGAGTAAATACGTGGAAATAATTCAAGCATAAAAATTAATTTTTTATAGTCCATACGTTGTTTTTCTTTATTTAATAATCATTTTCTTTCAAACATTTTCTGTTATTTTTTCATCTTTCTGTTATCTTTTTTATTTTATATTCCTATTGACTCTACTTCTTTTAATCTTCCATTATTTTCTTTTTTTTTCTATTTCTATCTCATTTTCTAAACTTTTATTTCCATGCCAACATTTTTGCGGGTATTTCTATACTATAAATGCGTTTATTTTATATTATTATCCTTTTATACTTTTTTCATTTTTCTTTCTTTTTATCTTCTCTTGTTCACCTCGATGTTAATCTTTATTGTCGTAGAAACCTTTTTTATTTACTTTCCTTTTTTCTTCTTTCTCTCTTTGCCTTTTCTCTTCATTCTTTGCTGATCAGTTCAATTCATTCGTCATTGCTTATCGTTATTTTGTCTTTCTCTCCCGAGAGACACCGAAATAGCCTTCCCTTGTTACTTTTTAATCCGTGTTGTAGTCTTTTTTATGATACCACTCACCACAAACAATATATCTGAAGAAAAGTGGCCGTCTCAGATTGTTTGTGGCGACTCGACTTCTGGGACGCATATTCTGCATGAGAAAAGACACAATTTTAAGCATTGATAATCACCGTCCTAACACTGCCTGATCTCACCCTATAAAAACGACATTTGAGTCATATCTTGATATCATCGGCGCGGGGAAGTAAAAATAACCAATTTATTTATTAGCTTATTTTATTATTTTTTTCTGCTTGATTTTACGCCATAATCCTTTAATTAACTTCCATTTTTTTTCAATTCTCCTGTTTTCAGTCTCATGTTGGAAGCAGCGGCGCCAGTGAATCTTACGTTTACGTATCGACTCTTCATTGGACAAAATCTCCAACCAGCAGTTTCTTTCAGTCAATCAGAGAATTAGAGCGCGTACTAAAAACAAATAAATAGGCATTTTCTCACTTTTTGTTCAAGTATTTTCTTCCATACCCGATACCCGTAGGGACTCCTTACGGGCAATTCCGACCTCTGGTCTAAGTGCTTCGACAGATGAACGATAAACTTTCACGGACTACTAAACACAACGCCTGGCGAAGCAAACACACGCTGCCCAACGAACGTATGTATACAGTTGATACACATCAGTAAACGGACATGACGCCAGCCGAAATGAACACACATGAACTCTATCACGAACAAAGCTAAGGCTTGCTAATACACACATAGATCTTCATGTTTATTTATTTACACACACGCAAACTTACACGGCGCCAGCCGAAATAAACATGTCTACTTCAAACACCTTCTTTTCTTCAGAACGTGCTCAGCCTCTTTGAACTATCATTATTCTTGAATGGTTTATTTTGCATTCTCTTAATCCTTAAATGCTTTTTTGTTTAAAATATGACATATTCAAAAAAATGTCTATTTAATATAATATTCAACGAAAATGTGTCAAATTGCAACTTGTTTTAAATCTGCGACAGTCCTGTTGACAAGTGTGAGTAGGTATTAGTATGTTGTTGCATCAGCACACCCGCTAAATATCTTCGATGTCACGGTCGAATGTCATCGGTTTGTCATTTACCTAATTCAAGAGCCTAAACCTTTAAATTGAGGCATTATAATGGTAAGTAAAAATAATTTTATAATTCTATAGTGTATTATGAATCTTTCGATGCCTATATTTTAGTGTTTACTTATACATGTAAAATCTGATGCCAGTTGTTGCAAATTTGCAATATCATTTATTTTTGTTCAATAAATATGTATTTTTAAAAATCATTTATACTACTTTATATTTCACATATAAAACGTTTTCACCTGATAACATTTTTCCAAACTAATATAAAAAATAAAACATTTATGGGTTAACATGTCGAATAAAAATAATTAAGATTTCATAAAAGCAAGTGAAACTTGGCATCTTAAAATCAGTTAAGAGAGGAAGATTAAACGCCTTAAATTCCAAATGTCGTAGAAAGATTTAAGGGATAAAATTGAGCGATAGAATTATCAAGGAAGAAGTCAGAGACCGCACTAACCAACAGGTGGCATCGTCAATAATCTGCAAACGAGGTCTAGATTGGCTCGAACTTGTCCTAAGATTGGTCCTAGAAAGATGTGCAAGCCAAGTGCTTCAGTAGACCCCTGGTGGAAGAAAAAAGAAGAGGAAGAACTAAAATGAACTGGAAGCATACAATTAAGATAAATTTGATCGCAAATGGGATAAGCTGGCAAGGCGCCGTAGATCTGGCTTCAGACCGAAAACGATGGTTTACTTTGACTGTCTCATGCGTCGTAGGGCGCGGTTGATCCTGAGTTTGAGAGTTACTATTTGTTCAATGTCTGTTGAATACAGCTGAGTTCCTTTCATGAATAAAATAACACGCGGCGACAGTGTATAAAATTAATAGTATTTACATTATCCTCGCTTTTCTATTCAGATAACTGTCGTAAGATTCTTTTTTCTAGGTGTGCGTCAAAGACCGACTATCTTATTCGATCAACCCCGTTGCTGGTACGAAACAAATATAACCATTGTTAGGGCTTTCGTATATGTGCGACCTATTCTAGGCCTTTCGATCAGATGGCGTTAAGAGCCGCGTTACACAAAGACTCAGAAACGAACCAGAAACCTGTTGAATCTTTAGACATGGACAAGAACGAGAAACAACAACAAAATGAACAAAGTAAATGCGGAACGAAAATAACTGGATCATTTGTAGCACGGAACGTGATAATACGCGATATAATCGTCGGTAGGGATTACTTTCACGAGGAACGGTAATAGCAGTGTCACCGATAGCACGAAACAGAAATTTACAAAAGCTATCAACATGATCATACATCCAACCAGAAAACCGTCCACGAGTAAAATTAGCGCCGTTATTTTTATCTCAGAAAAGTCAACAGCCGTCCGTGATTGTTTGATGAAACAATTCCTCTTCGTAGCCAGAGACACGACTCAGTTGTATAGCTAGCGACACGGATTACTTGACTATCTGTTAATATATAATCAACGTTCTAAGTTTCGTGCAAACTTTGCTTGTTTTGAGAAATCACCTGTCTGCCTCACCGCAGAGACATTACTCACGGGACATTAGCACTCTATTTGCTTTTCACAGGATATTATTGGTGTACTCTCTCGATGTCTTCATTCTAAAATCATGGTGTGCAGAACATCGTTCACTTCATCACATTAGCCTTTTGTAAGTGACGCCGTTCTCCTCTTAATGGGTGCCACAATCTCTTAGCAGGAATTGCCTCAGAAGCATTTCGCACAGTGAAAACACATTATATCAGACAAAAACACAAGGCATGCTGAAACTTGAAGACGGCGCCTTGGAAACGTCTTCCCTGATTGATGTATCGCAAGCAAAGAGACGGAAAATCTTCGTTCGGATGTCACATGGTTTCGTCGACTTCCGTTCTGGGGCCACCTCTTAACCTTAAAGTGGCACCCTAACTTTTACATTTAAACAACGGTCCTCGCTATTTAACGCTTAGACTTGCAAGCATACGCACGCCATCCTACAGTAGTTCCTTGTTCACTAACATGAATTTGACGAGATGCTGCCCAACTATGACTACAGACACTACACTCCCGTCGATGTGGACATTCGTCTTACTCCATGTGCCTAGCGTCAGCTTGAGTGTCCATTGACAGAGCTTCTTTGCAAAAGTTTCCACCTGTGGAATACATTACCGCGAGAGTACTTCTCTGATGATTACGTTTTCAAATCCAATATTTACAATTTTTTATCATGGAGCGCCCTAAAAGTAATCGAACACATACCATTTATCAATGTTAATACATCGATAGTGTTCCTCATCTTTACCCTGGCATTTATTCTCGTCTCATTAACGCTTATGCTTGAGTGGATCTTGGCTTTTATAATCGGTGACCTCATATAAAAATAAATGTCACTTCAACAGTAACTACATAAATGTCACTTCAACAGTAAATACTATTGTTTGAATTTTACAATTTTATCTTCGCCTGAATGCCAGATAACGGGTAAATCGATCTTCAAATTTGTGAATATAAAATATATCCATGCGAAAGAAAGTTTGGCATGAGTAAGATGAGTTCTGACACCAAAAACAATATTTCGAATTGCCCGTAATGTATTAGCAATTACTTTTAAATATTGTCTAATAAGGAGTAACTAGGCATAAGCGTTGATAAGCGCTAGCTTCCCCCAATCAACCCATCCCTATGGCACATATTATCATCATTATGATACTAAGTCTTTATTTCGTGCTTTACTTTATTCACCTGATTGTCTTTGATCTTTTTGTATTTTTTTGTTTGTTCATTTGGTGTTTTGCTTATTTTTTATTTCCTTATACGTCAGTTTCTTTCACTGTAATTCTCTGCGAAATGCATTCTTCATATTTCATTATTATTTTATTCTTCCTTTGATTTGATTGTATTCTCCCCCTGTCATCCACAGATTTACACCGTGTTAAATGCAGATCCTATTATATTCATTGGTGTGACTACATCATTTTATTTTTTAATTCATCGCTGTATCACGCATAACTTATATCCAGATCTATTTTGATAAACTATCTATACATATATAATGAATTAATCATCTATCAAGTCATATATATATATATATATATATATATATATATATATATATATATATATATATATATATATATATATATATATATATATATATATATATATATATATTTGTATCTTTATACAAATAAATATTTTCTATATTTTGACGTGTAGAAATATCAATTGTCCCTTATATATATATATATATATATATATATATATATATATATATATATATATATATATATATATATATATATTAAGGGTTACAACATTTCGGCCGCGATCCTTCGGCCTTCGTCAATGTAATTATGGAGTGTACGTGTACGGTGTGTGTTTTATTTACATACTATACAATTAAGATTTTATTGAATGGTACCCGGTTCTCACGTAACTAACCCTCTGCTAGTTTTCTTTTATAATTATGCAGATTAATGAGTTAGAACGTTGCCTGGTACACTCATGAAGTTGAACACGAGACCAATTCTATGTGAATGTATATTTTATTTAACTTATCTATAAATATCCACTAATTTAAGAGTTTCTCCTGACAAAATACTTCTAAACTCCTATCTGGCAGTGTATGGCATTATATATTCCTTCGCTAAGGTTAAACTCAGCAACTGCAATCTAACTTCAACTCCGTTCTATACCAATTCTAACGAATTACCAGTAAATGGAACGATAGCTTACTCTGGTATATGATAATAAGCAGTTTTACTAGGCGTAATGCGATGTTCCAACTCTCTGTTGTTGTTGTATAACACTGTTCGACTCGCTTACTTAATCGAATGTAAAGTCTCTTCATTTCCATGTTAATTGGTGTTGGCCGCAGGGGTAGAATGTCAGACTGCGAGTACGAGTTGACTTGCAACTAGGTTCGAGTCCCAAAACCGGCAAAAATTAACATCTACAATGAAGATTGCATGTGCATAAAACAATGATGGCTGTAAGTAATATTAATAAATATTTATTTTAAAAATATTGTGTGTGTATATATATGCAATACAAATGTGTGTGTGTGTGTGTGTGTGTCTGTTCACTATTTCAATATTTTGATTCCAAGCAAAAATCAAAAGCATATTTTCCCCCGAATATTTTAAGCTTGTTTTACATGATTAAATATTTTTATTATAATTTGAGAAAGAACTGATGTTTCGTTAAATATGAGTGCATGCGTAACAGAAATTCTTAGCCGGAAACAATGGCTACAATTAGTGTCAACGAAGAATTCTTTGTTTAAAAACCACGGATGAGAGCTGTCCGCACATTAACAAGATTTCCACTATTTTATTGGTTCTTGCATGTGACAATTGTTCCAAAATTGCATATTTTCGTCATGAAAACGGATAAAATTGGCATTTTCCTGGTTTTACTGTCAAGGTCAGCCGTAATTGCACATTTTACAACTTAATTATCGAGATAAATTATTTATTTAATAACATGTGGTTTCTTACTGATATTTTAATGTCTTAGATACTTGTCAGAGTTTTGTAGTGAGCCCGTTGCCTTTCATTTGTGTTTAGAAGTATAGTCTAGGGAGTTTTGTACGCGTTGCTCAGAAGAAAAGCTGTATGCTTATGCTTAAGTAAACTAGGGGCAAACGGATGGGGGTTGTTCAAGCAATGTAAAGAAATGCTCAAAGTCGTGTTATAATTAACAGCACATTTAGTGACAGCTTTAATATTAAAGTAGGAATAATTAGGGTTTGTACTGAGTCCGTTGCTTTTAATTTGTCTCTTAGATATATGATTTATGCTGATGATTTAGTACTTGCCTGTGAAACAATGGAAGATCTATTTTTGAAGTTAAAGACTTGGAGGAATGCTATGGAAAGCAAAGGTCTGAGAGTAAATTTTACCAAGACCAAAGTGAGAATCAGTGATTGTAGTGTTGGAAAACTAACAAAAGGAGAAAAGTTCCCGTTCAGTTTGTTAAAATGAAGTCGGGTACAATTCAATTTTTTGTGGTACTTTTACACATTAGTTTCACAAGAAGGGCAGTGGAATAACTGGTAGGTTGAGAGAATATAACCAGTTTCTGTGCATAAAGTGTAAGACAATGGAGATGAGAGAAATCTCAAATGTGAAGAAATTATGCCTGGATGACGAAGCTACTGAGATTGTCGAGAAGTTCTGTTACATTGGTGATATCATTAGAACACACGGTGAAGCAATGGCTGGTGTTACTGGAACAGTTTCAAGTGGATGAAGTAAGTTCAAAGAACATCTACCATTACTAACCAGTAGAGGATTACCACTGTCAAAAAAGGGAAGAGTCTATCAGGCATGTGTATACAGTGTGATGAAGTATAGAAGTGAAAACTGGCCAGTGAGATTTTAGGACATGCGTTGCATGGAGAAAATAATATGATCATGAAACGATACATGTGTAATGTCAGTCTTAATAACAGGCTATGTTCTGAAAAAGATTAAATCTAGGAGTTGTAAATAGATGTGTGCAGAACAGGAGACTTTGGTGACATGGCCACATTGAAAGAATGGGTGAGATTTCTTGTGATAGTAGGTGTAGAACAGTTGATACGATGTTTCAAACACAATAAATCAGCTATAACCAAAGTGTTATTTAATTCTGTAGGAAATTCAAAAATGGGGATCATAGAAAATTATGGAAAGCATTGGGGGCGCTTGGTACTACATTTTAAGCCAGTTTTTTTTTTTATGAATCCGAATATTATATCTAATAATGTAAAATCATACTTAATAAAATATACGCAGTACCTATGAGATATTTCTTATATGTATATCTACTTGTAGGTTAAGTAACACATAATAGCTAATTGTGTAGTGATATATTCGCAGAAGGTTTAATAAATATGTCCAATAGATACCAAAAAAGAATCGCCAACTTAATAGGTTCCTCACTATCCACCAAGCACCAGCCCCTGCCCCATCGTCGCAATGTTGCTTCCTTGTGCCTGTTTTACAAGTACTTCAATGGATTGTGCTCGGGTGAACTTGCTGCTCTGGTGCCCCCACGACGCAAATTCACTAAACCAACCCGACAATCTCCCAAATCCCATCCATTCACTGTGGAGGTCCCCAGATGCCGAAGAGCTTTCTACTCCAAAAGCTTCTTTCCTCGTGCTGCTGGACTCTGGAACTCCTTCCATGCTCCCTGTTTTCCTGACGGAACTTACATGCAGAAATTTAAAACTTATTTAAGCATACATCTCGCTGCACAGCTCTCAATTATGGTTGCACCCCCCAAAAAAAACTTTCATCCTATTTCTCAGTAGCCCCTTACTTCTACAGTGGCCGCCCGCCTTGTTCGGGGTGAACTATGTTTAAAAAAAGAAGTCAGCGAAGAATTATTGGCTAAAAGAAAAACATAATATTTCTTTTACGCAACATCCATAGTTTTTGCTTCGCTGTCTGTGACAACAAAATTTTCACAGATGTAACTTGGTCTATAAGGATTGCCCGTTATAATACAAATTAAACTTGGAAAATGGAAAATACTATTTATTTTATATTACGTATTATCAGCAGTGGCAAGAAAAGCTAATTAACGCTTGGATGATATCGTTATTTGAAAAATATATATATTGGAATAAAATAGTGATTAAGTATCTCTTAGAAACCTGACTTCGGTAAATTACTAATACTTTTAAATTCAGAATAATTGAGCCGAAATCGATTAGAAAGTCATTGACCATTAACATATGAAACCTGACCATGGTAGATTACTAATATATTTTTAATTCAGAATAATTGAGCCGAAATCGATTAGAAAGTCATTGACCATTAACATATGAAACCTGACCATGGTAGATTACTAATATTTTTTACAATTCAAAATGATAAAGTGACCCAGATCAGTTTAAAAATCATTGACCTTTAACATACGACCAATGTTCTTTATAGATTTGCTAAACTTTTAGAAGGAATGGTGGCTTCATGAGTTGTTCGTCCAATCTATCAGTGAAGAAGTAATCTTAAGCGGAGATGACCTTTCCGAAATCAATTACCTGTGGGCCATGTGCGTCGCCTGAAATACCTGTCTAATCGTGATTAGATATTGATTAATCATAAAAGCCAATCGAATAGCGTTTGATAGGAAGATCGGTCAGGAAATTATCGAACTCATTGCATCAGCGTTAATCAAGGAATGCGCTTAACTAATCTGAACTGTAGATTAATTGGATGGACAAATATTTATCTTCTCATATCCACAACAAAACGGAAGGGATTAATATGCAACTAAGTTATGTGTAGATATTATGTACAATTTGCAGCAGCTTATTAGTATTATTGACCTTAGGGTCAGCTTGTGTTATGTCAGTAGGATAGATATCTGACTGCGTAGTTGAATCATATGACATTAGGGAGGTTTAGAGTTGGATTATTGTTTCTAAATGCGTTTAGTAAACTAACAAGTAATTTAAGATCCTGAGAGATGGAAGCGCTTGACTCATATGGAATTGATCGAGTGAAACGAAACTCTTAAAAGACAGCTAAATCAACTGGACAAATAAATTAAATACATTTTAATAAAAATTGCCATTTTTCTTCTTTTTGAAGTGTACCATCTATGATGAAGATGCTTTGGGAGGATAGTTTCACTCATGGTCCTCAAGACGGAACACCATCAGAAATCGTCTTTGAGTGTTAGTATTATTTTCTCGAATTCTTTCTCAGAATTTGATTCAGTAAAAGTAAATTCGTATGAATCAACACGGTACAACTGCTGACGTTTTTGCAGGAGGGACCACATGATGCTTGTCAACATGTTCAAGTGATAGTGATTCTATGGAATCGACTGGATTCGAACTTCGCACACCCAAGTCGTCAGTCCGCGTCGTTATCCACTTAACCACCGTCATTCAGTGAAATAGTGAAAAAGCTTCGAAGAGAATTCGAACACGGCCCGCTAGGCCTGCAATCTGGTCCAGTGACCACTAAACCACCGCCACAACTCAGGCTGGGTTCCTAATAAAGAGACACTGCTTTATTCTAATGATTACCCAGTTACCAAACCCAAAAGCCGCTCGAGGATAAGTTGGATGATGGAACAGTACTATAAAAGTATCGAGAATAATGGTTAATTCACAAGACGACTCGACCAATATTTGTTGACATTTTCACGATAACGTGTTCCACCGGTTGTAAGTTATTGTGAAAGAAACTCTGTTCATGGAAGTTCCGTTTGATTTTTGATGCGGAGAAGAAAAATACAGAGTTATTTGTAGTGTTCAAAGAAAGACAGGTTTTTGTTAAGAAGGTCTTACAGAAGAGATTACCAGCGATTTAATCTAAATAAAGTTTAAAACCTTCAATAAATACAAGAAAGATAGACACAAGTATATATTTTTCAATGTGTGAACTAGGGTTTGGTTTTGTTGTTTTGGTTTACGGCATATCAACCCTTGTTCGGTTATTTTATGCTGAATCCGGTCATTTTAGTAAAAGTTTTTATGCTACAAGTTCTTTATATCTTAAAATGTTTATTCATGGATTTTTGTTTGGTTGTTTTGTTTTACGGCATATCAACTCTTTTCAGTTATTTTATACTGAATGCGGTCATTTTAGTAAAGGTTTTGGGGAATAGAGGAAAAGGGGAGGGAGAATGAAAAGAAGAGGAGAATTGTTGTTTTTTATGTTTTGAGCTTTTCCGAACATGATTGAGTTTTGTGAAAGAGAAAAACACAATAAAACATCAATGTTTTGTGCATCTTGGCCCAGGAAGCCGATATTTACAGACCACCTGATCTTGTGGCACAAGACAAACTAGGAAATAATGCTTAGTTATTATATATTTTTAAGTACCAACCCTTATCAAAGAAATTTAATGCGATAACAATTTGCCCAATTTTTAAAGTAATCTCTGCAATAGTGTGTGACGTGCCTGTAGTTCTAAATTTACCCAAATTAGAAGTAAAACAAATTCATTTCATGATTTAAAACTTATACTGATCTCCGAAATGAATTTTTTTTAAGCGGGAAAACAAACGTATTTCGATTTCGTCTAGTAAAATAAATCACTGATTTGGTTTTGAAATAAATACAGCTATTTTTGGAAAAGATCGATCTAAAAAATGTTTTTATTAGTAAGTTTCTACAAGACATTTAATGCTTTTATGATATTTTTTCTGATGAATCATTGTTCTAAAAACTCAACATTTTCTTAAATACATCATTTCTCTAGATAAATGAGGAATCGGTCGTCCAATAAATTTCTTGACTGGATAATAAAAATATATAATCGCTGTAATTTGCTTTTTTATTGTAATATATATATATATATATATATATATATATATATATTTTTTTTTTTTGCACATTGATTTTACATATTTTCATACTCCATTAATGCCACCACCCTAATTTATTAATTAACATAATCACCCCTTCCCATCCCTTCTAAATTATAGAGACCAATCAATAAATAGAATATCGTTGTAATTCTTTTTATGTTTCTACTTTTTATTCTTTATTTTATTCTTTATTTTTACTTTGTTTTAAAACATATAAAGGTGTTAAAATTCTTCCATTTGGGTTTGAATCGTGATTGGAAACACATCCGAGGAGACCTAGTTACGGTCGAAATAACTTATAATGTGTACAATCCGAATGTATATTTAGTCTTTTTAAACCTCATAACGTATTCATGCTCTGTTTGAACGGACATAGAGCTCTCTGATTCGGAATCCTATCAAAAATAATCAAACCTGAAAACTATATATATATATATATATATATATATATATATATATATATATATATATATATATATAATTGTAAAGATACAATATTTATTAGAACATCAAAAGTTCAAAGCAAGGATCACCTTGCTCTGAACTGTTAATGTTCTAATAAACATTGTATCTTTACAATTGTTTATTCTCATCTTGAGAATTGCTGATTGCTCTATTCAATATATTAAGCTTTATATTATCACGATAGATTATTATTAAACGATAATTCAATTATCTATAATTTAATTGAACATTTAAACATATATATATATATATATATTTATATATATTTTTATATATATATGTATATATATTTATATATATATATATATTTATATATATATATGTATATATATTTATATATATATATATATATATATATATATATATATATATATATATTTATATATATATATATTTATATATATATATATATATATATATATATATATATATATATATATATATATATATATATATATATATATATATATATATGAAGAGTTCAAATGGAAAAATGTAAAATACACAAGTTTGATTTTGAAAATTGTAAATAGCCGCTACGAAAAGTGTTGCATTTCATCACCGTAACAACACTCCAAATCATTTTCTTAAAGAACTGTGACGTTTGCCTAATAGTTTTGCTTTTATTTGAAATCAGATGTAAAATCTTATTTCAAATTTTAGTCGAATTTTAGCTTCGAAATATTTGTCTTTGAGAAGTATAATTTTTCAATTAAAATAAATTGCATTCATTGCGTTTTGCATTTGAACGCTTCGTATATATATATATATACAGGGTGGGCAAAAATAAGGGTCCTATTTTTAAAAATTCATAACTTTTTTATTTATTGATTTTTTTAAATTTTTTTTTTAGAGTAAGTAAAGGACCCCTTCCGAAGCAAGCATGAGCCGTATTAGCCCTAAGGAACGTACCCTCATTTAGAAAACATTATTTTTGCTTAAAAAACTCAAAACAGTGTAAAAAACAATACTTTAGTTTTTGTAAGTTTTAAGAAGTGTTTTTCGGCTAAAATTTGTTTTGTTTATTTCAAAAAATCTCGGAAGGGTCAGTCTACACACACATAAAGTTTGGTGAGTTTAACTTTTATTTTGTGGAAGTTATTCAAATTCAAGTTATTCAAATTTAAAGATAGGACCCTTATTTTGGCCCACCCTATATATATATATATATATATATATATATATATATATATATATATATATATGTGTGTGTGTGTGTGTGTGTGTGTGTATATATATATATATGTGTATATATATATATATATATAAATATATATATATAGTGATTGTTTATATTCTATTGACCAAAATAATCAGTCGTTAATAAAACAATTTATTTTTATTTTTACATGGCAGAATTGCTTGTGGCCTAACAACTGTTTCTCAGAGAGTAAAATGCAGCCATTAACTTTATTTACTTCATGACTATAATGAAAGGCATACATAGTGTCACATCAAGTACGGAGTTTGTGGAGTCAAAAAAAGAACAAATCAAACAAACAACATATATATATATATATATATATATATATATATATATATATATATATATATATATACTTGTATCATGAAATAATACGTTATGTATACTTGGACACGTGTTTCCGGCTATCAGCTGTTATCATGACAGCCGATAGCCATAAACACGTATCCGTGGATTACTTTTATGTTCGTAAAAAATAATTTATCAAGGGAGGCGCGAGAGCGCTCTATCCCTTAATAGACTTCAAAAACGGGCTATGTTAGAAATCTCATTTCTTTGATCAATCATAACTCAAAAACCAATAAACCAAAATTAGTTCAATCATCAAATCATGTTATATGTGTGTACGTACGTACGTACGTACGTATGTGCCACCCTTTATCTCATAAACTATTTGATGGATTCAGCTGATTTTTTGGCAGAGATAGAGGTTCTAGGCTCTAGTTGATGACATTTTAATTTCAGTTTACCATATAGCTTAGTTTTCCAGAAAATTCCAAAAAACCTTAAAAATGACCATTGTCTTGAGGTATAGCCTTTACAAAAGTAGTGACATTCCATGAGAAATGCCAGTATACTGAAATCATATGCCGTTAATAGGGTTAAGTTAAAAATTCATATACACTAAATGTACAAAAGCAAAGAAATTCCCAAATTTTTACACTTTTATTGTCATTAAGAATATGCGAGGACAACAGAGCTATGTATTTTACTAGTAGGAATTGTACTTCAGCTCACCTCACACACTTCATCCACTCATACATAGAGATTTGGTTGATATGTAGTCATACTCTTAATTAATGACAATAAAAGTGTAAACATTTTGGAATTTCCTTGCTTTTGTACATTTAGTGTATATGAATTTTCATCTTAACCCTATTAAGGGCATATGATTTCAGTATACTGGCATTTATCATGGAATATATATATATATATATATATATATATATATATATATATATATATATATATATATATATATATTAAATAAAAATAATTACACGTCCGGTTAAGAGCGAATCAATGCAATATTCTGCATATTCTTTACTACTTAGAAAGTGGCAAAACACTAAAAAATAAACAGTTCTATGCCAAATTAAAATAACACCAAATACTACGTATACATATATATATATATATATATATATATATATATATATATATATATATATATATATATCCTAATACTTCAAGTTTAATAATGGATGCCGGTTCCAAATCTAATAATAGGTATAAATATTTGTTGGGTTATGTGCGAGTAGGGTTGTAATGCGAATGTCTTAGTTTAATTATTATCGATTGAATAACTTTGAGGAGATGGGGTATTCATATTATTTCTCTATTCTCTATGTTCTGTTGTATTTATTTGTTCATTAATTGTTTCTACACCTAGTTCACGTGAATAATGAGATGTTATATTTCTAATTCGTGGATATGCATCTACATTTCTTATGGAAGCGTGAATGACGCCAAATCGGCTCACCAGGTACAGCGACGTTATTTCTAAGCCAAAGAAATATAATAATCAATGTTATTTTAACTTTAGCGGGTTAATCAATCGTGTGAAGAACTTATTGAATATAGAAATATATTTTATATATATATATATATATATATATATATATATATATATATATATATATATATATATATATATATATATACTAGCAGGCCTCGTGTTCCGACGTATTTCAGGGACAATATAAAATACTTATTTTTATATAAATAAAATTAATAATAGAGTATTAAAAAGAAACACATCAGAAAAAATATAAAAAGGTGACTTTTTCAACGCTTGAAAAAATAAGCTAATTCGAGAAGCAGCCGGGCTGTATCATATTTGGAAACAGAAAGAAAGAATTGGCCCTCTGTAACAAGAAGAGTGACCATTTTATGATTTAGAGCCACATTTAAAGGTCTTTTCACCTGGCTTGGATTATCCTCGCGGGGATGGCCTTAAAAACTGACGATTGCGTGTTCACACAAAAAAATGTCACTACGGGGAAAGTTTGCTGTCAATTGAACTTGAGCAGCTCAATGATGAAATCCAAGGTTAACAAGCGCATAAGATGGCGTTAAAAGACAAATCGACTGTTGCATGGGACATGTTGTAAATACTAGCGTCGGTGATTGTGTTTTCTCTGTCTCTTTCTTTTTGATGTCGGAAAGAGATTTTCAGTTTGGATGTTCGACTCATGCGAGGATGGGGTCGCACGCTAAGCTCAGCCGACTTCCAGTTTTAATTATTCGGTAAAAATAAATAATTATATTTTTAATATATCAAAATGTGTTGTCGCGTTTATACAATATTCAATGTCTGGATTTACGCCGGTCTATCGGTTGTCCGTCCTGTGCAGTTCTGAGAGGTGCACCCTCCCAGACTTTGCCTTCTCACCCTTTGAGAGGGGGTTAGTTCATTGCTAATCGCCTGAGGCGCCCCTACCGGTGAATGCCGACGGGGCTGCCCAGGCAATTTTTAAATGGCCAGAGCACTCAAATTCTCGAGCGCTGTTTTTTCCCCCACTTTCCCGACTTTGTGTCACATCTTACCTTGTGGGAATAAGATAAAGAGATTCAATTGCAGCACAGCGGTCCCAGCAAGATGATTTTTTCTTAGACGAGGATTAATGAAGCCAGAAATACTGACGCTAATGACGCCGTTGTGTATCTACACCAACTACCCACATGGGTATAACCCCTTATGTTAAAGGGGGCGTGCCTATTGTTTGCCCTACCTTGGGAGCTGGTGTACCGTGCCCAGGCCATGAAAATCCCTTACAAAGATGTCCCACGGCGCGATAGTCCAACGATCGTGTTACACCTCTACTACGATGGGTATGATAATACAATAGTGTTTATAAACCTCTGTTCACTATTCTCATTCAGACGTGAAGGCAAAAGTTTACTAACATCGATTCGTCCAACTTACGCAAAAAGATCTATATTTAGATACCCCCTCTATTTTGTAATTAAAAACAAAATAACATTAATAAAGTTATAGATACTTCTAAACAATACGAACGAAACAGTTTTAATTTTTTACCCTAAACTAAGTTTAAGGTTTAGTTCGTCAAAAGTGCGTTTAGTTTGGTTCGTAGTCTGTAAAAAACAAAATCATATTTAAGTATATATATATATATATATATATATATATAATGATTATTTTTTATTTACACAGACATGTACAACATCTGCGACACTGGCATGTCGATGTTATCGATCAACAGCTGTTATAAACTGAGATCTTTTCAAGCAGAGTTAAAATCCGACTTTAACCTTAGATCATATTTGGGAAGAGCCATTAGAAAATAATCATATATAAAAGCTCTATTTGATATTGAGAACTTTTTATAAGCCGGTTGAAATTTTTGTTATTACTATGCTGTGGATGTTTACCTTGCCTGGATTATTATATATATATATATATATATATATATATATATATATATATATATATATATATATATATATATGCGAAATGAAAACGGGAAAACCAACAGATGTTTTTTTTATGTGCTCATCAACGTTTTGTCTTTATTTGTAAGACTTCCTCAGGATGATAATTTTAATAAAAAATGTTATGCAAGTACATAGAAATATTGGGTTGACATGATGGGTTGATGAGAAGAAGTAGTAGCCTCTACTGGGAGCGCAGGACCAAGGTCCGGGCTGAGGGAAGTCGGTGGCAGAGAGTGAAATGAATGTGGATGGCTGTAAGTGAAAAAGGGGAGGGTGGGAGTGTTAGTGAATTTGTCTTAGAGTGGGGGAGAGAGGAGGGGGTGCTACGGTTTTTGTCGTAGTGAGGTGTAACATGGATTTTGAGGGGCTGGAGAAAGAGGAGGGAAGAGGGAAGCTCTGTGTCTTTGGTGTGTAGGTAGTATCATAGTTTTAGAAAAAGATTTAAAGAAATGAAGATGATTTGAAAGTAGGCGGGGTTGGTGGGTAAGAGTGTGAAAGAAGTAGTCGAAAGGGTGAGATTGGTGAAGGGAGGAGGGGAGATTTTGTTGTGGTTAGGTGTGAAATTTTTGGAGGTTAGGAGTATTGAGCAGCTGGCTATGTCAGGAATGTGTGAATATAGTAAGTTCATATGCTCTTAATAGGGTTAAGATGAAAATTCATATACACTAAATGTACAAAAGCAAGGAAATTCACAATATTTTTTTTTTTCATTAAGGGTATGACTACATATCAACCAAACCATTTCATTATCACATCACTACAGTATAAATCTCTACGCATGAGTGAATGAAGTGCGTGAGGTGCGCTGAAGAAAAATTCCTACCAGTAAAATACATAGCCCTATTGTTCTCGCACACCCTTAATGACAATAAAAGTGTAAATATTTGGGAATTTCCTTGCTTTTGTACATTTAGTGTATATGAATTTTAATCTTAACCCTATAAAGAGCATATGATTTCAGTATATTGGCAATTTTTCATTGAATGTATATATATAATTCAAAGAACATGAAACATGTAGACTGGTAATGAAAGATTCACACAGCGATGGAAATGTGATATGATTATATTGAATACCTTCATCGTGACGGGCCTTCGTTGCTGTCTCTTGCAAACGGACATACTTTATACACACAAGCGAAAATACATCAAATTTCCGGTGAGAGCATTTCAAATTTACAACAAAGCTTTTGTTCCCCATCTTCCTTGAAATGCTAACAAGCAGCCATCGTTTTCTTCTAAAAATAAAATAAGAAAATGGCCACCATTCACTTTCAAAGCGTTTTTAATACGAATTTTTTACATGAATGATAATCGATCGATTATTTTTTTGTTTTGGTTAATAATATTATTTCTTTAATCCATTTTTATTGTATTTATTCGTTCATCCATGCTTCCGCGCCCAGTTCACATGAATAACGATATTTTATATTTATAATTCGTAGATATACAACTTACATTTCTCGCGGAAGCACGTATGACGCCAAATCGGCTCACCGGTTACAGCGATGTAATTTCTAAACAAATGAAACATAATTGTCAAGGTTTTTCAAAATTGAAACGGTTGAGCAGCGGTTATAAAAAAACGACTATTTCATTTCACATGCAACGATAGAAAGTTTTTTTTCTAAATACTTATTTGAGTAACATCAGTACTTGCCCTTAACAAAAGTTAATGGCTACAAAAAATAATTTTACAATACATATATATATATATAAGTTAGCCATGCTGATGACGGCTGTGAGCCTAAAACACGTGTCCATGGATTAATTTTATGTACGTATGAAATAAATAAAGATATACATTAACGAAAAATACGTCCTATGAAGTTAAGGGTAACTAATAATGCAAGTTACTGCATCTTAATCACTTAGGAAAGTGAGACAATCGAAAGAATAGTAAGCAAAATAACAACGAACGCTGCAATCACCAATAAAAATAATTACATAAAAATACATTAAATATTTAGGTGATAAAAATCGTACATATTTCTAGACAGAGCGTCTTGGTCCAGTGGTAGAACGCTGGACTATAGACATCAATATCGAAGGTTCGATCACTGTCTAAGTTAGTCATGCTGATGACAGTTGTGACCCAGAAACACGTGGCCATGGATTACTTTTATGTACGTATTAAATAAATAGAATAAATAATATATATATATATATATATATATATATATATATATATATATATATATATATATATATATATAGCCTGATGATCCCCCCTCGCAAACGAAGAAAATGTTTCTGCATAATTTACTGGTCATAGGCATATATTTATACTACAACTTTCTCTCTTCGTGTATTGAGCACTGTTTAAGTAAATACTTTTATCTGCTATTGTGCAGTTGTTTTTGGAGCGGTGTTGAAATGGTTTCGTTTGGTGTCTACCCGCTATTTTCCCGATCATTTTCAAAACTGCTCTCGGTTTAGAAAAGGAATTTAGCTTTCCAACATATTCTGGCCAGCATTGTTTTCGATGCTTTGCTTTGGTGTAATTCTATTAGATTTGTTGTAGTTCGTTCTTTTGCAAACTTTCGTAGGGCTGCTCTTCGTAGTCTAATATTAGAGGTTGGTTGGGATCGAACTATAAACCAGTCGGCCCGACGTCAAAATCCTACGTCGCTAACCGTTGCGCCAAAGGGAAATACTTGAGAATATTACGAAAATTTGGTGACTTGAATGCTTATCAAAATCTAGGTGCGGACCGCATGCGCAGAGCTTTTGATGTAAGCGTGACACACAAACACACGCTATCGTATTAATATATAGATGAATTCTAAATCACACATTGTTGTATTAAATTGAAAAATTTATGACTGATAAAACTTTCGAATGATGCCAAAGAGAGAAAGAGTAATGGGTTGGGAAAGGGAGAGGGGCATAGATCAGTGATGTTTGTTGAAAGTCTGTTACGTTTGTCTGCTGTAGAATTTCTGGGGATGTAGTCTTTTATTTATTTCAATCAGCTCTCCGTTAAGTGTTCCAAGAGGTCAGGGTCTGTTTCCATACATGTAAGTTTCTCTTGACATTTTTTTTTAAACATTTGCCAATTGGCTTTGTCTAGTTTCAGTGGTCTGGTTTACTTTCACCATAAAGTTTTATATTTTCGAGGAGAATTGGAAAATGGTCATTGCCACAAGTGTCATCATAGACTCTTCAAGTAAAGTCCATATAGACTGTTGAGTCGCATATGTTCAAATCAATAGCAGAATTATGGTTAGGGTTAGGGTTCATATATGTCTGTGTTCATTCGTTTAGCATGCACAGATCATTTTCATTAATATTTATTTTGGTCATTTTACCCTTTTTGTCGTATTTTTGCACCTCATAGGATATTGTGACTATTAAGGTCCCCCAATAGTATGAATGGTGTGGGTAATTAGTCAATTAGGTTCTTGAGCTCACTTTTATTTCTGTTCTCGTTTGGTGGAATATATATTAAACATATATTGATTGTTTTATATAACGTCGCCTCGATGGCAACCGCTTCGATATTTGTTTGGATATTCAGTTTGCTATGGGGTATATAAGTTCTGATTAGAATTGACACACCTCCAGAGGCCCTTTGTCGAGTATCGTAAATGTGGCTGAATATCTGATAAGTTTTGATATGGATATTGTCTTCTTGTTTGATGAATGTTTCTTGGAGACAAATAATTGTGGGAGATTTATGCGTCAGTAATAAGAGCAATTCATTAAGAGTTGCTTTTAAACCGCGACAATTCCATTGGATTATTTTTGTTCCATAGTTTATATTTTGATTGAGGGTGGTTCTTGTTTTGTTTATTTCTTTTTTTCAGAGTTTTCATATTCTGTTATCATCATGTCCAGTGCCTCAAATCGGTGTTGTGTCAATTTCTCTCTGATTTTTTTGTTTGAGTTTTTGAGGTGATTTCTCTTTTCCCTCAGATTCAGGATTTTTTCCTGGAGGCTCTTTGCATAGAGATTGTTTACCTAGAGATGTTTTATTTGGATCATTTCGGATCACTATAATCTGTCCTAGTAGATTTAGTTGTATTATTCATTTAACTTGTTTTTGACTGTGGTGGTGCATCTTGGGTACGGGCAACCGGTTGAGTAGGAAGCACAATGATAAGTATTTCGTCTCTTGGTTCCACCTGTTGCTTTCTAACTTTTGCCTTCGGTTCCTTGTATTCTTTTCTAATTGTTTTTTAGAATGCTGGCCACTCTCCCGGTCCAAGCTGAAGCATCCTTTGTATGATATTTTTGTATTTACTGTCCTCCTCATTATTCACCACCGAGGAGACAGCCTGAGAATATGTCTTTTCTCTACTAGTGGTTTCAACCACCTTTCTTGCTTCTTACAAGGTAATGTTTCTAGTGTATTTAACTGTCAGTATCTCCTTTTCCCTCTTCAATCTCTTACAAATGTTGGCATAAACTGTGTGTCCCCACCACAGTTTGCGCATGTATGGTTCCCTTTACATGCATTCATAGAGGGGTCAGGGTCTTTTCTCACATTTTCCACGTGCATTTCTTCCGTTACCTTTTCTTTCCTGATGTTCATATTTCTGGCATTTGTAACACCGAAGAGAATTAAGGATATATTGTTCAACCTTTTCGATTGTATATCCTCTCTTCAATATTTGGTGGAAGTGTTGGCATATAAAATGTCATCACGTATGTGTTTGTTTCGATTATCTTGTTTTCTCTTTTTATATAGATTCACTTCAGCTAGATTACTAATTGGCATTTTAATTTTTCTTTTATTTCTTCAATAGTACACAAGGAGATCTCTTGGCTCCTTATTACACCTTTTGAAATATTTAAGTATTGATGCGGGTATGATGTTATTTTTTTATTGTGAAAATGTTTCATTTTCAGCAGAAAATCTGCATGTTTTTTCTCAACTTCGACCAGTATGTTTCCATTAGCCAATTTTTTAACAACCTTAGGCGTCATGTTAGCCGAAAATATTTTCTCAATGACAAAGGGAGATAATGTAGCAATGCTTCCAGTACAATAAATATTGGGAATCTACTTTAGTCGTTTTCTTCTTCTACTCGTTCGAAGCTTGTGTCCCTATGCATTTTTTGTGATTAAAAGTCTATAGGAATTGGCAAGGGGAAAACCCAATCGCCTAGAAAATACAAGACTGCAGGAATTGTATACTCAGCTTGATCGTGATCTAAAGCACCCGTGTTCCATCGATTTATCTACCCAGTTATAGGGAAACGTCCGGGGCCACAGCCATGGTGCGGTCATATATCTTTCAAGTTGATTGAACCTTGCCACCGCCTTCTAGCACTTATTTATACACTGGAGTAGGTATTGATTACTACGAAGTTAATCAATTTTAATATTGTTAACGATCGGGTAAACTGATAGAATAAGTGCTAGGGCAAGACGTAACTGGCCCATTGATCACATCGGGCCTCTCCGACCTCTCGTCTAGCCGAAGTAAGGGCCAAAGTAGAGTGTTGCAAATCATGTGACCATTAATGCAACCAGGCCGCGAACCGCTCAGCCACCAGGATCCCGTCCTAAGATATTACGAGTCGGCACCCACGACCAACAGGTAGCCCTGGTTTCGGGGGATACCCCTCTGCATAGGGTTGCAGTCGGCGAATTCGCGACCCCGCCGACAGGACAACGTAATATATTATTTTATAATGTAATTATATATATAAATATATATATTAAATAATAATAATATATATTGTCATTAGCGATATTGTCAAGCTTTTTTGTAAAAGAATAGAGTACTATGAAGCTGATAATAATTCATATATAAACATGGAAATCTCCTTACATTTCATAACTTGTTCTCATCGCGCAATGAGTAGGAACTGACATTTTGGATAACTTGCTCGTGTAACCATACTGAACGAGTCTGTTTGTGGTAAATTACATATAACTCTCGCCTTCGTGAACCTTTTCGTTAGGTTAATCGTCGACTTCTATTAGCGATATTTCATAACTAGTTGTAAAGAATAAACGAATTTAGGCTGATGAGAATGCATATATACAAATTAAGATCACCCTTCCTTTCATGGCATGGACTAATGACGTAGTGAATACAAACAACTATTACTTGAATTATATAATTGTGTAGACAAACTAAAGAACTCGCATGCAGCTGAATATTCTGTCTGTAAATAAATATACATATATATATATGTATATATAAATATAACTGTCTATATATAAAATCTGAATGTTTTAGAACATTCTCTATCAAAGTAAATATGTAGTTTGAAGTAACATCAAGCCACAGCTACCTTCATTTCTAGATTTCCGTATAGATTCAAAACAATAAAAAAGTTGTTCGTTCACTTTTTCTCTGGGTTGCAACGAGCGTGTGTGCGTGCTTACGAGCGCGCACTACAAGTGACGCATGTGTGAACATATGCATGTGTACGTATACATGCATGTATATACTGTCAGTGGACACTGTTCAATGGAAATACGCGCTTTAGCAGTCGAGGGTGAGTGAAAGAATTACTACATGAAAGCGTAAGTACATAAGTACGGTCTCACCTCCAGTTAATTGTCTAAATGTAAAGTCAGAAGTTTTTAGGACATTATTCTATCGAAGAAAACATTTACTTATATCATGGGCACCTGTTAATAACATCTACGCGCGGCAATCTTTACTTTTAGATTTTCATATAGATTAAAGAATTAGATCCCGTTTATTTTTCCCTGGTATAAAAAACGTAGGAGCGCGAACTACAAACGACGCATGTGTGAATATATGGTGTGTGTGCGTATACATGCTTATATGTGCTGTCATTGGCTGTGCATATGAGAAATAAGTACGTCTACGGTCACGGGTGTGTGGAAGAGTAAATATATGAATGCGTATGTACGCAAATATGCGCTCACCTCGAATCCTTCATTCCGCGCTTGTGCATAGCTCACCTCAATATTCCTTGACCAAATATACCACCCACCGGGCACTCACGTGTACACGTATATGAGTTTTACTCTATCTGTTTTCAGCAGATGCAGCTTTCACAACAGTCCTCCCTCACCCTCGCACTTTTATTGTAGTTATCAGTTTATTAGAACAGAAATGCATTGCTTTATATTTAAAAGTTTTTAAATCTCACCGAAGAAAATTATGCGATCCGGCAAGAAACTAATCCCATGCTTATTATTTTAGACTTTATTTATTTCTTCTTTATTTTAGATTTATTTATAATATCATTTTGAGATTGTTATCTTATATATAAAGAAAAGTTATATGTTTCTTTATTTCAATTATTGAAATAGGCTAATAAACAGAAACTACATAAAAATAACTATTTCATCATTCATTCCATGCATTGATTCGTGTTAGACATGGTTTCTATCGTGGTAATTTTTTGACTACCCGAATCCATTGTTCTTGAGGTAGAACTGGTATTGTTAAAATCTCTGTCAAGTATTTTCACAACATGTGTGTTATGATTTAAGATAGCTAACATGTTCAACCAGGGGTTTTTAATAAACCGGTATTGTTCGGGCCTTCGGGTCTGGATTTACGCCGGTCTATCGGTTTCCGTCCTGTGCAGTTCTAGGAGGTACACCCTCCCAGGCTTTGCCTTCCCTCTTTGAGGAGAAGTAAGTTTATTGCTTACTGCCTGAGGCGCCCCCACCGGGGAATGCCGACGGGGCTGACCGGGCAGTTTTTAAAAAAACAGAGTGCTCAAATTCTCGAGCGCTGGTTCTGTCCCACTTTCCCGACCTTGTGTCACATCTTACCTTGTGGGAGGAAGATAAATAGAAGCAAACATCTGTTTATATTATTTCTTATTTTTCTCTCGTTCCTATAATTGTCGAACTAGCAAACAAAAGAAAATATAATATCCCATGACATTAACAATTACAAAAACTTTTTTCTTTTCCAAACAAAAAAATATCGTGAATTATTCGCCAACCATCGTTACTTAGCAAATAAAAAGTTTTTTAAATAAATATTTATTT
This sequence comes from Sepiola atlantica, assembly GCA_963556195.1. Taxonomy (NCBI): domain Eukaryota; kingdom Metazoa; phylum Mollusca; class Cephalopoda; order Sepiida; family Sepiolidae; genus Sepiola; species Sepiola atlantica. The sequence goes on from OY744516.1 coordinate 213,102,133, forward strand.
AGGTGTATACATTTTCTTTTAATGAAAAAAATCAATTTCCTGAAAGTCTTCAGAATACGCCTAAAGCAAGTATTTGGATCAAAATATAAGAAGTCGTGGGAGTATGTAATTATGGGAAATCGTACATATGAAACGAAACGGCAAAAATGTGTGTCGATACAAATTTATGTGGTTTAAAATGTTGGCTTCAGATTTTCTTAAACAACAGTGAACACATTTCTTTACTCTCAATAGACATGATAGAATTGCTTAATGCACGTTCTAGAGACTACTGTGCTATGTAAGATCGAACTGACTGCGATAACTCAATAATGACCGGTTACAATAAATGAAGTTGAATTGATTGATTATTAATTAACATTTTCTATCTGAAAAGCTAATGTCAATTTTTTCTGTCTACTTGGATACTGTCATGCTTTATGCCCATAATGTATGTGTGTTTTCGGAAATCGTCAGTCCACCAAATTGATTTCACAATTTGCTACATTAATACCGGCATACCTAACTCTCACAAAATAATAATATATAGAGAGAGTCGGATTAACTTTTAATCACCCGCAAAAATCTACTACCACCTCCACCACCACCACCACCACCACAAACAACAACATATCCCGGGACTAATTCTTCATAAATAACGCCGCCATGACTACAATCCTATTCCGGAATAATCAAATATGATTGCCGAACAGTAAATTAAAACAATAAATATAAAACAACATTCTGAACAAGCAAGTCAGCAAGTCACTGTAGCACAGGGATACCGCACTGGACTTCTATTCTCGAGACCGTGGGTTCGAATCCCACTAGGTATGAGTTTCATTCTTTCGCTTACCAAGAAATTGTAATTTTACCGTAGAAATGACTCCGCATCTCAATTTTCTATAAAGACATAATACGTAAACATGAAGATAGAGAGAATTGGGCCATATTTACAACATTTTTCGTTCATTCTTCTTTAAAATAATAAAATGTGATCTAAAATTTCAGGAACGGCTGAATAATTAAGTCGGAAAGTCCTTGTGCTGCAATCTATGAGGATTTTTCCTTCGCGGACCGACAAGAAACGATATTAAGTATAGTATCAGAACAGTCGACCAATGATCAGAGAGGACATAAAAATAAGCACCAGTTCATATGTGTTTTACTATTCAAGGCAGACAACTTCCTTCAATTGTAAATAGTTACATATTTGCTGAATGCCCACACAACAAGAACACAATAGCAGTTACTTCAATCTAGCAGGATTTCTCCGTCAAGTATCGCGGAAAGCTTCACAAATATTATTGGGTCACATTCATTTTTTATTGTTTACTTCAATGGTTTTATATTTTTGAATAAACAACTACGTAAAACGATAGTCATCCAGACATCTGTGTTGTTTGATTTAAAACAATAAATATTTATTCAACAAATCCTATTTTAATCACCTAATTTACAAACAGTGACCTAGGTCTTTTTATGAGTTTTTTTTTTCAATCATATTCTCATTTTTTTATAAAATTAAATAATTATTTTATAATTTCAACATCAAAACATGAATGAACTAATACTCCAATACTTATATTTTTAATTACATTATTATTGTATATTTCCCCGGACAACGCCGGGACACAGATCCTGCTAGTTATAAATAAAATTTGATGTGAGGTCGACGGTTTTTCTGACTATCTTTGTATTCACAGAAGAAAGAGTAAACGACGGCATTGTTGTATAACAGATAATTCCTTTTATTTCAACAGTATTGGAAAGGAATTAAAAACAGACAATAGTAATTTTTACAAAAAGTTGGGGCGACTTCATTCCATTTCATTTTTATTCTAGTTTTTTCTAGACTGACTAGCTTTAGCACGTCTGATTTCTTTTGTGGTCTGTCTACAACTGTTTGAAAGCAGGAAAACACTTGCGTTGGCGCGCTTTAAAACTGTATTCATATGTCAAGCCATTCTATTGATCAAAGGGACAATTACTCAGCGCTAAACATTGTCTATTTACATCAAGAGAAAATAGTATATACAAAACACGTGACTGCATATTCGTTTCTGTGATCGATTTAGCGTTGTTATTTCAAATCGTCACGTGTTGTGTACCATGTCGCCATTTTGGATTTTTCATTTGTGGTTGGAATTTGTTTTTCATGATTATAAGCGGTGTAAATTATTTAGAATAGTAATGTATTAATTCAATTCAACATACAATAACCGGCTGCCTGTTGCTTCATACGTTCCTATGACGTGTCACTGTTTATTTCAGTTTCCAACTGGTATTAGTGCGTGGTTGAACATAATAGATCCGATACGATTCGACCAAATGCCACTGAATGAAACTAGCTTTTAAAGTGTGATAGAACAGAATTCCCGGAAGAAAACAATAAGGTATAATTAATTTGACGCGGTTTCTCCATGACGCTAACAACACTTTTAGAGTTTCCTAAGACAGCATTCATTTCCCAATGTGTTTTCGATGCTGAATAGAACGCCATTCTTACCAATAAAAATAAAAAATAAAAAGGAATTGCATTCAGTCCAACAGCAGGCGATAAAAGATATCCCATCATTATTATTGGAGTCTCTGTCTCTGCCTTGTTCGTGTTCCGATGTTGGGTGGAGGAAGTCACAAGAGATGTACTCTCTTCCTTTCTCACTCTCTCGCCCTCTCTCTCTGTTTCTCTCTCTCTCTCTCTCTCTCCAATATTGGATTTTAAAAAAACATGCTTTTCGTTCTTCTAAATACGGATAATGTAATATCTGTCGTTCAAACTGAGTGCTTGGTGTAAACTGGATAGCTCATCAGAATTCTTTTCAAAACGAATGCTGACGACTGCAAAAGACAGCTTACATGATTAGAGGGTGACGAAATAATTTATGATAATACTAGCATGACTATCCGGCGTTGCCCCGGGACATAAAAAACAAAAATATAAGACAAAATAGAAAACAAAATAGAAAAGGTTAAAAATATGTGTAACATCTTATTATAAAATCTTCTTTTCAATGAATCTCTCTATCTTTCTCTGTGTCGCCCTACCCTCTTTTGCTACATCCCTCTCCCTCTTTTTCGTCCACCTAGCACATTCCTCTCTCTTTTTTTAATGTATTTAAAATAATGATTATTTAATTCATTTACTTCTCCTTTACATAATAGAAATGGCTGTAAAACCGACCCTCTCACGAAACCCGACCCAGTTAACTCCCAAAGTATGATTTTTTAATTTAGCATATTACTCATCCAAGGCAACGTTGATCAAGAATATACGAGCTTTGTGGGTGTTTGTTTTGTATATTTTTACTTTGAGTTAAACATACACACACACAGGGAACATGGAGAAAACTTGAATGATTATTGGAGAGAACTTGAATACCTACTAGACACTGTACTCGAGTATATAAATTATCTCTGTACATGGGGTTCGTGAGGACAGTCTGGCATGAGGATACTCCCTCTTACAAGTAAACCCAGACCAAATATTCAATACAACATAGTATTCGAAGCCCAAATAAGACCACCTCTGCATGGCGCTACCCACAACGGCTTATACGAGGAATCGTGCACCTTCTTCACGTAATGTTGCATCTAGTAACATCACTAAGCTGGATACTCCACCAGACTAGTTGAATTCTTGTCTCGGAAGACCAAGAGACCACAAGAAAGATATACTATAACATAGTTAACTGGTCAATTGGGGAGAGGAAAATTAATATTGTTAACTTCTTCACTTAATCAACAATTGACAAAATCTTAACCCCAGGAAAAGGTCCATTGATTTATTAGAACTTCGATTAAGTAAAATGAAACAACAAAGAACCCACCCTTTGTATAATAGATAACATGATGTGCTTTTATGTGATTTAACCATTATTATTTTACTATTGTCCACCTGCTGTCAATAATGTGTATATACTAGAAAGATAACCGTTGAAGGGCTGATATACGCAATATATATATATATATATATATACATATATATATATATATATATATATATATATATATATATATATATATAAAGCATTGGTTTTAAATTTTAATGTGTTTTTCTTTCGTTGAGAGATATGATTACAGTTGACACAAAATAAATAATGGGCCCACGTTACTCAACCTGTTGTCTAGACTACATATCCCATAATTCGTAATAGTAAATATAATAGTTTAGGATTTTACCAAGCACATACATATTTTTGATGATCACGCGCGCGCATCGATCCTTGTAAACATGTATTGCTTAATATAACTCAAGATATGATGTAGAGACAGTGTTTTCTCTATTTTTTGTATCTAACTTATTTAAAAAGTTATTATTGGCTATTCGGAATTCGGGTTGGCTCACCTCTTAATGATAAACTATACAATAAAAAAATAATGTGTCCATGTTACTAACCGTGTTGCTGAGAATATATATTCCTAAATTCATAATGATTTGGTCATGAAGAAATATTTTTAAAATCTTCATTTATATGGCCTGCCTTGATGTTTACATTTACAAAAAAAAATATTGTGCACATGTTATTACTGTATTCTTAGAATACATATTTCACAATTCATAATCATCCGTTCATTAGTTATGGAGATGAAATATTGTTGTTTGGATTAAGTGAATGGTAAAGTTTACAAGAAGATAATATGCTAATGTAAGTCACTAGAATGCCGAGAATATATATTCCAAAACACGTAATGATCGGTAATTAAAATAAAAAATAAAAATTATTTTCTTAAAAACTACATATATATGCACCCCCTAAATTTTAACATCTACCAAAAAAATAATATGATGCTGTAGATAGTAGATATGTTAGAGAGGGGAAAGAGGAGTGGGAAAAGTAGTACGTCGGTATAGTAGGTATGTTAGCGGAGCAGATATCCACATACTACTCTTTCTACTCCCCCTCCTGTTCCTCCTCTTACATACCTATTACATTCCTACCGCTATTTCTCGCACCTCTGGGTGTTTTCCCTACATTGTATAAAATGTTGAGCTTTGTTCAATAAAACAACATCACCAAACGAATATGGTCGAACCCATCGACCGAAATATCTTGCCCAAGTTTTAATGATGTGTTTATGTCCTTATTTTTACTAGCATGATTACTTGCTTATCCATATTTCCATCACCAATTTTACATTGTGTCTGAAATTTCAGTTCATATTTACTCCCTCATAATATAATAAATAAGTAAAAGAATATATCATCTAAATGAAATTAAAGTTAATAATTAAAGGCAAAAGTCAAAATAAAAAATAAACAATAAAATAAAATAGTGTTTTAATTTAATCATTAAAATATCAAGTTGCTTAAGGCTTCAAGGATTAAAACAAATTATCCTAAAAGTTCCCTAAAAAATATCATTAAAGGGACCTTTGAAATTAAATATTTCATAAAGAATTTAAATAAAGAATATCTAGCGTCTTATTAAATTATACTCATACTCAGAGATTTTGGTGCAAATTATATCTTTTTTTAGTTCAGATCGATTAAAGGTATTATGGAATGTATAATATGTAAGTATCTAAGGGCAAAGATAATGTTGCATTTAAATGTCATTATAGGTTCAGGCGAAGCAAAGATTTAAACTCCTTATATCCATAGATGAATTATGGAGATATTAATAAGAATTGCTGATGAGATGGAGGATCGTATCGGTACGAAGTAGAAGGGAAATAAGTAAGGAGAAAGGGGGGGAAAGAGAGTTCGAAAATGTTAAATGAAAATAGAGTATATGAAGTTATGGTGCTAGACAGAAGATTTAGATAAAACATGATAATAATTAGGGTTACTAAAGGGATCAATAATAAGTACAACGATTAGAGCTTATGTAACGGTAGGAGGAAAGTAGATAACTTGATGATAGAGAAAGTTTTAGAAGAAATGTATAGAGTTTAAGAGAACGAGTTTAATATAAATGCCCGTTTAAGAAAATATATATTCAGATAGATTGCAAAAGTACTTACTATAAGATAGCGTAAAAAGGGGACAGGTAGTAAAAAGTAAAGATAGAAAGAAAAAAAGATGAAAACGGATGGAAGAGACAGTTAGTAATATAAGCCAGATAAGTGTTAAGTAATATAAGCCGGGGAAAGTTATAAAGCGTGACAGCTATCAATAATATAGCAAAATCAAGTGTAATAAGGGGTATATAAGGTGGATTCTCTCAGCCAAAATTAGATTAGAAGAGTTGAAAAGTGTTAAGGCTACACGAAATAGTAGAAAAACATGTAAAAATCAGAAAGATATGAAGGTATATGTAAGTCAAGGTAGAATATGGGGGTTTACTCTATGGTGCTAAAAATTAATCGTATTTGAATTTTCCTCTGTGTCTACAGGTAGCCCACATTTAAGTATTTATATTAATAAGGGGGTCCAAGGGTTTATTATAATAAGAGATTCGGTAATGTATAAGCTACATACATTAGACCCAGGTTTATAAGACGGAGATTTTTAATAGACCAATTTAAATTAAAGTTTTTTATAAGAGTCGAAAATAAAGTATTTTTTTTGTTTCTAAATGAGCTTGTGTGGTTAGAGATACGTTTCTTTATTAGAGTTGAGGAAAAACCAATATATGTCCATATTGTATATCGAGGGTTAAAAGTATTACTATTATAATTGTTAATATTATAACTATTATTACAATTAGTATTGCTATTATTGTAAATATGAGTGCAATTATTATTGTATGGGATAGTTTGATACTGAATGGTAGGATATGATCTATAAGGAGGTGTCGGTTGTAGAATATCTAAATAGGTAGTTCGTATCTCAGGCCGAAACAGAGAGGTTAGATCATGTAAAACTAAAGTGGGTTTTTGTGTATATAAGGCATGGAACTTAGATTTCAACAGGAGTTATAGCTATAGTTATTTGGAGGGGGAACTGCAAAGCTTATAATCTAAATATATGGAGATTTAGAAATATTAACTGAAGCAAGGTGCTAAGAATTAATAGAGTGTCTTGCTCTTTAATAGTATGGGAATAGGCAACATCATCATGTATGCAATCATTCTGCAACAAGCAAGAATGTTTGCTCCGGTAATTGCAGTTATCCGGTTGTATATCAATAAGAATTAATTGCTGCGCCTCTTAATATTTTTTTATTATTGGAGCTACTATTAATTGATAGAGGTTTTGTATTGTGGTGTAAGACAATATGATAGCGATTTTTATGTAGGACTGTACTATATTAATATGGATATTTAACAGAATTTTCAATTATTTTCTTTAATTGTCTTGTATATTTGTTTTGACGTTATGTGAGTACGGAGGCTTAAACCAAAGAGCATCTCTCCTCCTGTTCAATTTACGTGGATTATGTTATAATAGTAGGTTATTAGGTTGTTCATCGGGGTTAGGATTATCAGCATTAGATTGGGTTATTTATATTCTCAATCTTAGAAATACTTTCATCTGTCGTTAGATTAGAAGATTGCTGCTTACGTGTTATTATTCTATTTTTATTTTATTTTGGGTATTTTTACTACTACTTAGACACCATCTACGAATGTGATCTCTCGTTTGGTCTACTTTGAATTCTTATTTAACATTGGATATTCCAATGAATGGACTTTCTCCTGGAAATGCTTATCACAAATTACTTTTCAATCTACATATTTTCTGCTTGGTGTAATGCTATCTATATCTGGATATGTGTTCATTGTTTTATTTTTTTACCTTCTGGAGATATTTTATAATATTTGAGGTTTGAGTATTAATGTCTTCTTGTGTGAAGATTAATTTGCTTTGTATCCAGAGTTTGCGAGATATGTTCCTGTATTTAGGTTTACATGTACATATGCCCCTCACCATAAATCGTCACTCTCCGTTTTCCATGAAAATTCCAATCAACCCCTTTCAATAATTAAATAAATAGTTCACGCAGTCTCAGTTAAAATATCTAGACTTTCTGCAATATATATATAATGAATATCCTTTTTCTATAATAATGTTTTAGTTAATTCCTGATACAATGAAAGAAGTATCTACAAACAAAAAGACATTAATAATACCGAAACCTCATACATTACAGTAAATAACATGGTTAAAGAAAGCCCCTAAGTAAATACAAATATAATGATGATGTAAAATATTGGCCAAGTATAATGTTTTAGTGAAGGATAACAGGAAATAGGATTCAGTCGGGGTCATCTTGACCTTCGATGTACTGAAGCGACGTCACGTGACTAAAATAATGGGGCGACGACAGAAGTGGGCAGTTGTTTGGTAGATTGTCAGGCAAATATGATGTGTAGAAAATGTCAATAATTAAATAATGCGTATTCTATATCAATTAGCAAGGAATAGGTAAGCTATGTCATTTATTAAGAAAATGTAACCTTTTTCATTTATTAATAGGTAACCTATGTCAATTATTTAAAGAATACGTAGTCTTTGTAAATGTTTAATATAAAAATACGATGTCAATTTTAATAGATGGGTAATCTGTCAATGTCTACTATGTAGTATATATGAGCTATTATCGAAAACTTGATCAATGTGAATTATTACTGAATAGCATATGACAATTCTTTAAAATATATGGGTTATGTCAATTATTAAAGAAATGTTTGCTCACGTCAATAGATTAAAGGACTAAGGACCCCAAATGATCCGTAGCCGGGAATGCGCCGTCACCGCCGGTAGGAGAGAAAGTCCCGTCAACATCTCAATAAAACTACCTTCCTTTAAATGTATGAATACTTCGTTTGAGATCTGCATTCGATAACAAAGTATGTTTTTGGACGCGTGTATTTTAAGAGCAATGTAATGTAAAAGACATTATCTGCTTTCCGTGACAGGATTTCTGAACGACAGAAACGTTATTCGAACATAATTAACCAAAAAAGGGTTACCGCACACACAACATAACGAGTCTAATTAAGAAAGAGTGGAAGGGAAAAAGGATAAAAAGAAGTTGAGTCGCATATCAACGATAGAAAATAAAGGAAGACGAAACGTAAGGAACATAAATACGCGGGTTAAACAAAGAGCAGAATATAGAAAAGAAAAGAAAGATCAATAAAAGATAGAAGTAGCTTTTTAGAGTATATATATATATATATATATATATATATATATATATATATATATATATATACGTATGCGTGCGTGTATACTTGCGAGGCGATGCTAGGATAAACGACCAAGTTAAAACTAACATATACCACGCAAAAATGAAAATTAACTATAATATGCCCTCACAGAAAAAACAAATACAATACATACGCATACATACAACGGTTAAGAACAAGAAATTAAGAAAAATGCACCTTAAGGTGAAAGATGAGATTATTTTTGCTACAAATCAATTTAGAACTAGAGTCTAGATTTATGAAAAAGATTATTTTGCAAAAATGAATTATCATATTTATTGAATACCGCGCATATATATATACATTATTGATTATAAAAGTTTATTTAATCTAACTGTTTTCTGAATGCAGTTTGCGTATTCGTTATATATTTATATATAAATATATATATAATATATATATATACATATATATATATATTTAAATATATATATATATTGATTATACCCGTTATATATATATAACGAATACGCAAAATGCAAATATATACATATATATATATATTTAAATATATATATATTTATATATATATATATATATATATATATATATATATATATATATTTATATATATTGCTTATACCCATCATGGGACTGGTATATATATATATATATATATATATATATATATATATATATATATATATATATATATATATATATATATATATATTTATATATATATTGCTTATACCCGTCATGGGACTGGTATATATATATATATATATATATATATATATATATATATATATATATACATAATATATGTATAATATATATATATATATATTATATATATATATATATACATAATATATGTATAATATATATATATATATACATAATATATGTATAATATATATATATATATATACATAATATATGTATAATATATATATATATATATACATAATATATGTATAATATATATATATATATATACATAATATATGTATAATATATATATATATATATACATAATATATGTATAATATATATATATATATATATATATATATATATATATATATATATATATATATATATATATATATATAAACAATAGACTTGAAATTTTAATATTTTCTCTTTACCTTGGTTTTCAGTAGCCGCCTCCAGAATTGCAAAGTTTACAAAAGAAATAAATCATGTGCCCACATTTCTCACCCTGTAGCCTATAATACATATTCAATAATTCATAATAAGTTGAATTGTTTAGGATTTTTTCAAGCACGTACATATTACTGCTGCTCACGCGTGTTCACTAATACTTTTTAAAATATTTTTTTAATATGACTCAAATCTTGATGAAGAGCAATTATTTGTCTTTAATATTTGTGTATATAACTTAGTTTAAAAGGTTTTAGGGCAGGTGTGAGTTTGAATCTAAATGGTAAAGTCTACAGAAAATAATGTTCTCATGTTACTTAACCTGTTGCTGAGATATATATTCCCAAATTCATAATGATCGGTTGATCAACAAAATTAAATTAAATAAAATAAAAACACTGTACATATATGAAAACTTAAGTGTAATCATTTACATAGACATAATATGTCCATGTTACTCATAGTATTCTTGTAAATGTATATTCCAAAATTCACAATGATCCGTCCATTAGTTCAGCAGATTGTCTTGTAATAGATATACAGAGTGGTGCCAAAGTAGGCATACAGTGATAAGATGTGAAACACGTACATTTTATTCACTGCCTTTATTATACAAACAAACGAATGTTGCATAAACAGGTAATAAGTAGCATGTGTAATAAGAAACGTGTGTAATAAGAAGCCCTAACCTGTCAGGTACTCGAATTGCTAAATTAACTGAAAGGATGAAAGCAAATGATGAAAATTACCATCATTTGAATAAAAGGAACCTACTAAAATGACATGCATTTTTATTTTGAGATGTGTCGCTTTCACTTCAATAGATGTCATTAATTTCCTTGATGTGACACTACTGTATACCTAGTTTTGCACACCCTGTATATAGATAAACGAATACACACACATAATTTCATAAATATTTATATATATATATATATATATATATATATATATATATATATATATATATATATATATATAACAATATTTACAAATAAATATTAAATTATGTATAGCTACATACGCCGGCGTTTTAAACTTACGCTGTCATCGGTATAAAAAGTAACATTTTAGACTGTTGCAGTCAACCAAGACTCCATATGCTTCGCTCTATCCGCACGGCCATCGGAAATTATAACGTGATACAGGAGAAATTAAGTTAAGTATGTATGCCTAAATACAGTGGGTCGTAAACAGCAAACAATCTAGAGGGTTCGACAAATTTTAACGGAACATTGCTTATAGCTAAGTGACAGTCTGTTTTTAATATATCCGAACAGTGCTGACCTTTAATTTCTTAAAGGGGCTTTCTTAAAAATATTCACAAATAAATATTAAATGATTTATACCCACATACGCCGGCGTTTCAAGCTTACGCTCTCATCAGTTTAGGAAGTGACAATTTCGGACGGTCATAGAGAGCGAACCCGGTTCACATAGTAAACCAAAACTCCGCACGCTTTTGCTCTATCCCCACGGCCATCGGCAATATATATATATATATATATATATATATATATATATATATATATATATATATATATATATATATATATATATATATATATATATATATATATACTGGTGTTCTAATCCACTATTTATAATAAATTAATAGATGTGATATTGTGTTAAATTTTATACTATGTTTATTTACGAGGCTATTGTCGTGAAATTCAAACTTCCGTATAGATTCCCGAGTTCGACATAAAGATTCCCGACTTTAAGAAGACGCAACTTAAGAAGGTCGAAGGTTACATCTGCCCAAGTGTTGTGATAATCACATCAAAGATGATAACAGTAGTCTAAATGATTCAAATAATACAAATTATCATATAATAAATTCCGAAACATCACTAAGCATTGTTTTAATGCGTCCCTAAAATACATAATTTCCTTTACTGCACCTTAACAATTATTGACGTAGTAACATTATTTCATCTTATGACGTATCTGACTGTCATATAGTATAGGATAGAACCTGGAGTCATGCGGCCTTTATATTTGATATTCCCATGACACATATTCCAAATAATAATAATGATAATAATAATAATAATAATGATAATGATAATAATAATAACAACAACAACAACAATAATAATAATAATAACAATAATAATAATAATAATAATAATAATGATAATAATAATGATAATGATAATGATAATGATAATGATAATGATAATGATAATGATAATATTAATGATAATAATAATGATAATAATAATGATAATAATAATGATAATAATAATAATAATAATAATAATAATAATAATAATAATAATAATAATAATAATAATAATAATAATAATGGAACATCAACAACGGTGTCTTTCAGTATATCACAAAATGTGAAGAATAGTATGATGATCGAATCTGTTACCATTGATTTGCGTGACTACCTTTTATAACTAGGCAGTAAATACGAGTTCCAATAAATCAACTGTGTAAATACGATACCAAGCATGCCCGTAGTTTATTAGCATCAGACCAAGGAAGTGGAGTAGCACAATCGATGACGATCATGCACATAATAATGACCATTCAACTACAAGTGTACATGTCATCGTGACAATTCCGTGAAGAGAAGTAATAAAGATTCTTCTGAAATAAATCCCTTTGCAATTATCTCAAAGATCATTTAGCAAATTGATCTTGGCATGATCAACAGAAATTGCTTTCTTCGTGGCTAATTGTCTTATATTTTGATACCTTTGATCATTTTACAGAGGGAAGAAGAGAGAAAGAGAGAAATGTCTGGATTCATTTCATACTGAACTTTTTTTTTAATTACATACGCTTCTTTACTTTGACATAAGAAAGGCGTATTATTTTCGTGGAACTAACAGAAAAAGAAACTTGTGAGTTGTACAATCCGGTCGTAGTTTGTTGTGGAATGGTTGTCGTAGTCGATTCAATAATGTTACATGAAGTCAATCCCGGAGTAATTCCCGGTAAAAATGTATTGGCAATTGTATGCACGGCTAAAAATACGTCGCCATTTTCAGCACGTTGAAGTTGGCGAGAGTAGAGTAAAACACTTATTCTCAAAGAAATGTAGGAAGATGAGAAGCGGGTTTGTTAAAAATAGAATTAGTTTGGTAAATTTCTACGTATCTTAAACGCTGAATTTTTCTCATAAGAGTTCGAGTAAGGCTACGTGTTCCGGCAATAACGTCACACGGACAGGAAGCCTCCAGTCTGACGTTGCAAATGAACAGGGGTTATTTTTATCTTTCGGCTGCACCAGCAGAAAGGAGGGGAGATAGAGGAAAAGAGCAGTGGTTTGTATAGCTGCCGCTTCCCTTCGTGGGGGATAGATTAGGGTGTTTTATGGGTATACGTGTATGCCATGATGACATAATAAAACTCCTAAAAAAATTTAAAACTCAATTGCATTTATTAATAGCATTTATGAAAGTTGCTGTTTAGAAGAAGAAGAAGAAGAAGAAGAAGAACAACAACAACAACAACAACAACAACAACAACACAACAACGACAACAACAGTTTTGATATTTTGGGGCATTAATTAATAAGCATAATAGTTTGCATGCAAGTAAGTGTTTATTTGAACCTGACTCTGGGAGGATGTACACATAACTGTTGTGCGACGTTAGTATTGCTATTGTTACAGTGATAGTGCATCGATTACTAAGATGGACACGGCCTTGGCACGTGGCACTTTTCAATCACTTGGAACATAGGTTAAGACTTGAATTAATACCAATCATCGATACAAAATACTTTTTCATTCTTTCCTTAATTTCGATGTTGAAGGTATTTAATGAACGTTGCTAAATGCTCATTTTCTGCTCTAATTTTAGGTGTTCAACGGTCTTTACGTATTTTTTTACATATGTGAAAATAATGTATACTAATAGACCAAATAGATAATGGGTATGTCTAATATATATATATATATATATATATATATATATATATATATATATATACGATTTCCTACAGGAATGAAACACGGTCGCCTCTTGGTAGCTTCATTTCCATAAATATATGTTTATACCTTACTACCTGGCTCTGCTTCCGTATTGAGCACTGTTGAAGTAATTACTGAAAATATATGCATAATATATTATATCTCCTTATAATATTATATGTCTATACATGAAATAATAATCTATATATATAAAATAGTTACTCTGTCTGTGTGTCCGCCTGATTTTTGTGTCTTATGTTCACCCAAACCGCTGAACAGAGTTGCTTGAAAGCTGGCATGTAGACTACTGACCTCCCACTAAAAGTCATAGGCTATACAAAAATGTATCACTTCAACGCTGGGGTTTCCGGGGGGCACAACCCCCCACCACCAATGACAACTGGTTTCCATTAGATTGAAATGAAATTTAAACCATATGTAAATTACCAAAATTGATGTCTATTCCCAACATTTCAGCACATTTTGATGATAGTAAGATGGTCCCCGGAGGCACAACTCCTCCACTAAAAACTTTTCCATTTTATTCAAATGATTATATATATATATATATATATATATATATATATATATATATATATATATATATATATATATATATATATATATAATCAAGGAGAACACATCTCTGTCTGTGCATGTCTGTCCCTAAAAACGGAGACATACTAGGAAGTTTACTTTCAATATAATTGTATTCACATGCACAATTTTCATGTGAACATAATGGAAGCATTTTTGCGTCTCTGGCTGCCTCTTAAATAAGCTAATAATAATTTACAAACATGTTACAGAATGAAATTAATCTATTTATTAGCGTTGGTTTAACATATATCTGAATAACTCGATGAGTAAGATATCTAACTGATAGCATCAAGGTTGCTGTTAAAGTAAACTCTCCCTACCATGATGTTGCATATGATGCTATCCAACACTCTAACCTGGGCAACACCGAGTAACTCTGCTAGTAATTATATATATATATATATATATATATATATATATATATATATGCAGAATTAATTCATAAACTAATTAACCGATCATTATAAATTTTCAAACACAGCTGTTATACATAAAATGTCGTGATGTTGGCTGTATTTAGTTTATTTTAGTCTTACGAAAAAGTGTTTAATAGAGATTGAAATCTTTTGTTAAAATTCAGATACCTCCGATTTTTCTGATATTTACACAATAATTTTTCCACGTAAATTAATAAATATACCCCAAATTTCGGTTTCTTTGGAGTTTTCTGTAACCGTTTGAGAGGTTATGATGTGGACGTAACCTTTCATCTGAAAATTCAAATATATAAAATTTTATTCATAGTCATTAGACACTAAATAAGCAAGAGTCTCTTTATCACAATGTCTTCTTAACACTCTTTAGATTTTAGCTATTAATCTTAGACATTTTCTAGAATCAAATTCATATAATGAATTACAATCAAAATTGGAATACGGATGCTAAACTTAAGGTTTAGTATAATTATATTTTGATTTTAGTTAGAAAAATAAAATTGTTGAATTTATTAAAACAGTCGATTAAAACCATTTATTTTATTTCATTTGTTCATTTATTCTTTATTAAAAGCATTTTAGTATACTCTCTTCGTATCAAGCTTGGTTGGTGGTAGGTTTGTTTGCTCTAATCAGTAAGGCTTCGATTACCATCAACCAAGCTCGAAACGAAACATACATCAATATATATGCATATACATATATATGTGTGTGTGTGTGTGTGGGTGTGTGGGTGTGTGTGTGTGTGTATATACTATAAATATTTATTTAATATTAAAGTGTTTTCACCTACAGACTTCATTGTTTCGGGCTCTCTTACCCTCATTGTTGTAGGAGTGGCGGTTGCAGGCGGTTGCAGGCGGTCGAATGGGCTCGAACGCCGTTCGTAGATTCAAGCTAGAATCACGTGACAAACGCTCATTATCATGCCGCCGTGAGAAATCGACACATAAAGTGATTGAAATTAAGATACACTAACCCGGGAGGCGGAGGGTGTCATTGCTGTCTACTGTTTTCAACGCTCGCAGATGACAACAAACTTTTCAATTTAAAACAGCACTCTACTTTTAAGACTATAACATCTTTAAAGGGGCGGTAACTATAAATATTTATTTAATATTAAAGTGGTTTCACCTACAGACGACGTCGTGTTCGGCTCTCTTATCCGCATCAGTGTAAGGGTGGCGGTTGCATATACACACTAGAAACTCACCATATTGAATATTTTGTGAGAAAAACAAAACTTGTGATGCGAACTATAAAATGAATTTTTTCTCCATCTTTTGTGACATAACATAACAGAATGCAGGTAAACTGAAACAAAAATGGCGATATGTATTGATGAGATGAACAGAAAAAGAACGATTTATATTCGAACCTTTGACAACGAACGAAAGGATGAAAACATCTTCACTTAAATGTCGAAATGAGGCTATCAGTTCAGATTATTCACGTAATGATGGCGATGCTTAATCACACGAATTCCTGCGATCGATGTTCTCTTTAAACTAATTTTCTTTTTCTGATCAATGCTTAATAGAAATATCTTGGCATGTTCGCTTAAATCATGTCTGTTGAAATAAAAGAGAAGAAAAATGAATTATTATTTTCATGTTTTGTTTTGAAAAAAAAGAAGATTCTTGCGTTTCCAAATTAGGAAAAAATGTAATTATCTTAATTTTGCATTTGGAGCTTTCGTAACATAAAGTAACGTTCACAATAACATAATTTAGAGTTTCTACTTGGTTTTGGCTGGCCGAATGAGAACAATCTACCCTCATGCGTTAAATAACGGGTTCCGTTCGAAATTCCCTATAGGTTTTCTAGCTCTACCATTAAATTCACAAGTTCGGAAATAGTAGATGAAATAGTTCAAAGATTATATCGGTCTAAATGTTGTTACTATAACTAAATGGCTGAGAATATCAGTGCGAAATAATTCCAATTATCTTTGCTCATCTAAAAAGTGAAAAAACATAAACATTGAGATTTCATAACACTTTCTGCACGAATAAGATTTAAATAAAGAAAATTAATTTAAAAAATGCCTTTAAAAGAGATAATAAATAAACACAATAAAAAGGAAAGAAAAAATAAAATTTACATCTCAAGCGATCGACCTGGAGACAAGTAGAGCTATAGGCCCCGCCACGCAAAACTTCTTCAACAGCATTAATCTGCTAATGAGACGGGGGACTATCGTAAATTGACTTCGCTTTAGAAGCGCCATTCCATCGTCATAATCTGAGGAAACGGCTTGAGTTTGCTCTTGGCCTGCCAAGTCAGAAGGACATCCGATTAAACTTTCTGATATGTGCATATTGGTTCTTAAAGAAGATATTATATTATTTAATTATTATTTGTTGTTATTTTTTTAATAAATAGTTATTGTAGATTTACTTTAAAAAGAAACACAAATAAAAACGTATTAGAACGAAAATATATAATCAATAAAATGAGAATCTAATTGTGAATGAAAATGTATTTTGGAGAAAATCAATCAATTAATATAATTGAAATAACAATTAGAAATACTGAGTGAAAGCAAGCAAAATAATAAGCAAAATTAATATAAAGAAACAATTAATGAAATTAAGCAAAATGAGCGAAATAAATAAAACAAAACAATTAATGAATACAAGTAAAATAATGAGCAAAATAAATATTAACAAACAATTAATGAAAGCAAAAAATAAAAAGTAAAATAAATAAAACAAAAAAATTAATGAATACAAGTTAAATAATGAGCAAAATAAATATAAACAAGCAATGAATGAAAGCAAAAAATAAAAAGTAAAATAAATAAAACAAAAAAATTAATGAATACAAGTTAAATAATTAGCAAAATAAATATAAACAAGCAATGAATGAAAGCAAGAAAAATGAGTAAAATAAATATTAAGAAGCAATTAATTAAATTAAGATAAATAATAAGCAGACAGAATATAAAGAAGCAATGAATGAAAGCTATAAAAATAAGAAGTAAAATAAATATAACGAAACAATTAATGAAAGCAAGCAAAATAATGAGGAAAATAAATAAAAAGAAGCAATGAATGAAAGCAAGAAAAATGAGAAAGATAAATATTAAGAAACAATTAATAGAAATTAAGCAAAATAATAAGCAGACAGAACATAAGAAAGCAATGAATGAAAGCTATAAAAATAAGAAGTAAAATAAATATAAATAAGCAATAAATGAAGGCAAGCAAAATAAGAAGCAACATGAATATAAAGTATCAACGAATATAAAGCAGGTAAAGAATGACTGAATAAGCATGTTAACAGTGGAAATAGAAAAAAATAAGGTAGTTTCACAAATTAGGACCTACGCTAATTTTGACCCTAAACCTAGCCCTTACCTACACGTGACCATGACCCTAACAACAGGGTCAAATTTAGCGTGGCTCCTGGTCTGTGAAAGCACCAAAAAGAAATATAACAAAGTGGGAAGAATTTATGTTGTTATAGGTGCAATACGATAGGATGTTCTTGGATCTTGACGGTAAGTTGTTGTTGATGATGATGATGATGATGATGATGATGATGATGATGATGATGATGATGATGATGATGATGATGATGATGATGATGATGATGATGATGATGATGATGATGATGATGATGATGATGATGATGATGATGATGATGATGATGGTAATGGTGATGGTGATGATGATGATGATGATGATGATGATGATGATGATGATGATGACGATGACGATGACGATGATGATGATGATCCCCACATAGCGTTCTCCTCGATTATAACGGTTCTTCCACTTCGTTGACGGGATTCACTGTCGGGTTTCTCTGCTGAGGTGATAGTCGAGATTTGTTTGTACTCTGAGTCCCCGCTTATCAAGGCCTGTTGATTTAACTTACAAAGATGCCGACACTTGGACATTTTTTATTAATGAGTCATCACTTATCAAGGCCGAAAAGCAACTCGAGAATCAGGGTTAATTAGTTTGTCAAATAGACGGTGACTCAACACCTTGTTGAAACTAGGCAGAATTTTATTATTTAAGATGACGGCTCCACAAGAATTTGTCAACAATGGACTTTAAAACGACCATGGTGTAATCAGCTGGAAAGCAACCCTGCAGTATTGTGTTCTTGGAAAATAAACGTTGCTCATTGATTTACATTTCCTCTTCTCTTCGTCGCTGTCTTCTATTTTACGAACGCTATTAAAAAAGAGGAGCATCCGCAAATACTATTGAGCTTTAAAAATTGTTTTTGGTTTTTTTTTATTCGTTCTTCAGAGCATAGATGTACACCCACAAACCAACCTACACCTTCCTCTTTATGGGGAGAAGCATGTATCCAAAAGCCTAACCGAACTCTCCCATGGTTCATACGAAAGTGAACGATTCTCTCTACCAACATATATGCTTCCTGTGCACGTAGCCAGAAAATGTGGCCTTTCTTGAATCCTAATTTTTTAAATTCCACTCGACAATATTTTGAAACTTACGTGGAAATTTACAATTCTGATCCTATTTTTACATACGCGTCTCTAGAATTGTTACATAAGAACGAAATGATGAAATAAAAAAGAAACAGGCATGATAAAAAAAAATGTGAAACAAAAAAGAATAACATACAAGACAAAGAAAGAATGGATAATATGATATGAAAATAAAAAAGAAGAAAATATGAAATAAAAATAAACAATCACATATAAGAACATAAAAAGAAGGAAAGAATAAGTGAGAAGGAAATATGAAAAAGAAAAAGAAAAGAATAAAATGTAAAAGAGAGAGAAAAAAGAATAAAATATATAAGAGAGAGAAAAAAGAATGAAATGTAAAAGAAAAAGAAAAAAGAATAAAATATAAAAGAAAGAGAAGAACGAATAAAATATGAGAGAAGAAAAGAAGACGAATAAACTAAAAGATAGAAACTATTAACGTAAAAAACACAAAGGATAAAAAAGTGTTTTTTTTAAGAATATGAAAAGATTATGTAAAAAGGTGGCGAATACATAAGATAAAACAAAGAAAAAAATAAATTATTAAAATGGAGGAAGAAAAATAAAATGTTAAAGAAAGAAATCATGGCATATGAAATAAAGAATAAAATATGGGGAAAAGAAAGAAAGGAAGAATAAACTATGGAAAAGAAAGAAAACATATACTTATTTAAAATGAAGAAAATAAGTAAAATATCAAAAAAGAAACAAATGAACACAATGTAAAAGGAAAAAAGACATTATGATATAAAAAATCACAAGAGAAAATACGAGTAAAAAATGAAATATGGACGAAATACATACATGAAAGACAAAATATGAAAACGAGAAGAATACTTAAAGTAAAGAGAAGTCAAAATACATCATAAACGAAAGAAGTATAAATTATGAAAGAAAAAAACTAATAACATATTAAGTAGTTAATATTATATGAAATAAAGATTTAAATTAATATAATAGAATAAATAATGAAAGTTAAAAGAAACAATAGATGAATATGAATGAAAAAATAATTCCAAAAAAGTAACATACGAAAGAAAAATAATAATATAGATAAAATATAAATAAAGATTTCAAGAGTACAGATAAGAATATAGATTGAAATATGAGCGAAAAGAATGAGTTTATATAGAAAGAAATAATATAATATAAAAAAGAATGAATGAAAGAATAAAATATGAAAAAAAGAATAAAATATGTAAAAGAAGGTAGGAAAAAATAAAATATGAAAAAGAAAGAAAAAAGATGTGAAAAAGAAAAAAGAAAAAAGAAAAAAGAAAATATAAAAAAGAAAAAAGTATAAAATATGTAAAAGCAGAAAAGAAAAAAGAAACTATTTGAAGAAAAAAGAGAGAATAATATAAGAAAAAGAAGGAAAAAGAATAAAATGTAAAAAACAAAATAAAAGAAGAAAATATGGAAGAAAAGGAAAAAACAATAACATGTGAAAAAGAAAAAAGAAGGAATGAATATGAAAAAGAAGGAAGGAAAAAGTAAAATGTAAAAAAGAAAAAGAATGAATAAAATATGTAAAAGAAGGAAAGAAAAAGTAAAATGTGAGAAAGAAAAAAGAAAGAATAAATATGAAAAAAGGAAAGAAAGAATAAAATATACAAAGAAAGAAAGAATAAAATGTGAAAAAGAAAAAAGAAATAATAAAATGTGTAAAAGAAGGAAAGAAAAAAGAAAATGTGAAAAAGAAAAAAGAAAGAATAGATATGAAAAAAAGAAAAAAAGAATAAAATATAAAAAAGAAGGAATGAAAGAATAAAATGTGAATAAGATAAAAAAGATGAATGAAATATAAAAAAGAAAGAAAGAATAAAATGTGAAAAAGAAAAAAAGAAAGAATAAAATGTGTAAAAGAAGGAAAGAAAGAATATGATATAAAAAGGAAAAATAAAGAATAAAATATGAACAAGAAACAAGAAAGAATAAAATATAAAAAAGAATAAAATGTGAAAAAGAAAAAGGAAGATTAAAATATAAAAAGAAGGAAAAAATAATAAAATATGAAAAAGAAAAAAGAAAGAATAAAATAAGAAAAAGAAGGAAAGAAAAAAGAAAACATGAAAAAAGAAGGAAAGAGAGACTAAAATAGTAAAAAATGAGACAAAGAATAAAACATGAAAAAGGAGGAAATAATTAAATTAAGTATGAAAAAGAAGGAAAGACGCAATAAAATATGAAAACATAAGGAAAGAATGAATAAAACACGAAAAATTAAAACATTAAAAAGAAGAAAGAAAGAATAAAATATGAAAAGTAAAGAAAGAAATAATAAAACATGAAAAAGAAAAAGAAAGAATAACATATGTAAAAAGGGAAAGAAGAATAGAGTAGAAAACGAGGGAAAGAAAGAATTGAATATTAAAAAGAAGAAATGAAAGAATTAAACATGAAAAGAATGAAACATGAAAAAGAATGAAAGAAGTGTAAAACAAGAAAAGAAAGAAAGAAAAAAATAACTTGAAAAAGAAAAAAAAGAAAATATTGACAACAAGAAAATAAAGACTAAAAAATGAAAATAATAAGACATGAAAAGAAGTCAACAAAGAATAGAACATGAAGAAGAAGGAACGAAATATAAGAAAGAAATAATGAATAAATTATGAGCAACAAAAAAACGAATAAAATCGCATAAGAATTAATGAAAAGAAAGAAAATCTTCAAGGAAATACATTACTTGATATCATGATTAGAAATAAAAGAGCGATAAAGAGTTTAAAAGAAAAATATAATTTTCTTGCAGACCGTTTTTCTCTAATTAGTCGATATTATTTGACCTTTGAAGACTTAAATCGATATTAATTTCACAGCAATTAAATTTTACTTTAAATTCAAGGCTGGCATCGTATTAGTTGATGTCTCACTGAACACTGCAAAAGTATAGCCACCAATAAGAATACACTTTTTGATAAAGCCTTCTAAGTATGAGTATTCAGAAGTTATAACACAGATGTTAGCCATATCCCATTCGTTCGTTGGGAATCTGTCTTTTATAAGCATTGTAACTACTTGATAACCTCGTGATAATGTAGCTTTTCTATCTAGTCCAAAGTTTCCCAACCAGGTAGGAACTCTCCAAAAGACGGTGAAAATCGCCACGGTATTGAGATTGGAATTATAACTTTGCATGATAAATGTGTTGGAATATTAATCTTTCTGAAAACTACAATTCCATAGATTCTACGTATTTTATAGGAAGGAGACGTATTTAATGACGCATTAAGGTTAATGATGAGATCGTATTCTTAAACAGAATGCGATAAACATTGTTTTATGTTGTTTTTATTTATATATTATTACATAAGGAACCATTTCAAGTTAAAATCTATTTAGTATTACACATGTAATCTGAAGTAAAACACGATTTTTCTGTGTATATATGCTAGAATAATCGAGATATTTTTTTACAAAATTGCGTCTTACCAAGCAGGTAAATGTTTTTACAAAATGGCGTCTATACTAACACATTTATAACGTGTTTTATTTCAGATTATATGCGTAATACTAAATAGATTTTAACTCATAATAGTTCCTCATTTAATAATATTTACAAACAAAACAACATCAACCCATTTTTTATTGACTATTCACAATTGTTATTTCATTCTATTTAAGCATACTATTCCATCATTTATCCACAGTAATTTTTAAACAATAACTTCTTTATATTGTAGAAACAGTAAAACGTCGTCTGGGGTTTCTTCAATGAGCACAGTGCGTTTGCTTCCTTGACGGAATCAGCTGATCGTATTTCCGTATTCGTAGTGGGCATGTAGCAGCTGGAGTTTGCATCTTCTCTCTGTTGCTGTAGGCATCTTCTTCTTCTTGATAATATTTCAAAAATGTTATTAATAAATAAACATCACATATTTATTTGAGTTTTTAAATCCCTTTGGGATTTTATTCATTTCTTTATAGTATATAGTTGACTCATGAAATATTCCCCACCCTCTCGCACATATAGAGATGAAGCAGCTGCCCCAAACCCAAATACAGTCTCCACCGATTCAATCCAAAAAGAGAAAAGTCTTTTCTACTCATTCATTACCCAAGATTACCAACTTCCTGTCTCTATAATATTACTTCCGGGACGTGTAGCTCTCACTTGACTTCCAATATGAAAATAACACTCTATTTAATTTTGATTTCACATGAAAATTTACCATTAGAACGCTATTTTTTACACACCCACATCAAGATGTTATTACAATTATATAATAATATATAGCATTATAGGATTTAATTAGTTTACAATAAAATATATAAATATGGGGTGATGACATGATTTTTAAGTGTGGCTTCAGTCCACAATGGGAATTTAGGTTTGCTGCGTCCAAAGTGGGGTTTAAGGCGAAACGCTAGGCAAGTAGTTCAGCCTTATCAGTTACCGTGCAAACGACATCATTAGTGTTTGTTAGTGGGGGGAATCGTTTGTTCACAACACTATTGTAGATTTTCCAGAAATCGCGAGTACCTAGTTTCTGTGACTGGATGCGTGTTTTTGTTATCTCTGTATAATTTCTCTTCGCTTCACCTAACACTGCCTTAGAATTATTTCTTGACTATATAAACTTCTGCACCTTATCAAGAACCCTCAAATAACACAGAGATTCACCAACCAAAATATGACAACATTACACCATACTCGGTCTGATAGTAAGTTTGCTAATATAGAGAATAGCTTCATGTATCGGAACGTGCATGGGGCGATCGGGAGAATCGACTTTACGAATAGTAGGAAGAGCAAATTATCTTATATATGAAATCCAAGACAGGTTTTATGACAAACAAAACTCAAGAAATGTCAGAGTCAATTCCTCTTCCAGATGTAACGGATAGCGACCGACTGACGTAAATGCAGACACTTGTCGGCGCCGTTCATAGAGGCAGCGTCTGGTATGCTGTGTGTTGGGGGGGGGCGAACCCGAAAACGTTCGCTGATGACAAAATAGAAAGAGGAGTGGGAGGAGAAAGTCGTCAGAAAGTCAAATATGGTGTTTATTTTGAAGATCCGGGCAGCGGCGTCGAGAGAGAGAGATTTATGCCAATTAAGTTCCAGAGGCTAGCAGCACAAGGAAATAAGCTATTGGAGTAGAAGGCTCTCCGGCATCTTGAGACCTCCACAGTGAATTTATGGGATTTTGCTGATTGTCGAGTTGGTCTAGTGTATTTACGTTGAGGGGGTACCAGAGTAGCCAGTTCATATTTTATGTAATGGTTTTAGGTAGGATAATCATCGTACGAACTTGTTGAGGTGAATGGGTTATGATTGCGTTGTTTTTGTGAATGATGGTCATGAATGAGACAAGCTAAATTATAATATCAATTAAGGTTAGAGTAAGTGAGCCATTCCTCATTCTCCTCTTTTTGCCTTGTGCCGCATTTTGCATATAATTGTCTTTTTATATGTGAATAAATATCGACCTCTTAGCTATGATTATATTCAACTAATAATGCCAGTCCTTCGTTTTGATTAGCGATGAACCAAAACCAAAAGTGCTGTTAATGAAATTTCGTTTGGCTCGCATATTTTGATGGGATTGTTTTCAGCTAATGACATCATCCAACTGCCTGCATCCAAATTCTGCATCCGAAGCTGTGGATTAGATGGAATTGATGAATTTTGAGTCGGGTGTGCTCGCGAGAGAAACGGTGGAAAGAAGACGCAGAAAAAGAAGATGGGGAGAAAACAATTAAACTACATTACCAAATTATTCGCCGATCAATAGTTGACTTTGCCAATTCACCTTAAACATATGCGCTCTCATAACCAGAGAATCGTACGCTTTTATACACACTGATAACTATATACACACACACACATACATACATACATCCTCTCTGTAGCACACACGCTCTCTCTCTCTCTCTCTTTCTCTGTATCGCGTTCTATCTTGTTCACACGTGCTTGCACACAGTATTAACACAAATGATCCAACACGGAACTATAATGAAGCAATGTTTCTGCAAATGCTTATCGATCGCTTTATAGAGTCAAACATATCTTGCGTCACAACCCATACTTTATTAGCACGCATGCGTTAGGTCAAGTTTTGTTACAGAAATAATACTTTGAAATGAAGCTGTTTATTGGTTGATTTAGTTTGTAAGTTTTACGGCATATCAACAAGATTTAGTTTATTTAATGCCTAATAAAAATTCTTATTAATAATACATTGAAAATGGAACGTAATCTTGTGTGTTCTTCACTGCCCACAGTTACATCCACTCCGTCGTATTTCTGTAGTCGTAGTGGTGATATGCTAGCTGACGTTTCCATCATCCTCTTTCTGTTATTGTAAACTTGTTCTTTTCTTCTTCTTCTTCTTCTTCTTCTTCTTCGTCTTCTTCTTCGTCTTCTTCTTCGTCTTCTTCTTCTTGTTATTAATAAAGAAACATCACAACTTCACTATGGTTTTAAAAATCTCTTTGAGTTTTTTCTAATAGTATACATGTACATCATAAAATACTGCCCACCTCACATGTGAAGGTAGGGAGTATCTATCCAAATCCCAACTGCTCTCTCTCTCTCTCTCTCTCTCTCTCTCTCTCTCTCTCTCTCCCTCTCTCTCTCTCTCTCTACTTATTCAGTCAAAAAGAGAAAGGTCTTCCCTTTCGATTCGCCACGTCAGATTTTCGCGACTCCCTGTCTCTGCCGGGAAGCGTAAATTTCTCTCTACTTCTAATTGTGAATAAAATGCTACTTTATTTTAACCTTACGTGGAAATTTACTCTTCTAAGTCTATTTTTCACACCGAATCTTAACATTATTACAAAAATAATTCGGGTGAAATACCGGATTCATACTTTTCCAGGTAATATAATTGCGTATTTGAAAACAGTAGATGTAAACGAGCCATACCAGAGTAAATAGACTGCGACATTATCGCACACCGCATTACTCTTCATAATTAGAATAAAATTACATTAACAAAAGTGATCGCTCTCTCGTAAACTCAGTTAATGTGCACTGGAGTCTGAGTGACAACAAGTCTCCCCAATTTCTAGTACTGTCCAATTCTTTTGATTACGTTTGCAAATGATTTTGCCTTATCGCAACAACCGTTTCCAATTGAGTTATCGCGGATAATGGTCATTGGTTTTCCCCGGGTTTCGGTACTCTCAGTGTCCTTCTATTGAAGGCTGGAATGGTTCACTTTATCTTCAGTCTTTCCATCCTTCTAGACTTTTCACGAACATTGTCTGTGGTACTAATCGATGATTTGGATGTGTGGGGGGGGGATTATACGAACTTTCTTATATATCTATCTTGTTGAGCCTGGTTCTCTATTATTATATTATTACTATTATTATTATTAGTAGTAGTAGTAGTAGTAGTAGTAGTAGTAGTAGTAGTAGTATGTTAAGATTTAATGGCATTCTTAATTCCTATCTCCAAATTTTTCATAAACACGGAATTAATAATAAAGAAAGGCCCATCATATCTAACCAGATATTAATCTATAAACCTCAGTATGAGGCTATATAAGTTGCGTGAGACCCATGGTTCTAATATGTTATGCGATGCCTGCGTCGAGTAGATCGCTCAGAGCGAGCAGCTGTGTGTTATACTCGTGCAAGTAAAAAAATTAAAAATAAAACCATATGAAATGTATATCTTAAACATGATGCAAGGATATACAAGTCGCAAAATAGAACTGACTTAAAGATCAAACGATCACATCCATATCTAATTGAGATTATGTATATGTCTATCTGAAACCGAAACTATACTATTACTATCTTCCAATGCTCAATTAAGGGGGTTAGTGGAATATCGCGTTTATTGTCATAATACCATCCTCCTAATCATTGCCTCTTGATTTTGGGGGAGGGGAGATAGTGTAGCATCTGTTTTTTTTACTAACGAGTCACCGCTTGTCAAGGCCGAAAAGCCACTCGAAGATAAGGGTTATTGAGTTTGTCAGGTGGACTATGAAACACCGAGGAGATAAGTACGATGGTTTTAACTGGTCTAAAATTGCTTATTTAAGAAGATGACCCAACAAGAATTTGTTTACATAAGACTTGAAAACGACAATGTCGCAGTCAGCCGGGAAGCAGCCAACTGGAACTGTGTTCCACAGACCGGCATTTTTAGGAAAGAAACTTTTATCATGAAAGTTCCGTTTACCTCAAGGTACACTGAGGGAGAAAGCGGAATTATTGACAATGGTTGTAGCTAGACGAGTTTTTGTTGTATATGTTTCACAAGGGGAATCGTAAGTTGAAGCTTAGTCGAGCACCTACCATGAAAATAATGATAGAGCAGAGAAAGACTATCAACGTTTCTTCTGTCAGAAAGAGGATGTAGGTAATAGAAGAGGGCATTGCCTAATGGTTTTATACTCTGTCAAGTCAGGAAAGGTTTCTCTGAGCGGTAGCTCCCCATATGTTGCAACTACTCCATCAAGTGCTATTGTCATGAGACCATCCTCTTAAGCGTTATATCCTTTTTGTAGTGAGTAGTGTAGTATATTTACCTTCGACATGATATCATTTTCCATGCATAAGTTCCTTATTTAAAGGGCAGTTAAGTATATCCTTTTTTTAGGTTTGCAAGATTGTGACCGGAGGGAGCATAATTTTGCTAGTTAAAGTCAACGTCTTCTTTCTCCAACGCCAGTTAGATCGGTCATTAATTTTTTTTTCTGTCCTCACCAACCAAAAAATAATTATAAATGAATCAGCTATACGTATATTCACTTAAAAGGGAACAAATGAGTTCATGCACTGTTTTTTTCGTCGGGAAATGATGGTTTACTCAGCATTTGTTTCGGTTTTTTTTTTTGCTTTTTATCTCCCTCCCATAGCGGTAAAATGTGACACAAGTTCGGAGAGTGGGATTGTAAAGCCAGCGCCCTAGATGTAGAGCACTCTAGACGAAAGAAATGGCTGGACAGCCCCGTTGGGGAACCTCAGGCGATTGGTAATGAACTAACCCCTTCTCAAAACATGAGAAGGCAAAGCCTGGTAGCGTGAACCTCCTAGAACTGCACAGGACAATACCCTCAGATAGGCGGGATCAAAGGCCGAAAGCTAAGATGGTACCGGTCTAAGGGGTGTAGCATTGATTGGAACAGATACTACACTTTTATCTCAGCCAAAAGATCGAGAAGGTATGTATCTTCCTCCCACAACGGTAAGATGTGACACATAGTCGGGAAAGTGGGATTTGAAAAGCCAACGCCCGAGAAAATCAGCCCTTTGGCCTACAAAAAATGCTTGGGCAGCCCCGTCGGCATTTCCTGCATGGGCGCCTCGGGCGATTAGCAATAAATTAACCACTTCTCACAGGGTGAGAAGGCAAAGCTTGGGAGGGTGGACTTTCTAGAACTGCACAAGACAACCCCACAGACTGGCGGAATCAAGACCCGAAGACAAAGACGATACCGGTCTATATAGTGCAGTATCCATCGGAACAGATACTACACTATGATCTGTGCCAAAAGGCCCAGCCCCCGGCTGAACCGCTTCTATTTATCTTCCTCCCACAGCGGTAAGATGTGACACATAGTCGGGAAAGTAGTATTTGAAAATCCAACGCCCGAGAAGATGAGCCCTTTGGCCTACAAAAAATTCCTGGGTAGCCCCGTCGGCATTCCCCGGTATGCGCGCCTCAGGCGATTAACAATAAACTAACCCCTTCTCAAATGGTGAGAAGGCAAAGCCTGGGAGGGTGGACCTCCTAGAACTGCACAGGACAAACCCACAGGCGGAATCAAGGACCGAAGGCCAAGACGGTACTGGTCTATAAAAGTGTAGTATCCATCGGAACAGATACTACACTTTGATCTCAGCCAAAAGAGGTGTGAAAGCATATCAATTATTACATTATGCTGAGTTAAGCAACGTTTGTTTTCCTAAGTTATTCCTTACATGTTTTAATCACGCAAAATACATTCCCGTGTATTACTTCGTTTTGGTATTAGGTTAAGTTTGAAATAAATCGATTTTAATTCATCTAATCTTTGTCCGTAATTTGCAATTAACTCATCATTATTTCGGTGTACATTTTACAATATGTATTATAAGATTTTCTGTCTAGGTTGAAAATATATATACACAATTATATTTAAACATGTTTATAGAGACTATGTATACGGGGGCGAGATACGAAGTCTCGTGTAGCCGTGACGTCACAAGCGAATAGGAGCTCGAACAGGTACTTTTCCCAACTAGACTTCAAACAGAGGGGCCTAAGGCATACCAACTAGGACCTGGAAGGTACTTATTAATAGAGATTAGGTTTGGAAAATGTTGTCTCTGGTCAGAATTAAATAAATAATTGAATCGTCATTTATTATGTCGTTCTGTTACTATGTTCCCTGGCAACCAATGCACGCGGTGACATTTTGAAGATGGCGGCCATGCAGGTGCAGCACAGATGCAGATAGAAACGACGACAGAGGCGATGCAACGGAGATAATAAAGATTAGTAATACTTTAATATTGCATTCACAAATAAATAAACGGGGATAAACGGTATCTCGTATAAGATTTATATAAGAAAACGAAAGAAACTTGCTAAAAAAGTCAAAATCTGCCAGGTCCGCGTACACGAGAATTTTCGGTTTATATTCAAGAACACCACTAGAAAACATGTTCCCAACAGATTTTGTAACTTCTATGTCCTAGAAAATGAGGGTTATTACAGCAGAAAGAAACTTGCTGAAAATGAAAAAATTTGACAGGCGCGCGGACACGCGAATTTTCGATTTTCTTGAAATTTTAATTTTTTATTTAGGTTTATATTCAAGAAAACACCTAGAAAACATGTCCCCAAAAGATTGTGTAACTTTTATGTAATCAACATAGCAAAGGAAAAAAACTCGGAAAACCTGGTCCAATTTCGACCAATTTCATTACTCTACGTAGAAAGTAAGATCTTTTTTAGTGTAATTGCTAAAATGATTACGAAATTCGTGATAGACAATGCTTATGTTAACACCTAAATAAGGATGGTTACTATTCCCGGCTTTCCAGGTTGTATCGAACATACCATTATGTTATGGGACCGAATAAAAAGGCCCAAAATAATAAATCAGCCGAATATTACGTCATTTAGCTAGACTTAGAAAATGCATATAGCTAAATGAGACACCAACTACATGAGAAAGCAATGGATTCCTTTTGGATTCTGAAAGACATTAGACATTTCATATAAGCGTATTTTAAATGTACATATATGAGATTTTCTAAATACTCAACTAACTAGCAAAAGTTTGATATTACCATCATCATCATCATCATCATCATCATCATCATGGTGGTGGTGGTGGTGGTGGTGGTGGTGGTGGTGGTGTTATCTCTCCACTAATGTTTGTGTTGGTAATGGAAATAATATTGTGTAGTGCCGAATACAACACCAATAAGAAAAACATCCTTTCCATGAAGACGTTTATGGGTGATGTAACCTTAGTCTCAAAAATATAATGGTGGTCCCAATTAAAAAAAACTTGCAAAGAAACAAGGTTCTCAGTCGATAAGAACGAAATTCTGATGTTAGAAGAATCTAGGGAAACTGCTAAAGGATGGATTACGCTCAATTGATAAATGTGACCTCCTAGACAAAGATATATTATGGTGCGTTTACTTTATAATAGTCAATGCAGGTTTATGAGGTGTCACTAACAAAAGTGTAGATGATGAAGTACCTGATCAGTAAGTGTATGGAAAAATGGTTGCCTAATTCCTTGATAAACGTAGCACCAAAAAATTCATCAACAAAGCTAAAACTTACGACGTCGTCGCTTGTTGAGGAATATAAATTAGGGAACGAGCGACTTTTTCAGGGCTAGGCGACTCCCGCGACCCACTAGTAAAGGATGCCCAACCATCCGTAATTAGCCGACAATTGAAGGCAAAAAAATCTGTAGAATATGCAGAATCGTTCCTTTGGATGAAAGAAATAATTGCCGCTGTGGCATGTAGAATAGCAGGTTAGGTAGCTTTGATGGTCCAAAGAAACTCATGTAAAGCAATGAAAAATGGTTTCGGAAGAAATTCATCATCTTGAATAAGCCAAATGCATCGCTACAGTTGTAAATCAAAGGAAACAGGTCACATGAACCAAATGGGAGAGTGCAAAAGCAGGGAAATCACATGGTGCGACCTCAAATGCATGGATCCTAAAAAATTAAGTTTTCTCATAAAGTCCGTCTACGATATCTTACCAACATCAGTTAACCTTTATGCTTACGAGTTAATTACGTCCAATCGAGGCAGAGCATGTGGGAAAACTGCCAACCTCAAACATATTCTCACTGGATGCAAGCATTCCCTGAGAAGCTACACATGGAAACACATTAAAGTATTGGAGATTGTTGCCGAGGCTTCGAAGATATGTTATGAGACTGCTAATTAATCTATTAATGTCACCAGTAGAACAATTAATTTCGTTAAAGAAGGAAATAGTTCAAAGTATTTATGTAAAAGTAGGCAGAGAGTGTCATTGTTTGACAGCTGCACGGACTCGCATGTTGCATTCGACTTCGAACGACTGCTCGTATTTCGAACTGAAATAATGTGAACGGATCAGCGTACGCATATTGTAATTTTGTTCGTTAATTTGAAAAAAAAGTGTCATTGAATTAACGGTTCCATTTGAGGAACATTTTGTCTGGTCACACGAGCGCAAGTTGGAAAGATATGAAGATTAACGATTACAATGTGTAAGAAATGGCTTGAAAACCGTTGTATTTCCTATCGAAGTCGAATGCCGAGGTTTTAATGCCAACTCAACCTCCACGGTTTTGAATAATATTGGTCTTTCGCCCATCAGACAAGAAAAAATGCATAAAGAAAATACAAGATAAAGCATCAGCGTGGATATGGCAATCTCATAGAGTGACGCCAATGCATTAAGTTTGATGCATTAAGTTTGATAGTATCGTAAGATACTGCTGGAGCTCTCTGGGTTAGTAGTAATGATCCTACAGTCCCGAAACCATATCGTAACCCAGAATCATCATCTGATGAAGGCGTTGTTGGAAGCAATGCTGCTGTACAAGCAACAATAATTGTATAAAAATTTTATGTATACATATATATATATATATATATATATATAGAGAGAGAGAGAGAGAGAGAGAGAGAGAGAGAGAGAGAGAGATTTTTTCATCTTAATACAATGTAAGTCCTCATAAATCAAGGGGCTAACACTTGAGATACTAGACATCCGAGTGTTCCATAGAAGTTATCTTTTACCTCTCAAACATTCGGTTAGTAAAGAAGTGAGAACATTAATTTTATTCTCCTCAATTGACCAGTAAACTATATTATAGTATATATGTATTGTGGTCTCTTGGTCTTAATTGATTCCAGGACAAGGATTCATCTATTCTGGCGGGGTACCCAACTTAGTGATGTTACTAGAAGCAACATCACTTAAGGAAAGTGTACCATTCCCTGTATAAGCGAGTGTGTAGGCATACATGATGAATCTTATTTGGGCTTGGAATGCTATGTCATTATGAATATTTGGTCAGGTGTTACTTGTAGGTAGAAGTATCCTCATGCAAGTTTGTCACAACAAACCCATGTACAGAGAGACATTAGACACTTGACGAGAGTATATATATATATATATATATATATATATATATATATATATATATATATATATATATATATATATATACATTTAGTTTTCAACAAACTAGGAGCTTCGGTCAAATTAAATAAACTTTGCTGGAAACGCATTCTCGCAGCAACGTACTTACGTAGACCCAAGGAATGTGGGGGAAGTTAAGTAGTTTTATCTATACATAAACATTTGAAGGAATGTAATATTTGATATAAATGAAAATAAAGTATATCATCACGTTGACACACCGGATTTGGTTTGATCACCTAACATAAGCGACGTGTAGGCGGGTCAGTATCAGATGGGTGATCATTTAGGAATATTAGGCGTTGTATGTTAGACACCTTCCCAAAAAACTGTCAAAAACGAACGTCGTTATATCTCATTACTCGGATATACATGCAACTGGGGACCGCTTATCAATTTAATATTCCTTAGACCCTTCTTCCTCCAGAGTAAGCCGTATCAACCCAACCAGGGTAAATACCAAACCGAGTACCAAACATTATTCTTTATCCTTGAGTCGCCTTTACTTTGATAAGTTGTCACCAATTAGTCAACAAAAAAGCAAGTTTTTTCTCGTTTCACGTTCTTAAATTAGTTCACTAATCAGACATCACAAACTTGTTTTCACTTAACAGACTTCACAAATCAGTAACAGTAAAAAGATAAATAAATAATAACACACAAGAGCTTCAAATTGCAACAAAAATGGCGGAAAGCAAATCTTTCTAAGTATTTTTAAAAATATGCTGCAAAAGTTGACAATGTCACCTTTTAAAATAATCTCAGCCTCTAATTTTAGATGTGCATTTGAACTTTTCTTGTGTTATTTTTTCATCTTAGACTACATCACCAAATGAGACACTCTATAGATTTTTATGGCCTTTTTGTCTTTTGTCATATGTTCCATGATTTATCTATGTTATTGAAAGCAGACACGGCAGTTCGATATGTCATAACGAATGTAACATTTTATTTTAATTCGTCACTGGAGATTCAATGAATAAAATGGAGAACATAGTGTTTAAAGATACAAAAGGAAACGCTATTTTAGGTATAAAATGTTTGTATTTTAGCTCTCAACAATAAATCAGAATCCAATATTTACATACTCTTTTCAAATTTATACATACACAAATTTATATTTATAGACATTTGTATGTGTAAATATATGCGTACTTTTGATCTATCTCTGTATATAAATATGTGTTCATATATATATATATATATATATATACATATATATATATATATATATGTATAAATATATAATAATATTTCTAAATAAATATTGATTATCACTAATCGCCACCGATCCGCAGTCAAGAGCCTTTCCCGTTGGCCACCACAAATTAGCTTAGAATTAAGGAGGAATTTAACTTGGTAAATGCCAAGTCGGCGGGAATTTTACAACGAGCAGCGAATACTGATCTACAACAACCAACTGTGTTAGTCTAGCAAGAAAGCTAGTAGTACTGCTTGTTATTAAACTCACTCAAAGTGCCCTGACCAAGCAAATAGAGATTTTAATAATATTTATGAATAAATAATAAATATATATCAAATATATACAAATATTATATATATACATATATACCTATATATATAACTATATATATATATATATATACCTATATATATATATACCTATATATAAATATATATACCTATATATATATATACCTATATATAAATATATATACCTATATATATATACCTATATATACCTATATATATACCTATATACATATATACCTATATATATATACCTATATATATACCTATATATATATACCTATATATATACCTATATATATACCTATATATATACCTATATATATATATACCTATATATATATACCTATATATATACCTATATATATATACTTATATATATATACCTATATATATATATACCTATACCTATATATATATATATACCTATATATATATATACCTATATATATATATATATATATACCTATATATACATATATATATATACCTATATATATATATACCTATATATATATACCTATATATATACCTATATATATACCTATATATATATACCTATATATATACCTATATATATATACCTATATATATACCTATATATATATATACCTATATATATACCTATATATATATACCTATATATATATACCTATATATATACCTATATATATATATGCCTATATATATATACCTATATATATATATGCCTATATATATATACCTATATATATATATGCCTATATATATATACCTATATATATATACCTATATATATACCTATATATATATATATACCTATATATATACCTATATATATATATACCTATATATATACCTATGTATATATATACCTATATATATACCTATATATATATATATATACCTATATATATACCTATATATATATAAACCTATATATATATATATATACCTATATATATACCTATATATATATATACCTATATATATAAACCTATATATATATACCTATATATATATATATACCTATATATATATATATATATATATATATATATATATATATATATATATATATATATATACCTATATATATAGTCTCGGAAGTTTCTCAACCATTAAAACTATATTAAAAAAAAAAATTATAGTCCGAAGTCGTCCAGTGGAAAATCACTCATGTGAGTCAATTTATTTTTTACAGTTATTAT
Source organism: Sepiola atlantica (assembly GCA_963556195.1). Lineage (NCBI taxonomy): Eukaryota > Metazoa > Mollusca > Cephalopoda > Sepiida > Sepiolidae > Sepiola > Sepiola atlantica. The sequence goes on from OY744516.1 coordinate 213,138,078, forward strand.
ATTAGTTTATTTCTTACACTATTTTAAGGGATCATCAGTTGTTTACCATGAAAAACTGTTTCGGGAATTTAAAAACAAGACAGCATTTAATTTCATGGCTTCTCAGCAGAGTTGATCAGACCCCACTTCCCTTAAAAGACAAAAACATAAACGTTCCTTATACTAAATCTACGTTTTGTTCCATATAAATGTTTTGCTAACTTATATTAGTTATTTAAGACACAAAAAAAAAAATTTTTTAAATTGTCTTAACCTGTGCTGTTCGTCTGTCTAATAAAATGTATCCGTTACTTACAAAAATGTTGCTGCATTTTAAAGTGTTTGGACGAATCCATGACACTATTATTTAAGTGATTAATGTATTTTTTTAAGTTTTATATTATAAATATAAAAAACATCAACACATCAAAAAACAAAAAATAAATAAATAAATAAATAATTATGTATATATATATATATATATATATATATATATATATATATATATATATATACATACATACATATATATACCTTTAGTTCCTCCTTCTCTCCCTCGTCCTCTTTTGTTGTCCATCTCCCCGTTGTCGTCAACCTCTAATAAATATTAATCTTCCTTGTTCACTTACAGTTTTTCTAACCTGCGTTCACAACTGTCGAGTTTTTTCTATTCTCAGTGTTTCAAATCGGCGTCTATAAGTTAACCATTAATTTGTTCGCTTTTTCTTTCTTTTTCTTCTTCTTCTTTGCAACTCCCGGTGTTTAAAATCGGCGTTCATATACCTATATATATATACCTATAGATATAGATATATATATATATATATATATATATATATAAATATATATATATATACCTATATATATACCTATATATATATACCTATATATATACCTATATATATATATACCTATATATATAGATATATACCTATATATATATACCTATATATATATACCTATATATATATAGATATATACCTATATATATATATACCTATATATATATAGATATATACCTATATATATATATATACCTATATATATATACCTATATATATACCTATATATATATACCTATATATATACCTATATATATATACCTATATACCTATGGTGTGGTGGAGTTATCCACAGGTCTGCGTGATGCGTCTAGTGCAACAGTGGAGCGTACTTGTAGTTGCATGTGCTTCCTACTCTTACTCTTTGCTTAGCCGCCAGATAGCCCACTAGCTGAGCGAAAAGGGAGCCGAGTGAGTAAGTCTCCCCTGCTGGTATATAGCCTATCCCCAGACAAGACTCTAGTCTGACCTCCCCGTGGTACACTATGGTAACTGGGCGCCTTGCGGCCCCAGGCTAATAGACTAGAGATCTCGGAGTAGGTTAGAACCCCAGAGGTGCAGTGTGCAGGGCCTGCTGGCATGCAGATATGTCCCGGCGCTCACCAATCTAACCCCCTGCCACTGGGTAGTGGTCTGTATCTATATATGTATAGACATATATATATGGTGCCGGGTTATGAAAATTCCCAGGATAGTGTCTGGGGGCGCGTTAATACCACTGGGCAAGATACCTCCCTTAGTCTTTGTTAAGACAGGTATCTAGGAGATGGAAAACTCTGATGTTAAACCTGAGGTCTTTTCTTGCTTAATCTGTGGCGATTTTTCTGCACCGACTTGGGTTTATGAAAAGGTCCAAAAAGTGTGGATAGTATTTACACAGGCTTTCACCACTATAAACAAATCTTTTGTGTGGGTTTCTTGACAACTTAAGTTTATACCAAAGTCCTGCACACAAAAAAAAAAAAAAAAAAAAGTCCACAGGCGATAGGGTAAGGCGACGGGAACAGGTAAAGGATATTACTGGAAGTTCTTAGCTCGATCTCTACACTTTGGCGACCGGTGGGTGATGGCCGTTCTGCCCAAACATTTGAGCAATTGTGCAGTCCGTGTCCTCTATCGGTGACAAAGCAGCCCTGTTTAGGGATAGCACTGCTTTCCCTATGCTGGGGAGGGGGCGATAAAAGGAGCCCTAAACATATGCTTGCTCATCATTACCCTTGGCAGCCAACTGCAGCTGTCTGGGTATCCAACATGCAGTCCCAATAACAGAAGAAGTAAAAACTTTCATTTTGGATCTTGGAATGTCCGTACTCTACTTGACAATGATACTCAGCCAGAACGTAGGACGGCTCTTGTCGCACTTGAGCTTAAAAGGTTTGACATCGATATTGCCGCCCTTAGTGAAACTCGCCTGGCTGGAAATTCACAACTGACAGAAGAAAAGGGTGGTTATACCTTTTTCTGGAGTGGCAAAGGCCCAGAGGAGCCTCGACATTCTGGAGTAGGATTTGCTATCAAGTCCAATCTTGCAAAGTCATTGCCGACCCTTCCAAAGGGGTTTTCGGATCGCTTGATGACATTAACCCTTAATCTTGAATGTGATACCCGTGCTATTTTAATTAGTTGTTATGCTCCCACGTTGAACAGACCAGAGCAGGAGAAAAATGATTTTTACCAGCAACTAAGAGAAATTATCACTAATGTTCGACACAAGGACAAACTTATTCTTTTGGGTGATTTTAATGCACGTGTGGGTGTGGATAGTACATCATGGCGTGGTGTTCTGGGTCATCATGGCGTTGGTCGTATGAATGGGAATGGTCTTCGTTTGTTGTCTCTTTGTGGAGAGCTTAATCTGTGCATTACCAACACTGTATTCCAGCAGAAAAACTTCCACAAGACTACATGGATGCACCCTCGTTCTAGGGATTGGCATTTGATTGACTACATCATCACCAAGAGACGTGACCTTGGGGACTTTCGTATCACTCGTTCGTTCCATACAAGTTGCTATCTTTCAGATCATGCCTTGCTTCGAAGTAAAACGTCTTTCCGTTTACAGCACAGACGAGTGAAACGCTCCTCTGTCCCTAAACAGATAAACATTCTACCATTAAAGAATACCGTTCAGCGGGCAGCACTGTCGGCCCGTCTTGATCGCTCATTGGATTCTGTTGAGATAACCGATGATATCGAATCTTCCTGGAAATCCTTGCGGGACGTAATTCACACATCTGCATTGGAGGTTTTGGGATTACCTGTCCGTAAACATCAGGACTGGTTCGATGACCAGAATGTTGAGGCCCAAGAGTTGATCAATGAAATGCATAAGGCTCATAAAAGCTGGATTGATGATAAGAACTCAACACTAAAGAGGAAATTGTACAAGGAATGCAAAAGTAAAGTCCAGAAAGCATTACGGCAGATGAAAGAGGCATGGTGGTCCTCACATGCCAAATTAATGCAAGAAGCATTTGACAGAAAAGACTTGAAAGTTTTTTATGAAGGTATTAAGAAAGTTTTTGGACTGCACGAATCTGGCGTTTCTCCCGTATCTGCAAATGATGGCACACTGATAAATGATAGAGCGGATATATTGAATCGCTGGAAGGAGCACTTCGAAGCGGTCCTAAACAATACTTCCACAACTGATGAAGAAATACTTTCATCTATCACTGAACGACCTGAGATTCCTGAACTCTCCTTCCTTCCAGCGATACATGAAGTTTTCGTTGCTATTAGGCAAATGTCGTCAGGCAAAAGGTCAGGGAAAGACACCTTACCTCCTGAGGTGTTTAAGTACGGTGGCCAGACACTAGTGAAAAAGCTGCACAGTCTCTTTGTGAAGATCTGGCAAGGTGGAAAGGTCCCTCAGGATTTCAAAGATGCATTAATTCAACACTTGTATAAGAATAAAGGCAATAGAAACATCTGTGACAACCATCGAGGCATCTCACTTTTGTCAATTGCAGGGAAGGTCTTGGCAAGGCTTATTCTCAACAGAATAATTAAACACCTTGTTGATGATATCTATCCCGAATCTCAGTGCGGTTTCCGTGCTGGTCGGGGTACTGTCGATATGATCTTTTCCCTCCGCCAGGTTGCCGAGAAAGTTCGGGAAAAGAACGAGGAGTTGTATATGGTTTTCATTGACCTTACAAAGGCCTTTGACACAGTAAACCGCGAAGCCCTCTGGAAAGTGTTGGACAAGCTGGGAATACCTGACAACATGCTAAATGTAATTATTTCTTTCCATGATGGAATGAAGGCATCGGTTGTTTCAAATGGAGAGTCTTCAGAACCTTTCAATGTGACAAATGGTACCAAACAGGGTTGCGTAATGGCACCTGTGCTATTTGCTTTGTTCTTTTCAGTTATGCTGAGATATGCTTTCGCTGATATAGATACTGGGGTGAAGTTTAAATTTAGAACAAGTGGTGGTCTCTTCAACCAGCAACGTTTCAAAGCTAAGACCCTTCTTCGACAAACTGTCATCAGGGATCTTTTGTTTGCAGATGACGTTGCACTTTGTGCAACATCTCGGGAGGAAGCGCAACTGCTTGTGGACAGGTTTTCGGCTGCTTGCAAGGCTTTTGGTCTGACAATCAGCATCAAGAAAACAGAAGTGATTCACCAACCTCGCCTCATACCTAAACAAGTTCAGGGTGTGAAGCAACGGCCATCAGTAAAGCAACGACCACCAGTACACTGTTTTCCAGATATTCCAATCCAAGTGGACGGTAAAGATCTGAAATATGTGAAAAACTTCACTTATCTTGGGAGTAAGATAAATTGGAGTGCCTCCCTTGATGACGAAATCTTTAACCGAATTGCGAAAGCAACTACTGCCTTTGGAAAACTGCGTCATCGGTTATGGAAGGACAGGGGGATAGGTTTGAGAACAAAAGTACTTGTGTATAGAGCAGTTGTGCTAACATCCCTGCTTTATGGATCGGAATCATGGACAGTCTATCGCAGCCACATTCAGAAGCTTGATGTCTTTCACAAAAATTGCCTTAGAACGATTTGTGGTGTCACCCTAAGAAATCGGATGTCTAATGCGGACCTATTTACATGCTGCGGTATTGGCGGAATTGAAAGCTTTTTGATGCAATCACAACTGCGTTGGGCAGGACATGTCTTACGTATGGAAGATGATAGAATACCAAAGCAACTGATGTACGGCGAGCTCAACAGTGGAAGGCGAAATGTGGGTCGACCGCTGCTTCGCTTTAAGGACAAGTTGAAGATGAATTTGACATCTATCAATATTGCTTATCGTGATTTTGAACAGCTTGCTTCTCGACGGAAGGAATGGCGATCTGACTGCCAGAGGGGCATCAGGCGGTTCTCTGTAACTGCCATTGATCAACAGCGCAGAAAGACGCGAAAGAACAAAAACATCTACAAGTATCCCAGCCGATTTTTCTCAAGATCTTCCTTCTTGCATCCATTGTGGGCTGGTTTGCAAATCCCTCGCAGGACTCAAATGCCATTTACGATTGAGTAAATGTAAGCATGCTACATCCATCGTAGACTAAACAAATTTTGAGTTGTCTAGACCTCATACGTCGAAATCGACGGAAGAGTCCATGATATACCTATATATATATACCTATATATATACCTATATACTTATATATATATACCTATATATATACCTATATGTTTATATACCTATATATATACCTATATACCTATATATATATACCTATATATATACCTATATATATATATGTACCTATATATATACCTATATATATTTACCTATATATATATACCTATATATATATATACCTATATATATACCTATATATATACCTATATATATACCTATATATATACCTATATATATACTTATATATATATACCTATATATATATACCTATATATATACCTATATATATATACCTATATATATACCTATATATATACCTATATATATATATACCTATATATATATACCTATATATATACCTATATATATACCTATATATATATATATATACCTATATATATACCTATATATATATACCTATATATATATGTATATACCTATATATATATGTATATACCTATATATATATATATATACCTATATATATATATGTATATACCTATATATATACCTATATATATATACCTATATATATACCTATATATATATACCTATATATATATATACCTATATATACATACCTATATATATATATACCTATATATATACCTATATATATATACCTATATATATACCTATATATATACCTATATATATACCTATATATATACCTATATATATATACCTATATACCTATATATATATACCTATATATATACCTATATACTTATATATATATACCTTTATATATACCTATATGTTTATATACCTATATATATACCTATATACCTATATATATACCTATATATATACCTATATATATATATGTACCTATATATATACCTATATATATTTACCTATATATATATACCTATATATATATATACCTATATATATACCTATATATATACCTATATATATACCTATATATATACCTATATATATACTTATATATATATACCTATATATATATACCTATATATATATATACCTATATATATACCTATATATATATATACCTATATATATATATACCTATATATATATACCTATATATATACCTATATATATACCTATATATATATACCTATATATATACCTATATATATATACCTATATATATATGTATATACCTATATATATATATATATATATATACCTATATATATATATGTATATACCTATATATATACCTATATATATATATACCTATATATATACCTATATATATATATACCTATATATATATACCTATATATATATACCTATATATATATACCTATATATATATATACCTATATATATATACCTATAAATATATTCCTATATATATATATACCTATATATATATACCTATATATATATACCTATATATATACCTATATATATATATATATATATGTAAAAATAAAAATGGAATTAAGAATAAGCAATTGAACAACTAACAAAAATAAACTCAAAAACTCATGTTGTAAAGTTCCACCGAGATATTTCGGCCGTAGATACGGCGATTTTCGATCAGTTAATAAACTTTATTTCAAAACGGAAAAGTTTTCAAATTTATACGGAGAATGCGATTGGAAGAAAATGTCACGTGCACAGAACAACAAAAGGGGGGAGAAAAAGGAATGCGAGGAAGGTTATGAAAAGAGAAAGAAAAAGAAGATGAAGAAGAGGAAGAATAAGAAAGAGAGACCAATCAACCAGTGTCTTTAGAACGTCAGGAGAAGGCGAAAAGAAGAAGAAGAGAAAGCGAGAGCAAACGTGAGAAAGGGTAAATCGACATTTTGCTGTCGAAAACTATTAAAGAAGAAAAAAAAGAGTGAGAGAAAAAATCAGTGCTTAGATATCGCCTGCTGATTAGATTCGGACTGAGAACGTCAAAAGTCTACAGGATTAGTAGTAATTTGAAGCAGTTAACGTTGAGGGACGAAACAAGGGAAGAGGAGGAGGCATGGGAGGAGGAGAAGGGGGGAGAAGAGAGACAAGGGTTAAAAGTTCATTTAGATTCATCTCGTATAGATTCGATCTAGCCGAAGGAAAGGAAATATTATAGAAACCTTGTCCTTGGGCAATGGTGTTCTTATGACATAGGATCAGACAGGATTCTGTAAGACGTCGAAATTTGGTATCATGAATATGTTTGATAGGGCCGTATCTACGGCCGAAATATCTCGGTGGAACTTTACAACATGAGTTTTTGAGTTTATTTTTGTTAGTTGTTGAATGGCTTATTCTTTATTTCATTTTTATTTTTACATATTGTCCGAAACATTGTTTCTTTTTTCCCATATATATATATATATATATATATATATACCTATATATATTTACCTATATATATATATATACTTATATATATATACCTATATATATATATATACCTATATATATATACCTATATATATATATACTTATATATATATACCTATATATATATATACCTATATATATATACCTATATATATATATATACCTATATATATATGTATACCTATATATATATATATACCTATATATATATATACCTATATATATATATACCTATATATATATATACCTATATATATATATACCTATATATATATACCTATATATATATATACCTATATATATATATATATACCTATATATATATATATATATATATACCTATATATATATATACCTATATATATATATATATATATATATACCTGTATAGTAAGCAATGAAAACATATATGGCAATCAAGCTACACAGAGGCTCCCGTGTTTTATCCCCGGGGGGAATCGTCAGGCTAAATGCATGGAGTTATTTTTGTCAGGTGTGTTTATATACATGGCTTGCTAGTTAACCAATCAGATTCTTTGCTGTACCCTCAGCCAATCGCTGGGCTTCCCTAGGACAAAGGCTTTGTTGGTGACGCTCCTATGCCTATTCCATTTTTTGTTAACAATGGATTTTCCTATATCCTGTTTCCTTTGTTTTGTCAATACAGTGGGCGAATTTATTTTAACACGTGGTTTCTTGTATTTCTATTTTAGGTTTTAAATTTTTACTAATTCAGTTTTTTTATATATTTTTTTATTTTTTTTTTTTTTCATTTTTTTTTTCATTTTTTTTAATTTTCTTTATTATATATCATCCTAAGGTAAATTTATTTCTGTGTAAACAGCTGTTTGCTATTTCACTTCTAGAGTTTAATAGGTTTCGGGGATCTTTAAAATTTAGGATTTCATATTTTTCATTCAGGCATAATCTACAAGGATCGTCTAAGTTTCTACATGTACTGGCCTGTCTTAATATATTCCATTCAATTATTGGTGAGTGTCCATTTTCTTTGAGATCCCAATAATGGTTAGCTAGTGCTGTTTTAGTTCGACGTTCTTTGTTTTTAAATGTGCTTTTATGGTCATAGTATCTGGTCTTAAAGTCTAGGGATGTCATACCCACGTAGTATTTCTTGTTATTTGGTCTTTCGTTGGCAAATATTTTGTTTATTTCTATTATTATTGTTTATATTTTTGTTCTTCGTAGTGTTATTTTTGTTATATTTTCCACTTTGTTTATTTTTTTCTTCTCTATTGTTGTCTTTTAGTATTTTGTTGTTGTGTACCTTAATTATCATTTCTAGGTTTTCACAGACGCTGTAGGATAGTTTTAGATTATTTTTATTGAATATTTTATGAAGAGGGTTGGTTACGGGGAAGTGTTTTTCAGTCAGATTTAGGAATTTTTTGCCTAGTTTAGTTTTTAGCATCTAGTTATATGGAGGGGTATAGTAGATTATATTTCTTTTTCTTTTGTTTTTATTTTTAGTTTTGTTGTAATTATTGGTGTCTTGTTTTTTATATTTAATTTCGGTATTATGGTAACCACTATTTTTTAGAGCTGTATTGTAAATGTTGATTGATTTTTTAAAACGCTTTCGTTGCTAGAATTGTTGATAAGCCTACTTTCGATCGAATTCGGGATATGTTTTATGATTGATGGGGGTGATTAGACTTTGGGTGTACGTATATTGGGTTGGCGTTATCTTTTAGGTATGGTTCGTAAGTGTTTTTATTTAAGTTTAATGTGACGTCTAGATATATACATACATATATATATATATATATATATATATATATATATATATATATATATATATATATATATATATATATATATATATATATGTATATATATATATATATTGTTGAATATAAGAGACAACTCATGTCTAGATATCCTTTGGTAGATCCTTTCAATAGTCTAAATTAGGATCTTAGTTTCGTAGGGGAATTTGTTGATGAATTTGCCATAATTTGCATTTGTTTCCCAAGTACTTTCGAGCTATTCTGGGTCCATCTTCGGGGGAATGATGTTACTCAGGTTTAGATATAAACTATATATAAAATAGCCATTATTAAAAACAAATTCGATAATAATAATAATAATAATAATAATAATAATAATAATAATAATAATAATAATAATAATAATAATAATAATAAATCGAATACTCCACTTAACACAACTATTAAACTGTTTTATCGTAACTAGTTCCATAAGAACTATAAAATAGATGAACAACTTCTAAGAAATATTATTACATAGCGGGGCTTCTCGGCGTTGCTCGGGGTCATAAAACATAAAATAGAAGAAAAATCGTGAGTGTAACATCTTTATATTCAAACTTCTATTTCTCTCTCTCTTTCTCTCTCTCATATATATATATATATATATATATATATATATATATATATATATATATATATATATATATATATATATATAGCCGTCTCTTTATCTTTCTACCTTTCTCTTCCCTGGTCACCCCATTTCACCGCTACTTTCTCATTTTGCCTTTTGCGAAAGCTGTTTCATCCCCACCATATTTCCTATACTGTAGAAGCACCCCGTTGCCTATACTACAGAAGCACCCCAGTCTCTGTACTGCAGAAGCCTCTGGGTCCTATATTGTAGAAGAATGCCCGGTGATGGGTCCTATACTGTAGAAGCACCTCTGGTGCCTATACTGCAGAAGCTACCCTTGGTCTCTATACTGCAGAAGCCTCCGGGTCCTATATTGTAGAAGCACCCCCGGTGCTGGGTCCTATACTGTAGACGAACCAGAAGTATACTGTATACTGAAGAAGCACCCATGGTCCGTATACTACAGAAGCACCCTTGGCTCATATGCTGCAGAAGCACCCCTGGTCCCTATACTGCACAAGCCTATGGGTCCTATACTGTAGAAGCACCCGCAGTGTCTATACTGCAGCAGCACCTCCGTTCCCTATACTGCAGAAGCACCCATGGTCCGTATACTGCAGAAGCCTCTGGGTCCTATACTGTAGAAGCACCCCCAGTGCCTATTCTGCAGAAGCATCCGGGTTCTATTTTGTAGAAGCACCCCCGTTAAAGAAAATTTAAAAAAAGAAAATCTTGAAAAAAGAAAAATCATGAAAAGAAACTAATGAAGATAATCCCGGACAACGCCGAGTATTTAGAAAATCAAGGAGGCTTCCAGAGCACTACTAAAATCACTCTTACCAATCCCCCCGTCTTGTCATCTGCACAATAGTACGAAGAGAAACGTAGATTGCGTTAAAATATGATATAAACTTAGCACTACAGTAGCTCTATCTAGGATATTGTGCACTTTTCTCCCAGACAACGCCGAGTACTTAGAAAATCAAGGAAGCATCCAGAGCACTACTAAAATCACTGTTACTGAGATCTCCTCCTTTTCATCTGCACAATAGTCCGAAAAGAAGCGTACATGATGTTAAAATATTATACAAACCTATCACTACAGTAGCTCTATCTAGGACATTGATCACTTTTCTCCCGGACAACGCCGAGTACTTAGAAAATCAAGGAGGCATCCAGAGCACTACCAAAATCACTCTTACTTATTCCCCCTCCTGTTCATCTGCACAATATTCCGGAAAGAAGCGTAGATGCTGTTAAAATATTATCCAAACCTCTCACCATGACGTCACGTACCTATCACTATGACGTCAGTAGTAGATACATCCGGACAGAATTTATGGTATTACCTAATACATCAGGACAGAAGGTCTTGGATGACCTGATACATCCGGAAAGAACTTATGGGGTGACCGGAAACATATCCGGACAGAACTTATGGGACATTTGCCGTGAGTCAGCAGTTTTTCCAAATTATTACATAATTACATTGGTTGATTTCCAAATTAGTAGTAAATAACATTGGAAAAGCTGGAAAAACCAGACCCGCTGCCGAAAACTGGCCCAGTTGACCCTCAGCAAAAAAATGTTTTGTTGTAATTTTGAGATATTATGACCCCAGGTGTTGTCCTGTCCTAAAAATATCAACTTTGTGACAGTTTACCGAGTAGTTTTTGAAGAGTAGAAGGACATACATAAAGACAGACAGACAGACAGACAGACAGACAGACAACTGGCCTTTAAATAATAGAAGATAAGAACGTATTCCCTATTGACCCAAATAAAAAAGTAAAACTGATAATTTTCTACAATAAAGTAAAAACCACTAACCTTATTATCACAAATAATTCTTCCTCATCGATTAGGGTCTTGGATAAGACAAACCTTGTTTATGAGTTTAAATGTCCTTTAGGAGACTGTGTCTCCGACAACCAAGAAAAAACATATACATAGGTTTGACTACCACGACTTTGTTGAGAAGATTGACGATGCATATGTCTGATACTAGCGACATAGCGCAACACTTAACTAACAACCACTCCTGCCCCCGATTGCAATTCAGAAAAGTCTTAGTAGAAAATACCAAAATCTTAGAATTTAGTACTAACAAACAAAGACTCCATATATTAGAAGCCCTATATATAAAAACCAAAAATGCCCTAATTAATAGAATTAACTTTAATATCAGTAATAATATTCTAAAATGTGTATAGCTCCAAATATAGTTTCGTACTTAGTATATAATTCCCGCCAAAAACTTTCTATAAATACTAATACATGGTCTAGACCTGATTAACCTCATCCCCCCGAAGATGAACCCAGATGGTCCTAAAGTACTTGAGAGACAAATGCAAATTATGGCAAATTCATCAGCCAATTCCCCTCCGAAACTAAGATCCGAATTCGGACTATTGAAAGGATCTACCAAAGGATATCCAGACATGAATAGTCTCTTATATTCAACAATACTTGCCTGCGAGAGAAGATGCTGCGTATATGTATATATATATATATATATATATATATATATATATATATATATATATATATATATATATATATATATGATTTACCGAGTTGTTGACAATGGCCGTGAAGCTAAAGACGTTGAGATTTGTAGTTTGAAGTATAACTCATGTTCAAGGGATCTCTGTTAATAATTCTTCTCTACACTGATGATCGCCGTAAATATTAAACGTATACAAATTTAGATCAAAAAATAATATTTATAATTATATATACTAGCAAATATATGCTCCCTCCAGTCGCATATTTTTGCTAGACCGCCGCGTCAGAAATGAAACCTCACGCGTAAACCGATGGAGCCTCAGTCATATTTGGTGGTTAGACCTTGATTTTCTTTGTTATTGACCAAGAATATTTTTAGTTGAAAATAAAGAAAAAAAATCGATCCTACCCCGATTTTTGTTTTATTCTCCCCCATAAATAGAAATATTTTTAGTTTAAAAAGAAAGAAAAGAAAATGTTTGGACCTCCCCTCAATTTTTGTTAGTTTACCCTCCCCCATACATAGAAATATTTTTAGTTAAGAAAAGAAAAAAAAATGTTTTGACCGGCCCCCAATTTTTGTTATCCTCCCGCATACATATAAATATTTTTAATTAAAAAAAAAAAAGAAAAACCTAACCCTAACTCTGAACCCTAATTATAATCCCCACTTTTACCTTGACCCTAACCCTAACGACGGGATCAAAGTTAGCGCGGGTCCTAAAGTGAAAAAGGACCAAAAAATCAAATACAGTGAACACGATTAGTTATGTAAATGCTCTAGGAAAGAAAGTTTACCTAAATTAAATTCATTAGAATGTGGGTGTGTGTGTTTGTTTAATGACCGTTTTTTTAATTAAACAATTTGATTCTAAAATCAGTTGTATAGTTTTCCAGTACAATGTGTTAGTTTTTTTGTTGACAGAAAAGAAAAAAATCACATAACGGAGGGAGGGAACCAATTCAATGAATTAACGCTGGCTGTTTAATCAGTTTCGTTATAGTTATATTAACTACGTAACTCATTTCATGTATATATATATATATATATATATATATATATATATATATATATATATATATAAATAATAAAAGAAATAATTATAATTTATAAGTAAGATTATTAGCGAGCAAAATAGCGTAAATACATGTGATAATCTGAAGAAAACATTTATGAATGTATATTTGCGAATACTAATTTATTAGAAGTTCACAAGCAATTGATTATGTAAATTGAGAAATGCGCATAACGTTTACGGCGGTGTTTTTAGTAGTATATAATGAAGCTGGCTGACTTAGTAAATAGTCATACTACTTTGATGGAGTTTCGGCTTCAGACAGACAGACTAACAGACAGACAGACAGATACATAAACTCCATTATTAATAATATATATATATATATATATATATATATATATATATATATATATATATATATATATATTGACAACGTCTTTGTGGCAGGCATGAAAATGTATTTGAGTGAAATATTTTGAAAATCGACAATCGTGCAATTAAAATGAAAAATTCATTTATTTAATTTTTTGCAAGCTTTCTTTATATATATATACATATATATATATATATATATATATATATATATATATATATATATATATATATATATATATATGGCATGAATATTAATCTATATCAAGTAAGCTACACAGATACGTTTTTTTTTTCAAAAGAAAATAATACGGGTAAATGCATTTAACCTGATGATTTCATTCGGAAATTAAACATGAACATGTATGTGCTATTTACTTGCCATATATGTATTTTCGTACTACTGCTAAGCCTTACTTATGTATTGAGCACTGTTGAAATAAATACTTAATCTATACACAATATATTATATCACCTTATAATATTATGTGTGTATACACATGCAATTTATTTTGATATATATATATACATATATATATAGACACATATATAGACACATATATATACACTATATATATACACTATATATATACACTATATATATACACTATATATATACACACTATATATATATATACACTATATATATATATATATATATATATATATATACACTATATATATACACACTATATATATATATATACACACTATATATATATACACTATATATATATATATATACACACTATATATATACACTATATATATACACTATATATATATATATATATATATATATATATATATATATATATATATATATATATATATACATATATATAAGAATACCGGTCTCAGGAAGGGTAGAATTAATTCATAAAAATTAACACTTTATCTTTTAAGTTGTACATCTATCTTCGGAACACGTTTTTTTTATATTCATAAACAGTAAACAATATATTGCGTTGTATATTATTTGTGCTGTTTGAACTGTTACCAGATCCATAAACTTAAAATCATACATTCATTCGTTTACAATATCAAACCTAATTTCAAATCTTCATCACTTTATTTATTGTAGCATACATAATTCGTATGAATAGCTTTTGCATGTTTCCCCATATTTCAATACATATCATCAGAGATAGGAGAACGAATGTACAATACTACGTGAAATATACTTTATTTGTTAAAATGTTTTGCTCAACTCGTGAGAAGAACGCTTCGAGATATTTCTGCTCTCACATATCTCATGTGATTTCACAATCTTGTGTATTATCACGCCTAGAAATATACTCTCATGTTGTCTGCTCGTTGAATGATAATATTGTCACAAACGTAGTGTATGTGATATATCCTCAGGTTTATGAATATTCGATTTTTCTTGGTTTCAAATTGGCCGGGAACCATTTCCCGGTGTTTCAAATAAGGTATATACGCATTGTTTACTTTTTTCATAGAAAATAGAAAAATAAAAACTGCAATTGAAATCTGATCCATTATCTTCCCTTCAGTTCCCTTTCTTACAAAGAAGACGTCGCTAGTCTCTCTCTCTACTCTATCGTTATTTCCATAGAAGATGCTCGACTGACCTCCAATCTTTGTTTCTTCCTAGAAAGACATTCACGGCAAGAACACTTCTTGCGACAACAATGGAAAAAGATTGTATTTTCTTCCATCATGTGCCTATCGTCAGGCAAAATTTCTATTGACTAGGTTTTTTTACTAGGGCTTTTCGTTTGTGTAACACATTACCGCGAGACTGATTCCCTGCAGATTAAATCATAGTCGTCTTCATATTCTAGTGCAAAAAAAATAATTGTCATAAACCGACCCATAAGGAAGCAAACTTACTTCATACCGCTTATTCGTTCTCATCTTTCGACTGACAATCATCCCATCTTATTTATCCTTATCCTCGAGTGACCCTTGGCTTGTATAAGTAATGGACCAGCAGTAAAAACTATACAAAACAAACAAATTACAAATGTAAGCCCGTATATAATCTATATAGTACTATGTCTTTCCTCGAACAATGTAATGAACAAAGTGACGGGCAGTGTGCTTTACACATTGACAAATAAAGTAACGACACCTCAACAACAGTGGTATGTATAATGCAACCAACCGCATATCGAACCACAATAACCAACGGATCAATAAATATCGTAAATGGCCATCAGGATACGCTAATAACCAACGTAACTTCTCACGACTAGTAACTATATCACATACGTGCTTCAATTGATTTGAAAATGTTTGATTTTATACTGCTTCAAACATCATTATTTTACTATAGCGAAGTGGACAGAGAGAATGCCTATCAACAAAAACCGATGCTCGTATATGTTATGCTTCTATTTTTTGTAATGCGCCCTATAGAAACACACGCGCGCAATACGTCGCCATATTCCTTTGTCAGTTAAGCGCTTTTAACAATAGTGGAAACCATACCCAACATATTGAGCGTCTGTGGTGTTCTGCAAAAGTCGGAAACAAGAGGCAACCTGGATTTAATCGAGAGATGCTACCTGGATATTTTGCCGAGTTTCTTTGGTGTCAGTCATCTTCACTTACATTTGGTGGTAATATAAATATATATAGGAAATCCTTAAGATATGGTTACATATACAGCATAATCACGTTGATATACCTGTTCCTGTTAGATCACTTAAGTTTAGTAAGGTTTGAGCCTGGTCAGTACTAGATGGGTGACCATTGGGTATACCAGGCGATGTATGTGGACACCTATCCATGGGCAAATAGCGTCGCCAACCTGCAGTGCCTAGCGTGGAGACTATTGCAAAAACTTTTTGAATGACATTCACCAATATGGTGTATGAAACAAGTGAAGGGTTCTTCCTCCAGCAGTAATCAAACCCCCTGATGGTGATGGTGGTTGAATGTTATCCACCTACATATTAATTTTTTTAGTAGAAAAGCTGTTCATGTTTTCAATATATTTATGTTCTTTAATACATGTGTTTCATTAGAAAATAATATTAGTGGTGGGGCAATAACAGCAAAGTACTGTAACATGTTTCTAGGGTTAGGGTTAGGGTTAGATCAGTAATTTCTTAATGCAGACGATTTTCACTATCTTTTATTACCTCGACGTATTTGGCGTTTCGACCACCTTTCACGTTTTAAGGAATCAAGACCGTCTCAATAATAATAAGCTGTTCTGTTAATTGCACTCCAGTTACAAATAATAAAGATAAAACTCTATTCAGTAAGAGCTAATCAAAAGATGTACGGTGTGTACTCTTTTAGAATACAGATATAATATGTAAGACGGCTTAGAAGGGGTATTCGAATACTATTGAAATACTCTTCTCTACTATATATATTCGAGTACATCATAGATATAAATAATTTATCATTTCATGTATCGACATACATAATATTATAAGATAATTGTTATGGTGCCGTACCTATAACGAACATTTTGGACACGTCCATTTTAAATAGGTGCGGAAAGCATAGGCTTCTCGGCGTTTGGGTTCAACCCCTGTCTACACTGGCATTCAGTACTGACGTACTACTTCTCTTGTTTCTCTGTTGTATATACGTTTCTCCAGTATGTTTGTTTTACCTAACCCACGTGTCCGTGTTCTCATTTCGACCCATAAACAAGGCCATAACAATAATATAATATATTGCGTTATATATATATATATATATATATATATATATATATATATAATTAGGCAGCATTCTTTCCTTTATACACGTTTGATGAACAGGAGTGATATCTTCTGTTTATTCATTTTCTGATCCATTTTTTCTATTCTTCGAACGAATGATTTGGTGTTGTTATCCATGGTGTGTAAGACATCCCCATATTTTTGGCGAACGTTTTCGACCGACATCGGTCATCTTCAGACGGATGAATGAGTAAGCAAGATAAAACTGGTGAATCCACTACGAGGATGTACTTTAAAACATTTCAGCAACATTTCAACACACCTTCGCCCCCTCTTAAACCTAGCATCAACCATTCTCGTTATGTTTAAATGTTGCTGAAATGTTCAAAAGAATGTCTTCTTTTTGGATTCACCAGTTTTATTTTGTTTATATATTCATCCACTTGAAGACTACAGATGTCGGTCGAATACGTTCGCCAAAAATATAGGGATTTCTTACACACCACGGATAACAACACCAAATCATTAGTTCCTTGGCAATGTTTTCAATGTATTTATTCCAATTCATGTTATCTGTGAAAGTTAGGCGGGGAGTTTGAATGATGAACTCTCACCAGGGTGTTATTTGCCATGACCATCGATGATTGAAGAGGTTTCTTGTAGTTATCTAAGGAAAGTAGCTTTGTCTTTTCGGCATTAAAAGTTACCATCCATTTATTACCCCATTCCACTAAAGACTGGAAGTCATTTTCTAAGGATTTAGCCATTGCCTCAGATATGTGCGCGTCGGTTTTGCCCACATGACGAGAGTAGAAGGTGGTGTGGTCAGCAAAACATTCCTATCTCAGTCGGTATGGCATCAGGGAGGTCATTTATGAAAATCAGGAACAGTAGAGGTCCAAGAATAGATCCCTAGGGTACACCAGCATTTATGTCATATTGCTTAAAAGACCGTCCATCGAGTACAACCTGGATCTTTCTTTTTGTTAGGAATGATTTAATTATATCAAATATTTGTCCAGTAATACCATATGAGTGCAGTTTTATAAGAAGCCCGTCATGCCAGACCTTGTCAAAGGCCTTGGATACATCAAGCGCTACCGCCCTAGCTTCCTCTGCCTTGTCCAGTGTATGGTATATGCGTCAGAGATGCCCGTTAGGATATTTGCAGTAGATCGTGCTTGTCTGAATCCGTATTGATGATCAATAAGAAGTTTAGCATTAACTAGGTGCCTGACTATCGATTAATGATTCAAAGGTTTTAGCAAAGATAAGACTGGTACCACAGAGGCAATTTTCCAACTATTAGGGAAACAAGATTCAGTAAGACATCTGTTGTACAGTTTGGGGGGAACAGGAGCCATCTCAGTAGAGCATTTCTTTATTACTATTACTGGTATAAGATCTGGCCCAAAGGCTTTGGAGGTGTCAAGGTTTTTTATGATGTCTCTCACTTGAAATTGGGTGATGACCAGATTCTCAAGTGCGGCTTGAATCCGCAATGGGAATTTAGGGAGGGAGTTGTTTGCCGAGTAGAGTGGAGTTTAAGGCGAAACGCTGGGCAAGTAGTTCAGCCTTATCAGTTGCCGTGCAAACAACATCGGTCTGATTAGATAGCGGGGGAATTGTCGATTGTCCATTGTTCATCACACTATTATAAATTTTCTAGAAATCACGAGTACCTAGTTTCTGTGACTAAATGCGTTTTTTTGTTATCTCTGTATACCTTCTCTTTGCTTCATCTATCACTACTTTGCAATCATTTCTTGCCTCTAGAATTTTTTGTCTGTTCGCAGTTGACTTATGGCGGTCGAATTTCCGGAATGCCTTCTGTCTCTCAGCAATAGCAGCTGCACATTCTGAGGTGAACCATTGAGGAGAGTGGGGTTTGCTGAAGAATTTTCGCTTGGGGACATAAGCATCAATGCCTTGTTTGACCCATTCAGTTAGCTCATTTACACACAGATAAGCAGGGAGTGAGAAGGTTACACCTAATGAGGTGTCGCTGATGTGATCCCTGAGGGATTTAAAATCAGCCTGCTCATAGTTTCGCGTCGTTTTAAGCAACGCCTCTTCAGCTTTTGGACGAGATTTTAAGGTGATATGTATCATTACCATAACGTGATCAGAGTTTCCGAGCTAGATATGGGCATTCGCCACACAAGCCTCATGTAGTGAGGTCAAGAAGTGAGGCTTGCTGGTCCGCGCGATCCGGAAGGCGGGTCGGAAATCACGCGTGTTGCTCGGGAAATTTGAATAACTGAAGAAATTGCTTGCCAAATCTGAAACTATTGAATTATTTGGTGCTTATGATTGGCTAGCGCGAACACAGACCTGACAATGTTAATGCAAAACAGAGCCTTGATGTACTTTCATAAATGTGACAATTTAATGCAAGCATTGAGCTTATCAGCGGGACTTCCACGTGGAACAATAAGAAGTGTTTGTCAGAAGTCTGCTTTTTCTTTAGTTGTGCAATATCACCCCGAAAAATTGATGTGTGCTCATGTAGTTCGTATACCCCGGCCGTTTTGGATGAGACACTGGACATGGAGTGAACATGATGGCAAATACATGTTTCAAATATTAAGGTATAAATGCTTCTTATAAAGTAGCATTCATAGGCATTAACATCCTGTAGTAGTCTATGTACACTACATGCATCCCTGAATGAATTCCTAACTTGGCAAGTGATAGTATCGAGGTCATTGAAGCTATGTGGGTCGTCTAACAGAATGGAGAAGCAGTTTACAATTTTTTAAAATAGAAAGTATAAGTATGTGTCTAGTATATCCTTGTTTAGTCACGATATTTGAGTAAATCCTAGTTTAGTCACGTAATTTCTTATTGGTTTTTATACGTATGTATTCTGAAATACCTTACGTTTTGCTAGTAGTGCCGGCGTTTAATTAATTTGGTTAAAGAGATGATTGTTCTTTGAACGTGGCTTCCGGTTTTTAATTTATAAATAGTCAAATATTGTTTATCAATTAACTGTAACGTATTATATGTCTGATGTTAGTTGTTACTTTTCAAAATAGAAATAATGTTAAAGTGTAGTGTATTTTATACTATAATTAATCTTTTCATGGTTAGTGAAAGAGAAATCCTTCTAGACTTCGGCAATTTTTATTTTTGTCCCAATCCAGAGTGTGCCTATTAAGGGAGATGGATTTTACCCACTTTAAAAACCGACCTTGTGTCTAACTCTGCCCTTTGTGGGGAGGTAAGTAAATCGGAACCACGTGAATCTTAAACGTGTCGAATAGTTATTTGTGGAGAAATCGTTAAACAGTCAGAAAATGCCTTATATAAATAGATTAATATTAAAATAGTTATAAAAAGGTCGGTTTTTAATTGAGGAAAATCCGTCTCCCCACAAGAAGCCCCTTCTTGTGGTGAGACGGATTAGAACAAAAATAAAAATTGCTGCAGTCTCAAAGGATGTCTCATTTTACGAACGGGTTTCTAAATAATAACGTTATTATTTTACTAAAGTTCGTAAACCGCAGACGTACCGGGAAAAGATTAAGTATACTACATAAGATACTACACCTTAAAGCTAATTCTGTTATGAAAAGTAAAAATGAAAAAAAACGAAAAGTAAAACATTTTAAGTCGATATAATATAATCACAAACTTAAAATAAACATAAAAATAAACTTTAAAGGGGGTATAAAAATAAGGGCGAAAGAATATTTTAGGGTAAAAAACTCATAGCACTGTCAAAAATTAATATTTTTTTAAAATCTTTTGAGGACATTTTAAACTATAGTCAATCATATTCCATGAAAGAGATGGGTTTTTTTAATAAGGACAAAATAATTTTGGAAAAAACATTTTTTGAACAATTTCTTAAATTTTTTCTTAGATTAGCACTGATATTAACAAGTTCATTTAATAATATATTACATATTTTACATTGGGTAAACGACAGTTGAGACGACATTGCGGAACAAGTGAACCCTTGTATCACACCTATCTATACGAGCACGTCTGGCATGTATTTGCGGCATTGATAGTAACTATATGGGGAGCATACCAATGTAAAAACTGTAATATGGTATTAAATGTATTTTTACTTGTTCATATAACAAATAATATATAAATATAAATATAAATAAATAAAATATTTTTAGATGTTTTAAACATTTTTTAAAAATGTCTTAGATTAACACAATCTCAGAAAAAAACTTTAAAAATGTTTTTAAAATATTTTTAATTTTTTTTTATTTTGTTGAAAACTTTTTTATGGAATTTGATTCACTGTTGTTCAAAATGTCCTCTCCTGATATAATTTTTAAAGATATTAATTTTTGACAGTGCTATGAGTTTTTACCATAAAATATAATTTAGCCAAAATAAGCACCAAACTGTATTTTATAAACATGAACACATGAAGACGAATATATATTAGTTAAAAAGTATATAACAAAATAAACCGTAAAAGTTATCGTGTTTGATCGAAAATTGAATTGTTTTGTTTACCTTTCACATGAAAAATAAAAGTGTAAGTATTATTATAGATCAACATACTTACCCCCTCCTCTCCAAAACAAGAAGAGATTCTACTTAGCGAAACGAAATAAAACAAAACATAGTTTTATGACTTCGACATATTTATACGTAACCGATTAATGGCTGCCTGTAGGGTAAGTTTTACCATGTGACGTAATGACATTACTAAATAAATTTTTAAAATGTACTTGCCTGTCAGCATTGCTGTTGTCGAATGTGTTCTTTAAAATACAATGCGGTTATGGAATACGTGTAATTATCATGCAGTCATCATTTCATAATAGAAATTCCATAATCATGGATAGGACGGTGCGGTGAAATTTATTCCACTCTATAAACAACGGTCCCAGTGTTGATGGGGTGCGTGTGAGAACTAATTGTATAGAAAGTGATAATCGTGGCTACCTCTCTTTCGAAGATGGTGTTGGGAGAGGTATTGTTTTGTGTTCGAAATGGAAATGTGATTCACTTTTCGTAAAATACGCATTTGAAAATGTTGTTTGTGTGGAACGGAAATGTGTAGCCTATTTAGTATGTAGTTATTGGTTACTATAGTAAAAGTATGGGGGAGAATAACTTCTTTACTATTTATAAACGGTCTTTACTTATATAAATATATATATATATGTATATATATATATATATATATATATATATATATAAATTGCTTTTATTTTTAAAGCTTTCGCCACCACCCCATTTTTTCTCTAAGTTAAACTTTAATTAATTTTACCCACTTATCACTACCCCCTACAATTCTCCCCTTCATTATAACGACCAATCAGAAAAGATCTTTTTAATTTCTTTACTTTTTTATTTATTTATTTTTTATTTATTTTTTATTATTTTTTTTAATTTTATTTGTATTTATTTATTTTTTTTAATTTACTTTTTATTCTTTCTTTTAATTCGGTTTAATATAAAACGGTGCTATTTTTCTCGTCATTCAGTTCTGAATCGTGGTTGAAGGTACATCTGAGGAGACCAAAATACGGTCGAAATAGACTATCATGTACACAACCGAAATGTGCATCTAATTCATGTCATTTTCAAATTATACTTGCTCTGCTTAATTGGACATCGAGCTCTCTTATTCGGATTCCTATCGAAACCATTCGAACCAGTATACTATATATATATATATATATATATATATATATATATATATATATATATATATTTTCAACAAAATAAAAAATCATTTGGAATTTTTTTTAAATTTAATTTTAAATATAAAAAGATAGGATACGTACATATTTAAAAAGATGTAAAGGAACCACAATTCCATGTATAAAAAATGATAATGAATATTGACTGTAATTCGGGCTTTAATCGCCAAGTTTTTAAAAGTTTTTTAAAATTTGTTTTAGTACAATTTGCACTGAGGATATCCACACTAATAAATAAATAAATGCATAGGAGCATTTTACAAATATCTTCATCTTAGCCAGCACAATTGTCTGCGAAATAAAATAAATAAGTTTGAAAAAAGACGTGAATCTGTCCACTGTAATAATGATGTGGTATTGAAATACATAAAAATACTAAATATAGCATAGCTCTAGCTTTAAACTAATGAGCTACTATAAGTACTTTGTGTTACAAAATTTTAAAAATACACATATATATATATGAAGAATACGTTAAGTATTCTTCATATATATATATGTGTATTTTAAAAATTTTAAAGGTTATTATTAACAAAAACATAGGAACATATATTAATATGTAATAATATTATGAGTTTTCTGAATATCAGTAGAATTGACTTGCTTCTAACAGAAGCAAGATGTCGCACGAAGAGAATAACAGCTCTCTTTAGGTTGAGCACTCTGGTTGGTTTCAAAAATAGCCAGAATAACACCAATGACGTATTCTCGCCTGGTATGAAATATGTTGGGGAACGAGAAATAATTCACACTGGTTGAACATGCTTGCTTTCCACAGAAACAAGATGTAGCGTAAGGCCGGGAGGTCGCCCCAGCCCACCGAGGCGATCAATCTGATTGGATACAAAAATTACCGAGAACGCTCCTGTCTGCATTCCCCAGTAGGTGCGCATCGGGAGATCAACAATAAACCAATCTTCCGCCGAAATGATGTCGCGAACGTATCCTCGAATTAGTATGACAACATTTGGCGAAGCGTACTACTTAGACATTAACGTGAATTATTATATAGACTCGGGAATAGTCGATTGCAAGCCGCTCTCTGAAACGATTCTCAACCTTACAAAGTGATTCAGTAAAAGCGTTGCTTCTATGTTGACCCAAAGCTGCTTCTGTCTGTCTGTAGTTTAGAAGACAAAAGTAATTCATTGTCATCTGTCAAAAGAATTTCTCTTTATTGATCTTCCACGTCTGTTTCTCAAATGTGTTTTCTCTCTCTCCCTCTCTCTCAGATGTGTCTCTCTTTCTCTCTATCGCTCTACATATTTTATCATTTAGTCAGTATTGAATCCTCCCCCTTCCTCTTCCTCTTCATCACCCTCTCTTTCTCTCTTTCCCTCTCTATATATCTATCATTCTCTCTATCTCCCTCTGTCTCTCACACACAAATATCTTTCGCTAACTCTCCATTTTATTCTCGCTCAAAATATGTCATCAAAACATAATCCATCATCTGGTCAGCATTTTATCTTCTCTCTCTCTCTCTCTCACTCTTTCAAATTGTTCTCTCTCTCATTATTGCTCTAAATATGTCATCAGAATATTGTCCATCACTTGGTCAGTAGTGTATCTTCTCCCCCCTCTCTCTCTCTCCCTCTCCCTCATATATCTCTCCCTCACACACAAATATGTTTCACTCTCTATCTTATTTTCGCTCAAAATATGTCATCAGAACATTGTCTATCACTTGGTCAGTATTGTATCCTCTCTTTCCCCCCTTCTCTTATTCTTCCTATCTCCCTCTCTCTCTCACACACAAATATGCGCCGTTCACTCTCTATCTTAATCTCGTTCAAATAATATTATCAGAACAATGCCCATCACTTGGTCAGTATTGTATCCTCTCTCTCCCCTCTCTCGCTCTTTCTTTGTCCCTCTCTCTCTCTATCTCTTTTCTCTCTCTCTCTCTCTCTCTCTATCTATCTCTCTCTCTGTCCTTCACACACAAATATGTGTCGCTTACTCTCTATCTTATTCTCGCTCAAAATATGTCATCAAAACATTGTCCGTCACTTGGTCAGCATTTTACGGTTGCTTTGTCCTTTTAATAAGAAGGAAAACAACTTCCTCTCTTCAAAGCATGTTTTGACTTCCTTCACATCAGAGAAAACATCATTTATTCATCATAACATGGTAAAGGATTTATTGATAAAAAGGAAGAAAAGGCGCTTAAAAATATGTCACAAAGTGTCCAGCATTGCTTAGCTTAATAAATTGTCGTACGAACATATCGACAATGTATGTTTTTTTTTAATCGCTAAATAAAACAACGAATGCATTCCATTCATTTTGTTTGGACAATTAAACCAAAATCTTTATAACTAGCGGGATCCCGTGGAAATTCAACTTTGCTTTTTACATCATTCTGTATAATTTACAGTTAATAATAATATTCCTTTTCAAATAATAAATCTCGATCAGGATCAATACTTTTTAGCTTACTAAGAGTAATTGTCATTGTTAGTTATATACTTTAAATGAATAGAACGAATGGCTCTTCTTTATATATTTTTTTAAAGTGTAACAACTTAATTCTTTTTTAAGACAATAGATATTCTTTGCTTCTTAGCGTAAAAATAATTGTCAACTAAATATTCTTCAAATTAATATAACGAATATCACCGTTTAAAATGTATTCATTTCAAATTGTACTGTTTTAGTCGACGGGTGGCATAATTTGATTTTGGAACAATGTATTTTAAAATGAGTAATGTCGTGTGTTTTTTTAATCTTAGCGACATTATATTATTCACCGATCTTTGCTGGTCGGATTATCTCATTTTTAATGTATGTGAAAAGCGTTTACATACATAGAAACAAACATGCAATTCCTTAGCATGTTATTATATAGATAAAGAATAACTAATTTTCCAAGATAAACAAACTGTATGTTTATGTTTTTTACTTAGAGATACTTATCCTTATGTTTTGAAATTTTTAAGATTAGATGGATTATTTGGGTCATTCGGACTAATGTTCTTATCTTGGATGGAAAGTTGCGGTTTGTAATCACGTTGGGGTCACCATTTTATAATAGAAGTGGTAAATAGGGTAAGAGATATCCATCTTCATCATAATAAAAGTTAGCTGTTGAAATAAGGTTCATTTGACTCTATGTTAAAAACAATTGGATAGAATTACAGTCCGATTGATAGATGAAATAAGTAGATGATAACATTGAATACTTTTCATTTTGGGCTGTGATGAAAAGGAATTAAAAACATCTAACAGTCAATCTTTACAAAAAAGGCGGTACTGTGCTGGGCGCGGTCGTCTCACACGTTGTGCCGGTCCAAAGTTTTTTTCAGCTCACTCAGTGCTGTAAGGAAGACCTCTAATTCACAAGTAAAACCATGAGTCTATTCTTTAGTCAACCTAACCAAGCAAAAGTTAGATAAATAACAATTAAAACTCCAATTATATAGTCTGGCCTGTGAAAGTAGCCCATAAGAGTGTAAAGCAATGTCGTATCTAAAGCTGCCTTGGCCATTATAATAAATAAAAAAGAGTGTGCCAGTAACAATGAAAACAACGAGTTACTTCGGTTAACTGTATAAGCAGCCTCAATGTGGCTCTATAACAAAATGCCCCTCCCCAAAATACGGCATTGAAGCAGATCATAAAAGAAACTTGTATCCCTAACTGTATAATAAAGACCAATGTCAATTTATTTGCATGTGATAAAGCTCTCTTTCTTGTCTCCAAACTTATATAATATCATTATAATATAAGAGTGGTGATTTTCATTTTTAAAGAATCAGATCTTTCCGAAACCATTCCCAAATCATTAGAGATTGAGGGAATAGCCCGCTTTCTAAAAATCATTTTGTCTCATATCACGCGTATTAGTTTATGACCTGATTCTATTAGTCAACGGGCCAATCTTGATTATCACTGGTCCATAGTGAATGCATATGTTTTTATGTTAGTAGTGGCTTATAATTCAGTATCCTGCTGTCATAATCGAGATTATAGAATCCTTGCTATAGCTACACAATTACATTCCAGTCTTTCAAAATTTCACCACAATTGCTAAATATATTTGAGATAAGCATTCTATTCTAGACGTTGTCTTGGAGCTTTGATTGCGTTTGAGTGTTATTGTAGAAGTTCGTCTCATTTTCGAGAATCCCATCTAGACAAAAATCTCTTTGTAAGTCTAGCCAACTTCCCAGAAGGCATGAATGGTGGCTTTTGGTGCTTCAACATATCATTAACTCCTGTAAGTTATTATACTAGGATATAATAAACTGAACGCAGAAAATTTAACTATTTTTAAACAGAAAATTTGATACTAAGAATATACATGAAAATTCTATAATGTAAATCATAAAATAAATTTAAAGCATCATAAGGAAATGTTCTATGATTTACATATATGTAATTAAATACAGTTAAGAAAGAAACTATCAAATGTTAAACATATTTATGCGATAAATATGAGTCCGTTCAATTTCATTGAATTGTCATATTATTTATATAAATACTATATATGGCGAAAGAGAGTAAGATAATATATATATATATATGTGTGTGTGTGTGTGTGTGTGTGTGTGTGTGTGTGTGTGTGTGTGTGTGTGTGTGTGTGTGTGTATGTGTGTGTATTAGATCACCCGTGCCTCGGCGTTGCTCGAGAAATTCGAATAACTTAAGAAATTGCTTGCCAAGTCTGTAACTATTGAATTATCTGATGCTTATGATTGGACATATATAACCTCTTTGTAATATAGCAGAAAAAATTCCAGCAGAGTACTCGATTAATTGAGAATTAAAATAAAAAATTAATAAATTGAGAGCGTAATATTTATTTATTTTGGTACAGAAAAATTAGTACAACATTCGTACCATCGGTTTCAAGCACAGAAGGACTTAACCATATGTTTCGGAAATGTGAAGTTACGTGGCACTCGAGATCACACGTTACTTCACATTTCCGAAACAGATGACAACAGAAGCTGAAGAGAGCCGGATGGCTAAGCCCTTCTGTGTTTGAAACCGACGGTACGAATGTTGTACTGATTTTTCTGTACAAAAATAAATAAATATATATATATATATATATTTATATATATATAAATATATATATGTATATATATATATATATATATATATATATATATATATATCCAATTAGAGATAATATTATACATGTGAGATGTGATATTAGCATTAACATTTAGGTTTAATATATAAAAGAATGTGTTGTTTTTACTTTTATTTTATTTTTTGTCAATTGGTATTTTGAAACTAGTCATTGTATTTCTGTTCCATTTCTGTCCAATCGTGGTTGGTTCTCGTAAATGAAAACATATGTGATAAAAATGAAGACGCTGATTTGTTGCGATCAGAAAAAAAACTTCCATTATCGTTTTTTTTATTTCATATTTTACCTTTTATTTTCTTTCTTGTTTTTAGGTTTCTGTCGTTTAATATTTATATTTTATCTTAGCAAATCGTAGCAGTTATAAATAAACACAAACACTATTTAGGCGGAGAATTGAGTAAAGATTTACAGAAGACAAGATATTTTATATATATATATATATATATATATATATATAGAGAGAGAGAGAGATATATATATATATATAAAAGGAAATGGCTGTTTGCTTGAAACGTTGCTGGTAAACAAGTAAGTATGAAGGTGAGAATAACGAGGCAAGAGCAATGCATTATACCACATGAGGTTGTACAAAAGTAGCGAGGAAATTATCAACTTATAAATTATAGGTCGAAATTTTTATTTCATTTTATTTTTTTTTAATTTAATTTAAAAATAATTATTTGATTTTTTTTTTAGACTCTGTAAAATATTTTTAATCCACGCATTCGATATTTCATTTGAAATATTTAAAGTAATCGTAATGTAACAATATATAGAGGCGGGTGAGTAAAGATAGGGTTTGTATTGTAGTAAATGTCTACGTAAAATTAAAACAGTAAGTAAAATGGAATATTCGAATTATAATTCGCGTGCGAGCTACTTGTGTCGGCAGTGACGCCACAGACTGCTCTTACATGGCGAATGAGAAGCGAAAATCTTTCTTGTTTCAGTGAGTCACCAAATAAAGAAGTTGGGTTCGGATAGCTGCTGTCTTCTTTTGGGGAGATGGGGTTATGTATTTTATGCACACACATGTACGTATGCTATAAAGAAACATAAACCTCAAATTTCACGTGTGATTTTTTAAAATTAATACTGTTTATGTAAGCTGTTGTATGATGAGAAGAAGAAGAAGACAACAACGAAAAAGAGAAAGTTGAACTTAGGCTGCCACATCACCACTGCGATTACCAAAATTCGACCAGCTGATTCTGCCAACGAAGTGGACGAACCGTAGAGATCGAGTATGATACCCCAGCGATGGGAAAGGCTCCTCCAGCTATGCAAAATCTGCTGGTGCGAGGTCCGGGGAACATACTCTGTATGCATCTTATTCTTTTGCGTTTTGTTGCTCTTCAGAATGTGTTGAATATTCTTTCCGTTATGCGTCTTTATGACTTGATCTCGATTCCCCACGTATGAAAATTTTTGAGCGCCATCTTCGATACTGTCTTAGTTGTGGCTGGCCAACAAGGGTGAATTGATGTCTACTTGATATGCTTCGTTGCCGTTACACACCGTTTCGTATATCTTCCTTCATGCAACTTTAACATCTGTAACCGTGATAACCAGGTTGAACAAATCAGAAGTCGACTTTGTTAGCTGGTGCCTCGTTGCTAGTTTTAATACTCTTCTTCCTCTTAATTTAAAGAGCAGTCCTCTCTTTTCAAACTTCATAACTGCGTATGTAGTGTTAGATACTTTAATTTAAGGGGAGGGGGAGTTGT
This sequence comes from Sepiola atlantica, assembly GCA_963556195.1. NCBI lineage: Eukaryota > Metazoa > Mollusca > Cephalopoda > Sepiida > Sepiolidae > Sepiola > Sepiola atlantica. Next base: position 213,168,264 of record OY744516.1, read on the forward strand.
CTGCTCTGTCCCCGAACAATTACAGAGACATCAGGCTGAAAGAGAGTGAAGGTATTTCCGCTTCCTGACATGCTCTCTCTTTCTCTCTTTCCTCTTGGATTTCAGTTGAGACGAACGAGTTTTCTGATGGCCAGTGTATGGACTGATGTTAACGCATTCCCCATTCGCGGAATACGTAAAGCAACCACGGTTCACATATAATCATGAAGTGATAGATCATTCGAAACCCATTTTCCAACTTTTTGATCGTTACCCAAGTATATTATTTTATTATTATATCGATCGTTCCAAAAGATGTTATCACAAATAAAATAGAATTATTGGATAACGTGTTAAATACCTTCACCCAAGTATATTATTGTTATTATTATATCGATCGTTACCCAAGTATATTATTTTTATTATTATATCGATCGTTACCCAAGAATATTATTGTTATTATTATATCGATCGTTCTCTCTGTTTAAAATAAAAGATCGTATAGATATCTTTGAGGTCACTGAACAAAATATTACTAATTCAGAAGCTAAGGGAGTTTCTGACGTTTTCTTATATATTCGTCTAATTTATCAGATTGAAGGATCGGTGTTCTCCAATGTAAATCTTTAATTTCTTTTCGCTAAGACTCAGTGCCATTTCCAACTTCCAATTCCAGAATTGAACGCACACTAATATAAATATTCTTTATCTTTATCGATGTTACTTCTCAAGTGCTGAACGGTTATTCCTGGTGTCATTATAAGGGGTTCGATATCCTATCGGATAGAGCTATATCAGTAATTAACGATTGTAAAATGTACTAAACACTTCACTACAGTTTCACGACACTACCGATCATTAAAAGTGTATATGAATGCAATCAAACCTAGATTGCTTCCAATTCGATATATTTCTGATAATATGTGATACCGTGAAACTGAAAAAATGTTAAGTTAAGTACATTTTATTATCATTTATTATTTATGAATAAACTGGAAGTATACCCGTCCCAGGATAGGTAAAGTTAATTCCCCGAACAGTTTTGCACCACTTTTATGTTTCCTAACAAAGATTAAAACAATCGCATGATGATATTAAACATTATGTATAGAAACCTTTTTCCAATTCTAGTAAAAACCCATTACATAATTTTTATTCTAGAAAGTGTCTAAAATCAGGGCTTAAGTTAAAGGAGTATTAAGAAAAAATTGCAATTAACGTACCTTTGCTTAATTTGTGTTTAATGCTTATAGATAAAATTTTATGTAAATATGAAACATTTGAATTTGTGGCAATATTATCTTCTCTAAAATGCATTTAAAATATTCCAATGAAACTGAAATTTAGGGGATATCTAATTATTTAGGTTTAATACTTATTGTTAACATTTTCTACCGATATCTCATTTGTTTTATTTGTTTTCTTTGGAATTTCTGTTCTAGTCGAAGTTGTTCTTGTTAGTGTTTTGTGGTGCTCAACATGCGATTTTTAAATTTCTTAATTTCCTGACTTAAAATAGGATTCCGACATTATCTTGTTTTTTACACGGTCGTAACTTTTCCCACTGGATAAATTCTTAACTTCTTAGCGTGAGAAAAAAGATAATCAAACTTATTTACACGTTCATGATTAAACAATAAAAACTGACGAAAAATTGCGGCAATCTTGTTCTTTATTTCGTGGTTAAACGATTTATATTTCAAAATGTCGTGTTGGTAAATAACTTGGCATCTTTTTCATCAAGAACGAAAACTTTTTTGAAATCCTATTTTCTATCGTTGGAGACTTTCCTTTTGCAGATTTTGTACAGCTAAACATCTACTAATGCTTTTAACTTCTCGTTGTGACTTTTGTACTTAATAGTCTTTTTTTTAAATGCAACATCGTTTGTTGTAGTAATGGTTATTTTGTATCCGACATAAGTCCGAGTTCTCGTCGCCAGTGTTGTGTGCGATATAAATTCAGTTTATGTTGTGTCCGAGTTTCTCGTTGCCAGTGTTTTGTGCGATATGAATTCAGTTTATGTTGTGTCCGAGTTTCTCGTCGCCAGTGTTGTGTGCGACATGAATTCACTTTATGTTGTGTCCGAGTTCTCGTCGCCAGTGTTGTGTGCGATATAAATTCAGTTTATGTTGTGTCCGAGTTTCTCGTCGCCAGTGCTGTGTGCGACATGAATTCAGTTTATGTTGTCACAGAGTTTCTCGTGGCCAGTGTTGTGTGCGACAGAAATTCAGTTTATGTTGTGTCCGAGTTCTCGTCGCCAGTGTTGTCTGCGACATGAATTCAGTATATGTTGTGTCCGGGTTTCTCGGCGCCAGTGTTGTGTGCGACAGAAATTCAGTTTATGTTGTGTCCGAGTTCTCGTCGCCAGTGTTGTGTGCGACATGAATTCAGTATATGTTGTGTCCGAGTTTCCGTCGCCAGTGTTGTGTGCGACATGAATTCAGTTTATGTTGTGTCCGAGTTCTCGTCGCCAGTGTTGTGTGCGACATGAATTCAGTATATGTTGTGTCCGAGTTCTCGTCGCCAGTGTTGTGTGCGATATAAATTCAGTTTATGTTGTGTCCGAGTTTCTCGTTGCCAGTGTTTTGTGCGATATGAATTCAGTTAATGTTGTGTCCGAGTTTCTCGTCGCCAGTGTTGTGTGCGACATGAATTCACTTTATGTTGTGTCCGAGTTCTCGTCGCCAGTGTTGTGTGCGATATAAATTCAGTTTATGTTGTGTCCGAGTTTCTCGTCGCCAGTGCTGTGTGCGACATGAATTCAGTTTATGTTGTCACAGAGTTTCTCGTCGCCATTGTTGTGTGCGACAGAAATTCAGTTTATGTTGTGTCCGAGTTCTCGTCGCCAGTGTTGTCTGCGACATGAATTCAGTATATGTTGTGTCCGGGTTTCTCGGCGCCAGTGTTGTGTGCGACAGAAATTCAGTTTATGTTGTGTCCGAGTTCTCGTACCCAGTGTTGTGTGCGACATGAATTTAGTATATGTTGTGTCCGAGTTTCCGTCGCCAGTGTTGTGTGCGACATGAATTCAGTTTATGTTGTGTCCGAGTTCTCGTCGCCAGTGTTGTGTGCGACATGAATTCAGTATATGTTGTGTCCGAGTTCTCGTCGCCAGTGTTGTGTGCGACATGAATTCAGTTTATGTTGTGTCCGAGTTCTCGTCGCCAGTGTTGTGTGCGACATAAATTCAGTTTATGTTGTGTCCGAGTTCTCGTCGCCAGTGTTGTGTGCGACATGAATTCAGTATATGTTGTGTCCGAGTTCTCGTCGCCAGTGTTGTGCGCGACATGAATTCAGTTTATGTTGTGTCCGAGTTCTCGTCGCCAGTGTTGTGTGCGACATGAATTCAGTTTATGTTGTGTCCGAGTTCTCGTCGCCAGTGTTGTGTGCGACATGAATTCAGTTTATGTTGTGTCCGAGTTCTCGTCGCCAGTGTTGTGTGCGACATGAATTCAGTTTATGTTGTGTCCGAGTTCTCGTCGCCAGTGTTGTGTGCGACATGAATTCAGTTTATGTTGTGTCCGAGTTCTCGTCGCCAGTGTTGTGTGCGACATGAATTCAGTTTATGTTGTGTCCGAGTTCTCGTCGCCAGTGTTGTGTGCGACATGAATTCAGTTTATGTTGTGTCCGAGTTTCTCGTTGCCAGTGTTGTGTGCGACATGAATTCAGTTTATGTTGTGTCCGAGTTTGTCGTCGCCTGAGTTGTTTGCGATATAAATTCAGTTTATGTTGTGTCCGAGTTTCTCGTTGCCAGTGTTTTGTGCGATATAAATTCAGTTTATGTTGTGTCCGAGTTTCTCGTTGCCAGTGTTTTGTGCGACATGAATTCAGTTTATGTTGTGTCCGAGTTCTCGTCGCCAGTGTTGTGTGCGACATGAATTCAGTTTATGTTGTGTCCGAGTTCTCGTCGCCAGTGTTGTGTGCGACATGAATTCAGTTTAGGTTGTGTCCGAGTTCTCGTCGCCAGTGTTGTGTGCGATATAAATTCAGTTAATGTTGTGTCCGAGTTTCTCGTCGCCAGTGCTGTGTGCGACATGAATTCAGTTTATGTTGTCACAGAGTTTCTCGTGGCCAGTGTTGTGTGCGACAGAAATTCAGTTTATGTTGTGTCCGAGTTCTCGTCGCCAGTGTTGTGTGCGACATGAATTCAGTTTATGTTGTGTCCGAGTTCTCGTCGCCAGTGTTGTGTGCGACATTAATTCAGTTTATGTTGTGTCCGATTTCTCGTCGCCAGTGTTGTGTGCGACATGAAATCAGTTTATGTTGTGTACGAATTTCTCGTCGCAAGTGTTGTGTGCGACATGAATTTAGTATATGTTGTGTCCGAGTTTGTCGTCGCCAGTGTTGTGTGCGACATGAATTCAGTTTATGTTGTGTCCGAGTTCTCGTCGCCAGTGTTGTGTGCGACATGAATTCAGTTTATGTTGTGTCCGAGTTCTCGTCGCCAGTGTTGTGTGCGACATGAATTCAGTTTATGTTGTGTCCGAGTTCTCGTCGCCAGTGTTGTGTGCGACATGAATTCAGTTTATGTTGTGTCCGAGTTCTCGTCGCCAGTGTTGTGTGCGACATGAATTCAGTTTATGTTGTGTCCGAGTTCTCGTCGCCAGTGTTGTGTGCGACATGAATTCAGTTTATGTTGTGTCCGAGTTCTCGTCGCCAGTGTTGTGTGCGACATGAATTCAGTTTATGTTGTGTCCGAGTTCTCGTCGCCAGTGTTGTGTGCGACATGAATTCAGTATATGTTGTGTCCGAGTTCTCGTCGCCAGTGTTGTGTGCGATATAAATTCAGTTTATGTTGTGTCCGAGTTTCTCGTTGCCAGTGTTTTGTGCGATATGAATTCAGTTAATGTTGTGTCCGAGTTTCTCGTCGCCAGTGTTGTGTGCGACATGAATTCACTTTATGTTGTGTCCGAGTTCTCGTCGCCAGTGTTGTGTGCGATATAAATTCAGTTTATGTTGTGTCCGAGTTTCTCGTCGCCAGTGCTGTGTGCGACATGAATTCAGTTTATGTTGTCACAGAGTTTCTCGTGGCCATTGTTGTGTGCGACAGAAATTTAGTTTATGTTGTGTCCGAGTTCTCGTCGCCAGTGTTGTCTGCGACATGAATTCAGTATATATTCTGTCCGGGTTTCTCGGCGCCAGAGTTGTGTGCGACAGAAATTCAGTTTATGTTGTGTCCGAGTTCTCGTACCCAGTGTTGTGTGCGACATGAATTCAGTTTATGTTGTGTCCGAGTTTCCGTAGCCAGTGTTGTGTGCGACATGAATTCAGTTTATGTTGTGTCCGAGTTCTCGTCGCCAGTGTTGTGTGCGACATGAATTCAGTATATGTTGTGTCCGAGTTCTCGTCGCCAGTGTTGTGTGCGACATGAATTCAGTTTATGTTGTGTCCGAGTACTCGACGCCAGTGTTGTGTGCGACATAAATTCAGTTTATGTTGTGTCCGAGTTCTCGTCGCCAGTGTTGTGTGCGACATGAATTCAGTATATGTTGTGTCCGAGTTCTCGTCGCCAGTGTTGTGCGCGACATGAATTCAGTTTATGTTGTGTCCGAGTTCTTGTCGCCAGTGTTGTGTGCGACATGAATTCAGTTTATGTTGTGTCCGAGTTCTCGTCGCCAGTGTTGTGTGCGACATGAATTCAGTTTATGTTGTGTCCGAGTTCTCGTCGCCAGTGTTGTGTGCGACATGAATTCAGTTTATGTTGTGTCCGAGTTCTCGTCGCCAGTGTTGTGTGCGACATGAATTCAGTTTATGTTGTGTCCGAGTTCTCGTCGCCAGTGTTGTGTGCGACATGAATTCAGTTTATGTTGTGTCCGAGTTCTCGTCGCCAGTGTTGTGTGCGACATGAATTCAGTTTATGTTGTGTCCGAGTTTCTCGTTGCCAGTGTTGTGTGCGACATGAATTCAGTTTATGTTGTGTCCGAGTTTGTCGTCGCCTGTGTTGTTTGCGATATAAATTCAGTTTATGTTGTGTCCGAGTTTCTCGTTGCCAGTGTTTTGTGCGATATAAATTCAGTTTATGTTGTGTCCGAGTTTCTCGTTGCCAGTGTTTTGTGCGACATTAATTCAGTTTATGTTGTGTCCGAGTTCTCGTCGCCAGTGTTGTGTGCGACATGAATTCAGTTTATGTTGTGTCCGAGTTCTCGTCGCCAGTGTTGTGTGCGACATGAATTCAGTTTAGGTTGTGTCCGAGTTCTCGTCGCCAGTGTTGTGTGCGACATAAATTCAGTTAATGTTGTGTCCGAGTTTCTCGTCGCCAGTGCTGTGTGCGACATGAATTCAGTTTATGTTGTCACAGAGTTTCTCGTGGCCAGTGTTGTGTGCGAAGAAATTCAGTTTATGTTGTGTCCGAGTTCTCGTCGCCAGTGTTGTCTGCGACATGAATTCAGTTTATGTTGTGTCCGGGTTTCTCGGCGCCAGTGTTGTGTGCGACAGAAATTCAGTTTATGTTGTGTCCGAGTTCTCGTCGCCAGTGTTGTGTGCGACATGAATTCAGTATATGTTGTGTCCGAGTTTCCGTCGCCAGTGTTGTGTGCGACATGAATTCAGTTTATGTTGTGTCCGAGTTCTCGTCGCCAGTGTTGTGTGCGACATGAATTCAGTTTATGTTGTGTCCGAGTTCTCGTCGCCAGTGTTGTGTGCGACATGAATTCAGTTTATGTTGTGTCCGAGTTCTCGTCGCCAGTGTTGTGTGCGACATAAATTCAGTTTATGTTGTGTCCGATTTCTCGTCGCCAGTGTTGTGTGCGACATGAAATCAGTTTATGTTGTGTACGAATTTCTCGTCGCAAGTGTTGTGTGCGACATGAATTTAGTATATGTTGTGTCCGAGTTTGTCGTCGCCAGTGTTGTGTGCGACATGAATTCAGTTTATGTTGTGTCCGAGTTCTCGTCGCCAGTGTTGTGTGCGACATGAATTCAGTTTATGTTGTGTCCGAGTTCTCGTCGCCAGTGTTGTGTGCGACATGAATTCAGTTTATGTTGTGTCCGAGTTCTCGTCGCCAGTGTTGTGTGCGACATGAATTCAGTTTATGTTGTGTCCGAGTTCTCGTCGCCAGTGTTGTGTGCGACATGAATTCAGTTTATGTTGTGTCCGAGTTCTCGTCGCCAGTGTTGTGTGCGACATGAATTCAGTTTATGTTGTGTCCGAGTTTCTCGTCGCCAGTGTTGTGTGCGACATGAATTCAGTTTATGTTGTGTCCGAGTTCTCGTCGCCAGTTTTGTGTGCGACATGAATTCATTTTATGTTGTGTCCGAGTTCTCGTCGCCAGTGTTGTGTGCGACATGAATTCAGTTTATGTTGTGTCCGAGTTTGTCGTCGCCTGTGTTGTTTGCGACATGAATTCAGTTTATGTTGTGTCCGAGTTCTCGTCGCCAGTGTTGTGTGCGACATGAATTCAGTATATGTTGTGTCCGAGTTCTCGTCGCCAGTGTTGTGTGCGACATGAATTCAGTTTATGTTGTGTCCGAGTTCTCGTCGCCAGTGTTGTGTGCGACATGAATTCAGTTTATGTTGTGTCCGAGTTCTCGTCGCCAGTGTTGTGTGCGACATGAATTCAGTTTATGTTGTGTCCGAGTTCTCGTCGCCAGTGTTGTGTGCGACATGAATTCAGTTTATGTTGTGTCCGAGTTCTCGTCGCCAGTGTTGTGTGCGACATGAATTCAGTTTATGTTGTGTCCGAGTTCTCGTCGCCAGTGTTGTGTGCGACATAAATTCAGTTTATGTTGTGTCCGAGTTCTCGTCGCCAGTGTTGTGTGCGGCATGAATTCAGTTTATGTTGTGTCCGAGTTCTCGTCGCCAGTGTTGTGTGCGACATGAATTCAGTTTATGTTGTGTCCGAGTTCTCGTCGCCAGTGTTGTGTGCGACATGAATTCATTTTATGTTGTGTCCGAGTTCTCGTCGCCAGTGTTGTGTGCGACATGAATTCAGTTTATGTTGTGTCCGAGTTCTCGTCGCCAGTGTTGTGTGCGACATGAATTCAGTTTATGTTGTGTCCGAGTTCTCGTCGCCAGTGTTGTGTGCGACATGAATTCAGTTTATGTTGTGTCCGAGTTCTCGTCGCCAGTGTTGTGTGCGACATGAATTCAGTTTATGTTGTGTCCGAGTTCTCGTCGCCAGTGTTGTGTGCGACATGAATTCAGTTTATGTTGTGTCCGAGTTCTCGTCCCCAGTGTTGTGTGCGGCATGAATTCAGTTTATGTTGTGTCCGAGTTTCTCGTCGCCAGTGTTGTGTGCGACATGAATTCAGTTTATGTTGTGTCCGAGTTCTCGTCTCCAGTGTTGTGTGCGACATGAATTCAGTTTATGTTGTGTCCGAGTTCTCGTCGCCAGTGTTGTGTGCGACATGAATTCAGTTTAGGTGGTGTCTGAGTTCTCGTCGCCAGTGTTTTGTGCGACATAAATTCAGTTTATATTGTGTCCGAGTTTCTCGTCGCCAGTGTTGTGTGCGACATGAATTCAGTTTATGTTGTGTCCGAGTTTCTCGTCGCAAGTGTTTTGTTCGAGATGAATTCAGTTTATGTTGTGTACGAGTTTCTCGTCGCTAGTGTTGTGTGCGACATAAATTCAGTTTATGTTGTGTCCGAGTTTCTCGTCGCCAGTGTTGTGTGCAACATGAATTCAGTTTATGTAGTGTCCGAGTGCTCGTCGCCAGTGTTGTGTGCGACATGAATTCAGTTTATGTTGTGTCCGAGTTTCTCGTCGCCAGTGTTTTGTTCGAGATGAATTCAGTTTATGTTGTGTCCGAGTTCTCGTCGCCAGTATTATGTGCGACATGAATTCAGTTTATGTTGTGTCCGAGTTTCTCGTCGCCAGTTTTGTGTGCGACATGAATTCAGTTTATGTTGTGTCCGAGTTTCTCGTCGCCAGTGTTGTGTGCGACATGAATTCAGTTTATGTTGTGTCCGAGTTTCTCGTCGCCAGTATTGTGTGCGACATGAATTCAGTTTATGTTGTGTCCGAGTTTCTCGTCGCCAGTGTTGTGTGCAACATGAATTCAGTTTATGTTGTGTCCGAGTTCTCGTCGCCAGTATTGTGTGCGACATGAATTCAGTTCATGTTGTGTCTGAGTTCTCGTCGCCAGTGTTGTGTGCAACATGAATTCAGTTTATGTTGTGTCCGAGTTTCTCGTCGCCAGTGTTGTGTGCGACATGAATTCAGTTTATGTTGTGTCCGAGTTCTCGTCGCCAGTATTGTGTGCGACATGAATTCAGTTTATGTTGTGTCCGAGTTTCTCGTCGCCAGTGTTGTGTGCAACATGAATTCAGTTTATGTTGTGTCCGAGTTCTCGTCGCCAGTTTTGTGTGCTACATGAATTCAGTTCATGTTGTGTCTGAGTTCTCGTCGCCAGTGTTGTGTGCAACATGAATTCAGTTTATGTTGTGTCCGAGTTTCTCGTCGCCAGTTTTGTGTGCGACATGAATTCAGTTTGTGTTGTGTCCGAGTTCTCGTCGCCAGTGTTGTGTGCGACAGGAATTCAGTTTATGTTGTGTCCGAGTTTCTCGTCGCCAGTTTTGTGTGCGACATGAATTCAGTTTATATTGGGTTAGAGCTCTCGTCGCCAGTGTTGTGTGCGACATAAATTCAGTTTATGGTGTGTCCGAGTTCTCGTCGCCAGTGTTCTGTGCGACATGAATCTAGTTTATGTTTTGTCCGAATTCTCGACGCCAGTGTTGTGTGCGACATAAATTCAGTAGATGTTGTGTCCGAGTTTTCGTCGCCAGTGTTGTTTGCGACATTAATTCAGTTTATGTTGTGTCCGAGTTTCTCGTCGCCAGTTTTGTGTGCGACATGAATTCAGTTTATGTTGTGTCCGAGTTCTCGTCGCCAGTGTTGTGTGCGACATGAATTCAGTTTATGTTGTGTCCGAGTTTCTCGTCGCCAGTATTGTGTGCGACATGAATACAGTTTATGTTGTGTCCGAGTTTCTCGTCGCCAGTGTTGTGTGCAACATGAATTCAGTTTATGTTGTGTCCGAGTTCTCGTCGCCAGTATTGTGTGCGACATGAATTCAGTTCATGTTGTGTCTGAGTTCTCGTCGCCAGTGTTGTGTGCAACATGAATTCAGTTTATGTTGTGTCCGAGTTTCTCGTCGCCAGTGTTGTGTGCGACATGAATTCAGTTTATGTTGTGTCCGAGTTCTCGTCGCCAGTATTGTGTGCGACATGAATTCAGTTTATGTTGTGTCCGAGTTTCTCGTCGCCAGTGTTGTGTGCAACATGAATTCAGTTTATGTTGTGTCCGAGTTCTCGTCGCAAGTTTTGTGTGCTACATGAATTCAGTTCATGTTGTGTCTGAGTTCTCGTCGCCAGTGTTGTGTGCAACATGAATTCAGTTTATGTTGTGTCCGAGTTTCTCGTCGCCAGTTTTGTGTGCGACATGAATTCAGTTTATGTTGTGTCCGAGTTCTCGTCGCCAGTGTTGTGTGCGACATGAATTCAGTTTATGTTGTGTCCGAGTTTCTCGTCGCCAGTTTTGTGTGCGACATGAATTCAGTTTATATTGGGTTAGAGCTCTCGTCGCCAGTGTTGTGTGCGACATAAATTCAGTTTATGGTGTGTCCGAGTTCTCGTCGCCAGTGTTCTGTGCGACATGAATCTAGTTTATGTTTTGTCCGAATTCTCGACGCCAGTGTTGTGTGCGACATAAATTCAGTAGATGTTGTGTCCGAGTTCTCGTCGCCAGTGTTGTTTGCGACATTGATTCAGTTTATGTTGTGTCCGAGTTCTCGTCGCCAGTGTTGTGTGCGACATGAATTCAGTTTATATTGGGTTAGAGTTTCTCGTCGCCAGTGTTGTGTGCGACATGAATTCAGTTTATGTTGTGTCCGAGTTCTCGTCGCCAGTGTTGTGTGCGACATGAATTCAGTTTATGTTGTGTCCGAGTTTCTCGTCGCCAGTTTTGTGTGCGACATGAATTCAGTTTATGTTGTGTCCGAGTTTCTCGTCGCCAGTGTTGTGTGCAACATGAATCCAGTTTATGTTGTGTCCGAGTTTCTCGTCGCCAGTGTTGTGTGCGACATGAATTCAGTTTATGTTGCGTCCGAGTTTCTCGTCGCCAGTGTTGTGTGCGACATGAATTCAGTTTATGTAGTGTCCGAGTTTCTCGTCGCCAGTGTTTTGTTCGAGATGAATTCAGTTTAGGTTGTGTACGAGTTTCTCGTCGCTAGTGTTGTGTGCGACATGAATTCAGTTTATGTTGTGTCCGAGTTTCTCGTCGCCAGTGTTGTGTGCCACATCAATTCAGTTTATGTAGTGTCCGAGTGCTCGTCGCAAGTGTTGTGTGCGACATGAATTCAGTTTATGTTGTGTCCGAGTTTCTCGTCGCCAGTGCTGTGTGCGACATGAATTCAGTTTATGTTGTCACAGAGTTTCTCGTGGCCAGTGTTGTGTGCGACAGAAATTCAGTTTATGTTGTGTCCGAGTTCTCGTCGCCAGTGTTGTCTGCGACATGAATTCAGTATATGTTGTGTCCGGGTTTCTGCGCCAGTGTTGTGTGCGACAGAAATTCAGTTTATGTTGTGTCCGAGTTCTCGTACCCAGTGTTGTGTGCGACATGAATTCAGTATATGTTGTGTCCGAGTTTCCGTCGCCAGTGTTGTGTGCGACATGAATTCAGTTTATGTTGTGTCCGAGTTCTCGTCGCCAGTGTTGTGTGCGACATGAATTCAGTATATGTTGTGTCCGAGTTCTCGTCGCCAGTGTTGTGTGCGACATGAATTCAGTTTATGTTGTGTCCGAGTTCTCGTCGCCAGTGTTGTGTGCGACATAAATTCAGTTTATGTTGTGTCCGAGTTCTCGTCGCCAGTGTTGTGTGCGACATGAATTCAGTATATGTTGTGTCCGAGTTCTCGTCTCCAGTGTTGTGTGCGACATGAATTCAGTTTATGTTGTGCCCGAGTTCTCGTCGCCAGTGTTGTGTGCGACATGAATTCAGTTTATGTTGTGTCCGAGTTCTCGTCGCCAGTGTTGTGTGCGACATGAATTCAGTTTATGTTGTGTCCGAGTTCTCGTCGCCAGTGTTGTGTGCGACATGAATTCAGTTTATGTTGTGTCCGAGTTCTCGTCGCCAGTGTTGTGTGCGACATGAATTCAGTTTATGTTGTGTCCGAGTTCTCGTCGCCAGTGTTGTGTGCGACATGAATTCAGTTTTTGTTGTGTCCGAGTTCTCGTCGCCAGTGTTGTGTGCGACATGAATTCAGTTTATGTTGTGTCCGAGTTTCTCGTTGCCAGTGTTGTGTGCGACATGAATTCAGTTTATGTTGTGTCTGAGTTTGTCGTCGCCTGTGTTGTTTGCGATATAAATTCAGTTTATGTTGTGTCCGAGTTTCTCGTTGCCAGTGTTTTGTGCGATATAAATTCAGTTTATGTTGTGTCCGAGTTTCTCGTTGCCAGTGTTTTGTGCGACATGAATTCAGTTTATGTTGTGTCCGAGTTCTCGTCGCCAGTGTTGTGTGCGACATGAATTCAGTTTATGTTGTGTCCGAGTTCTCGTCGCCAGTGTTGTGTGCGACATGAATTCAGTATATGTTGTGTCCGAGTTCTCGTCGCCAGTGTTGTGTGCGACATGAATTCACTTTATGTTGTGTCCGAGTTCTCGTCGCCAGTGTTGTGTGCGATATAAATTCAGTTTATGTTGTGTCCGAGTTTCTCGTCGCCAGTGCTGTGTGCGACATGAATTCAGTTTATGTTGTCACAGAGTTTCTCGTGGCCAGTGTTGTGTGCGACAGAAATTCAGTTTATGTTGTGTCCGAGTTCTCGTCGCCAGTGTTGTCTGCGACATGAATTCAGTATATGTTGTGTCCGGGTTTCTCGGCGCCAGTGTTGTGTGCGACAGAAATTCAGTTTATGTTGTGTCCGAGTTCTCGTCGCCAGTGTTGTGTGCGACATGAATTCAGTATATGTTGTGTCCGAGTTTCCGTCGCCAGTGTTGTGTGCGACATGAATTCAGTTTATGTTGTGTCCGAGTTCTCGTCGCCAGTGTTGTGTGCGACATGAATTCAGTATATGTTGTGTCCGAGTTCTCGTCGCCAGTGTTGTGTGCGACATGAATTCAGTTTATGTTGTGTCCGAGTTCTCGTCGCCAGTGTTGTGTGCGACATGAATTCAGTTTATGTTGTGTCCGAGTTCTCGTCGCCAGTGTTGTGTGCGACATGAATTCAGTTTATTTTGTGTCCGAGTTCTCGTCGCCAGTGTTGTGTGCGACATGTATTCAGTTTATGTTGTGTCCGAGTTCTCGTCGCCAGTGTTGTGTGCGACATGAATTCAGTTTATGTTGTGTCCGAGTTTCTCGTCGCCAGTGTTGTGTGCGACATGAATTCAGTTTATGTTGTGTCCGAGTTCTCGTCGCCAGTGTTGTGTGCGACATGAATTCAGTATATGTTGTGTCCGAGTTCTCGTCGCCAGTGTTGTGTGCGACATGAATTCAGTTTATGTTGTGTCCGAGTTCTCGTCGCCAGTGTTGTGTGCGACATAAATTCAGTTTATGTTGTGTCCGAGTTCTCGTCGCCAGTGTTGTGTGCGACATGAATTCAGTATATGTTGTGTCCGAGTTCTCGTCTCCAGTGTTGTGTGCGACATGAATTCAGTTTATGTTGTGCCCGAGTTCTCGTCGCCAGTGTTGTGTGCGACATGAATTCAGTTTATGTTGTGTCCGAGTTCTCGTCGCCAGTGTTGTGTGCGAGATGAATTCAGTTTATGTTGTGTCCGAGTTCTCGTCGCCAGTGTTGTGTGCGACATGAATTCAGTTTATGTTGTGTCCGAGTTCTCGTCGCCAGTGTTGTGTGCGACATGAATTCAGTTTATGTTGTGTCCGAGTTCTCGTCGCCAGTGTTGTGTGCGACATGAATTCAGTTTATGTTGTGTCCGAGTTCTCGTCGCCAGTGTTGTGTGCGACATGAATTCAGTTTATGTTGTGTCCGAGTTTCTCGTTGCCAGTGTTGTGTGCGACATGAATTCAGTTTATGTTGTGTCTGAGTTTGTCGTCGCCTGTGTTGTTTGCGATATAAATTCAGTTTATGTTGTGTCCGAGTTTCTCGTTGCCAGTGTTTTGTGCGATATAAATTCAGTTTATGTTGTGTCCGAGTTTCTCGTTGCCAGTGTTTTGTGCGACATGAATTCAGTTTATGTTGTGTCCGAGTTCTCGTCGCCAGTGTTATGTGCGACATGAATTCAGTTTATGTTGTGTCCGAGTTCTCGTCGCCAGTGTTGTGTGCGACATGAATTCAGTATATGTTGTGTCCGAGTTCTCGTCGCCAGTGTTGTGTGCGACATGAATTCACTTTATGTTGTGTCCGAGTTCTCGTCGCCAGTGTTGTGTGCGATATAAATTCAGTTTATGTTGTGTCCGAGTTTCTCGTCGCCAGTGCTGTGTGCGACATGAATTCAGTTTATGTTGTCACAGAGTTTCTCGTGGCCAGTGTTGTGTGCGACAGAAATTCAGTTTATGTTGTGTCCGAGTTCTCGTCGCCAGTGTTGTCTGCGACATGAATTCAGTATATGTTGTGTCCGGGTTTCTCGGCGCCAGTGTTGTGTGCGACAGAAATTCAGTTTATGTTGTGTCCGAGTTCTCGTCGCCAGTGTTGTGTGCGACATGAATTCAGTATATGTAGTGTCCGAGTTTCCGTCGCCAGTGTTGTGTGCGACATGAATTCAGTTTATGTTGTGTCCGAGTTCTCGTCGCCAGTGTTGTGTGCGACATGAATTCAGTATATGTTGTGTCCGAGTTCTCGTCGCCAGTGTTGTGTGCGACATGAATTCAGTTTATGTTGTGTCCGAGTTCTCGTCGCCAGTGTTGTGTGCGACATAAATTCAGTTTATGTTGTGTCCGAGTTCTCGTCGCCAGTGTTGTGTGCAACATGAAATCAGTTTATGTTGTGTACGAATTTCTCGTCGCCAGTGTTGTGTGCGACATGAATTTAGTATATGTTGTGTCCGAGTTTGTCGTCGCCAGTGTTGTGTGCGACATAAATTCAGTTTATGTTGTGTCCGAGTTCTCGTCGCCAGTGTTGTGTGCGACATGAATTCAGTTTATGTTGTGTCCGAGTTCTCGTCGCCAGTGTTGTGTGCGACATGAATTCAGTTTATGTTGTGTCCGAGTTCTCGTCGCCAGTGTTGTGTGCGACATGAATTCAGTTTATTTTGTGTCCGAGTTCTCGTCGCCAGTGTTGTGTGCGACATGTATTCAGTTTATGTTGTGTCCGAGTTCTCGTCGCCAGTGTTGTGTGCGACATGAATTCAGTTTATGTTGTGTCCGAGTTTCTCGTCGCCAGTGTTGTGTGCGACATGAATTCAGTTTATGTTGTGTCCGAGTTCTCGTCGCCAGTGTTGTGTGCGACATGAATTCATTTTATGTTGTGTCCGAGTTCTCGTCGCCAGTGTTTGTGTGCGACATGAATTCAGTTTATGTTGTGTCCGAGTTTGTCGTCGCCTGTGTTGTTTGCGACATGAATTCAGTTTATGTTGTGTCCGAGTTCTCGTCGCCAGTGTTGTGTGCGACATGAATTCAGTTTATGTTGTGTCCGAGTTCTCGTCGCCAGTGTTGTGTGCGACATGAATTCAGTTTATGTTGTGTCCGAGTTCTCGTCGCCAGTGTTGTGTGCGACATGAATTCAGTTTATGTTGTGTCCGAGTTCTCGTCGCCAGTGTTGTGTGCGACATGAATTCAGTGTATGGTGTGTCCGAGTTCTCGTCGCCAGTGTTGTGTGCGACATGAATTCAGTTTATGTTGTGTCCGAGTTCTCGTCGCCAGTGTTGTGTGCGACATGAATTCAGTTTATGTTGTGTCCGAGTTCTCGTCGCCAGTGTTGTGTGCGACATGAATTCAGTTTATGTTGTGTCCGAGTTCTCGTCGCCAGTGTTGTGTGCGACATGAATTCATTTTATGTTGTGTCCGAGTTCTCGTCGCCAGTGTTGTGTGCGACATGAATTCAGTTTATGTTGTGTCCGAGTTCTCGTCGCCAGTGTTGTGTGCGACATGAATTCAGTTTATGTTGTGTCCGAGTTCTCGTCGCCAGTGTTGTGTGCGACATGAATTCAGTTTATGTTGTGTCCGAGTTCTCGTCGCCAGTGTTGTGTGCGACATGAATTCAGTTTATGTTGTGTCCGAGTTCTCGTCGCCAGTGTTGTGTGCGACATGAATTCAGTTTATGTTGTGTCCGAGTTCTCGTCGACAGTGTTGTGTGCGGCATGAATTCAGTTTATGTTGTGTCCGAGTTTCTCGTCGCCAGTGGTTTGTGCGACATGAATTCAGTTTATGTTGTGTCCGAGTTCTCGTCGCCAGTGTTCTGTGCGACATGAATTCAGTTTATGTTGTGTCCGAGTTCTCGTCGCCAGTGTTGTGTGCGACATGAATTCAGTTTAGGTTGTGTTTGAGTTCTCGTCGCCAGTGTTTTGTGCGACATAAATTCAGTTTATATTGTGTCCGAGTTTCTCGTCGCCAGTGTTGTGTGCGACATGAATTCAGTTTATGTTGTGTCCGAGTTTCTCGTCGCAAGTGTTTTGTTCGAGATGAATTCAGTTTATGTTGTGTACGAGTTTCTCGTCGCTAGTGTTGTGTGCGACATGAATTCAGTTTATGTTGTGTCCGAGTTTCTCGTCGCCAGTGTTGTGTGCAACATGAATTCAGTTTTTGTAGTGTCCGAGTGCTCGTCGCCAGTGTTGTGTGCGACATGAATTCAGTTTATGTTGTGTCCGAGTTTCTCGTTGCCAGTGTTTTGTTCGAGATGAATTCAGTTTATGTTGTGTCCGAGTTCTCGTCGCCAGTATTATGTGCGACATGAATTCAGTTTATGTTGTGTCCGAGTTTCTCGTCGCCAGTTTTGTGTGCGACATGAATTCAGTTTATGTTGTGTCCGAGTTTCTCGTCGCCAGTGTTGTGTGCGACATGAATTCAGTTTATGTTGTGTCCGAGTTTCTCGTCGCCAGTGTTGTGTGCAACATGAATTCAGTTTATGTTGTGTCCGAGTTCCCGTCGCCAGTATTGTGTGCGACATGAATTCAGTTCATGTTGTGTCTGAGTTCTCGTCGCCAGTGTTGTGTGCAACATGAATTCAGTTTATGTTGTGTCCGAGTTCTCGTCGCCAGTGTTGTGTGCGACATGAATTCAGTTTATGTTGTGTCCGAGTTTCTCGTCGCCAGTGTTGTGTGCAACATGAATTCAGTTTATGTTGTGTCCGAGTTCTCGTCGCCAGTTTTGTGTGCGACATGAATTCAGTTTATGTTGTGTCCGAGTTCTCGTCGCCAGTGTTGTGTGCGACATGAATTCATTTTATGTTGTGTCCGAGTTCTCGTCGCCAGTGTTGTGTGCGACATGAATTCAGTTTATGTTGTGTCCGAGTTCTCGTCGCCAGTGTTGTGTGCGACATGAATTCCGTTTATGTTGTGTCCGAGTTCTCGTCGCCAGTGTTGTGTGCGACATGAATTCAGTTTATGTTGTGTCCGAGTTCTCGTCGCCAGTGTTGTGTGCGGCATGAATTCAGTTTATGTTGTGTCCGAGTTCTCGTCGCCAGTGTTGTGGTCGACATGAATTCATTTTATGTTGTGTCCGAGTTCTCGTCGCCAGTGTTGTGTGCGACATGAATTCAGTTCATGTTGTGTCCGAGTTCTCGTCGCCAGTGTTCTGTGCGACATGAATTCATTTTATGTTGTGTCCGAGTTCTCGTCGCCAGTGTTGTGTGCGACATGAATTCAGTTTATGTTGTGTCCGAGTTCTCGTCGCCAGTGTTGTGTGCGACATGAATTCAGTTTATGTTGTGTCCGAGTTCTCGTCGCCAGTGTTGTGTGCGACATGAATTCAGTTTATGTTGTGTCCGAGTTCTCGTCGCCAGTGTTGTGTGCGACATGAATTCAGTTTATGTTGTGTCCGAGTTCTCGTCGCCAGTGTTGTGTGCGACATGAATTCAGTTTATGTTGTGTCCGAGTTCTCGTCGACAGTGTTGTGTGCGGCATGAATTCAGTTCATGTTGTGTCCGAGTTTCTCGTCGCCAGTGGTTTGTGCGACATGAATTCAGTTTATGTTGTGTCCGAGTTCTCGTCGCCAGTGTTCTGTGCGACATGAATTCAGTTTATGTTGTGTCCGAGTTCTCGTCGCCAGTGTTGTGTGCGACATGAATTCAGTTTAGGTTGTGTTTGAGTTCTCGTCGCCAGTGTTTTGTGCGACATAAATTCAGTTTATATTGTGTCCGAGTTTCTCGTCGCCAGTGTTGTGTGCGACATGAATTCAGTTTATGTTGTGTCCGAGTTTCTCGTCGCAAGTGTTTTGTTCGAGATGAATTCAGTTTATGTTGTGTACGAGTTTCTCGTCGCTAGTGTTGTGTGCGACATGAATTCAGTTTATGTTGTGTCCGAGTTTCTCGTCGCCAGTGTTGTGTGCAACATGAATTCAGTTTTTGTAGTGTCCGAGTGCTCGTCGCCAGTGTTGTGTGCGACATGAATTCAGTTTATGTTGTGTCCGAGTTTCTCGTTGCCAGTGTTTTGTTCGAGATGAATTCAGTTTATGTTGTGTCCGAGTTCTCGTCGCCAGTATTATGTGCGACATGAATTCAGTTTATGTTGTGTCCGAGTTTCTCGTCGCCAGTTTTGTGTGCGACATGAATTCAGTTTATGTTGTGTCCGAGTTTCTCGTCGCCAGTGTTGTGTGCGACATGAATTCAGTTTATGTTGTGTCCGAGTTTCTCGTCGCCAGTGTTGTGTGCAACATGAATTCAGTTTATGTTGTGTCCGAGTTCCCGTCGCCAGTATTGTGTGCGACATGAATTCAGTTCATGTTGTGTCTGAGTTCTCGTCGCCAGTGTTGTGTGCAACATGAATTCAGTTTATGTTGTGTCCGAGTTCTCGTCGCCAGTGTTGTGTGCGACATGAATTCAGTTTATGTTGTGTCCGAGTTTCTCGTCGCCAGTGTTGTGTGCAACATGAATTCAGTTTATGTTGTGTCCGAGTTCTCGTCGCCAGTTTTGTGTGCTACATGAATTCAGTTCATGTTGTGTCTGAGTTCTCGTCGCCAGTTTTGTGTGCGACATGAATTCAGTTTATGTTGTGTCCGAGTTTCTCGTCGCCAGTGTTGTGTGCGACATGAATTCAGTTTATGTTGTGTCCGAGTTCTCGTCGCCAGTATTGTGTGCGACATGAATTCAGTTTATGTTGTGTCCGAGTTTCTCGTCGCCAGTTTTGTGTGCGACATGAATTCAGTTTAGGTTGTGTCCGAGTTTCTCGTCGCCAGTGTTGTGTGCAACATGAATTCAGTTTATGTTGTGTCCGAGTTTCTCGTCGCCAGTGTTGTGTGCGACATGAATTCAGTTTATGTTGCGTCCGAGTTTCTCGTCGCCAGTGTTGTGTGCGACATGAATTCAGTTTATGTAGTGTCCGAGTTTCTCGTCGCCAGTGTTTTGTTCGAGATGAATTCAGTTTAGGTTGTGTACGAGTTTCTCGTCGCTAGTGTTGTGTGCGACATGAATTCAGTTTATGTTGTGTCCGAGTTTCTCGTCGCCAGTGTTGTGTGCAACATGAATTCAGTTTATGTAGTGTCCGAGTGCTCGTCGCCAGTGTTGTCTGCGACATGAATTCAGTTTATGTTGTGTCCGAGTTTCTCGTCGCCAGTGTTGTGTGCGACATGAATTCAGTTTATGTTGTCTCAGATTTTCTCGTCGCCAGTGTTGTGACCTTGAAAAGCCGACAATAAATAAAACAACACGAGGGTACATTTAGAAGAGTGGGTATTTACAGAAGAATAAAATAGTATATTACAAAAAGACTGCTCGTCCCTCGTAGTCAGGTCCTCTATACATAAAATCTAGAAGAGTCCTTATAGTCACATAATAGGGTAGATCACCATCACACCATAACAATATTCCTAGCAAGACGATGAATAACATTATTTCTTTGTAATTTAGGACATCTGCTCACAAACTCGCACACTACTCCGACCCAAACATTTTGGAAATTAGATTAATATAAGTTTTTTAATAGAGCATTGATATACTATTGAGTTATATTATGCTATAAAATGTTAACTGGACTGGTCCGTGCGCATGAGCGTTAATAATAAGTATGCGCGGGGTAAACCTCTAAAGTAATTCACTCATCATCATGAATTCTTGGATATGTATTCGAAGCAACATAGTGAGTAACGTTCGCACCTGATTTTTTTGTAACCTTCCCCATTTAGGTAGTGTATCCTTGAACCCGCACCTTATCTGCCAAAGAGAAAGAAAATTAAATCAAATACTATATACATATATTGCTAATACTCGTCCTAGGCCGAGTATTTTTTTGTACATATTGTAAATATTACATGTGTGCGATTAGAAAAGTAAATTATAGATGATTGCCTTTATTGGCTTTTCTTTTCTATTGTCGTTTTGAAACTAGTCGATTTCAGTTGAATCGTATTGCGTTTTCGTAAATTGAAAAAGTATGAGAGAATAAAGTTGTGTACAGTGAAATGTCGAGATGACCAACTTCTATTATTATTTTTTTTTACTTTTAAATTATCTTATTTTCTTATTTTCTTTTTTTAATTATTTTTATATTGCCGTCGTTTAGCATTTTTATTTCATTTTTAAAATTTGTACCATCGATACCTAAACACAAACGTTTTCTCCGTGACTAAAGAGAAGTTAAATAGATATATATGTGCTAAATATTTAAAATTGTAGACTGATGAATAATAAAAGTATATACTGACAAGAAACAAGCCGCGCGTGCGTGGTCCTCCTCTGTATGTGACTCGATGTAGCGAGTGTAAAATGCAATAGATTTGGGCAATTTGGGGCATTTTTTACCCTCCGTTTGACTCCCTGTGGGCGCGAACCAGAATTTTTCTGAGGTTAAGGATGCTCATTTTATATCCAGAATAATTGCCCCTACATTTTGGCCAAGTGTCAGAAAAGTTGAATGGATGGATCAAACGTTATGGGAGAAAAGGGTCATTTTTTGCAATTTTAGGGGGCTTTTGACCCCCTGGGGGCGCGAACCAGATTTTTCCACGGTCAGCGATACTTATTTTCTATTAGGAACAATTGCCTCCACATTTTGGCCAAGTTTCAGAGAAATTGAATGGATGGATGAAAAGTTATGGAGCAAAAAATGTCATTTTTTGCCATTTCGGCGCCTTTTGACCCCCGGAGGGGGGGGGGGGGGCTAACCAGATTTTTTTTAAAACTCGGAGAATGTTACTTTCTACCCTGACCAAGGTTACAACTTCATGCAAAATTTCAGAGAAATTCAATGGATGGTACGAAGGAAAACCGGACGGACAGACGGACGGACATGCCTCAAAACATAAGTCCCCCGATTTTATAAATCGGGGGACCAATAATATGTTATTATAATGGGGAGTGCGTGTATGTATGCGGATCACCACTTACATAACAATTCCTCATGAATTGTTTACCTTTTATTTCAGCTGATTTTATCTTTAAATGTTTGATCAAGAAATATTATATAATCTTTTGACTAATCATATTTTCTTTTCAATGCATGTATTCAACAAAATAATTCTTTACAAAGAGATAGTAACTTTGTAATCTTATTTTCTTAAATAATTTAAATGTATTAATGATATCTAATAGCTTGGTTTTAATTCAATAAATGGTCAAAATAATTTCGTTGATAAATCTTAAAGAAAATCAACAACAAAAAAGAAAGAAGTATAATTCTCTTATTTACGTTTAGTTAAGAGTAAATGTAAGTATATTTTACAATGAAATAGAAGTAAATTGAATTACTTCGTTTCACACTTGTTTTAAATAAAAGTAAATATAACAGATTCGGTTTACAGATATTTAATGCAATAAATGTTAGTTAATTAGACATTATTATTCATTGGATTGATATTAGTTATACTAACAATTAATAAAGTAGCGATTAAAAATGAATAACTAGAATTCAATTAACTTCTTTATTGTGCAGAAGTAGTCAAGTCATATATTGATTGTAGTCGGGGTGATATATTTAATTTACACAGTATGGTGGCAATCAAATTATTTTTTGTTTAATTTATATTAGTACTTTTTCTGCTACAACAATGATGAAACAAACAGTAACGTAACTTACGTCGTTGGGATTTATATTAAATTTTGAATGAATCTTATATAAACTTAAAACCTGCTTGAATGTAATCGGTAAACATAAGTTGCATCGCATTATTTTTTGGTAAAAATTTTGAGTTTAAGAGTCACAATTTATCCGATTTATGTTATGTCGTCTCCTGAAACAAGAATGCCAATAAAATAACAATTTTGTGTGTTTATTGAAGAGAATGTAACATTTGAAAGCATTTTCTCTAATACAGCATTACCAAGAACGCTCAGTATAAATATAGAATTATGTAATTCTCCCATCGTACTCATGTTGTATTTTAATTTTGTTACTCTCTTCCTCTGTGTCGAAATGCTATATACGTTGCGTTTTATTTCGTTTTTTCTTCTTCGGAGTTTCGTCGTTGTGCGTAATGGTTATTTATTGCGTTATAGTAAGGAGAATTAAGATGGGACAGATTCTGGTAATGGAAGTGTATTGAGGGAAATATTAAATACTTTTTCGGCATTTTGCTGTTGTGGGTATCAGTTTATTATTACGTTATAGTAAGAAAGATTAAGACGAGTCAGATTCTAGAAATGGAGATGTATTGAGAGAAAAATATTAAATACTTCTTCGGGGTTTCGTCGTTGTACGTATAAGTTCTTTATCGTGAGAATAATTAAAATGAGACAGATTCTTGAAATGGAGGTGTATTGAGAGAAAAATATTAAATCTTTCTTCAGAGTTTCGTCGTTGTACGTATAAGTTCTTTATCGTGAGAAGAATTAAAATGAGACAGATTCTTGTAATGGAAGTGCATTGAGAGAAAAATATTAAATACAATTTACACTTAATTATGAAAGAAAAAGGCTGTTATATTAACCTAAGTAACGATAGATAGATAGATATACAGACAGATAAGCAGATAGACAGATAGACTGATAGACAGGCAGACAGCTAACGCTCTCACTGTTTGTCTTGTTAAAACATTTTATTAGTGATCGTTTGCTTCAAACTCTCAAACCGATCTCCCAAAAATCTCATCGTTTCTTCTCGCTTTCGTTCAATGTGACGTCACATATTCGGGCCTCTCTACGCATATTATTCTGATCCTCGGACCCGTTTGATCTTACTTTGTTATCTTTTTAATTTAATTAGCGACTGGTTCCGTCGTCGGCTTCGTCAATCGTTAGCCGGTCATGACCTCAACCTTCCCTGATCCTTTTCTGCGTTGTTAACAGCCAGGTGGTTTGGGATCCAACTCATACACATGTGCTGACATCTATACTAGCAGATATACACACCCATTATTCAACACTCTTATCAAAAAAGACTATCAATCTACTCTAGGAGAGTAGAAAGTGGACCTTATGTTTACTTTCGGCAGCCTTGGAACTCTCGCTTTTCTTATGTTGTCCTTTCGTCCTCACATTCCATGAACGATGTTTCTGAAAAAGGGAGAAAAATTGTTGTGTTCTGGGTCAGAATCTATCTACTTAACCTTTATTGTTGGCTAGTTTTTGATTCTGAAATAGTGTCTTAGCTCCGTACACCAAGTGTCTTCATGTCTTGTCTGTAGAGATTTCCATTAATAAAAGACGCCGTGGTGCTATATTATTTCTGTTGACTTATGCAAGTGTTAAACATTTTCAATAGTTTATTAGATTATACTAAAGATTTAGTATGCGGGGTAGTCACTAGTGTCCTCCCTCTCAATAAGGACATAGTTAGACACAAGGTCGTTTCATGTGAGGATGCCTAGCTCCCTAAAAACGAGCACGCTGAATTGGGACGAAAATAGAAATTGACCCAGTCAAGAAAAAATTTTACTCCGATAATTGGAGCCAGAACAGATACTAAACTTTGATCCTAGCGCGTAGGCCAGAAATTCGGGGTAGTTAGAGATCCTCAACATAGTCCCTCCGTGATACATTAGATTCTCATCGACCAGTTACCATGGAATAAGATGGGTTAGTACTAACCAGTTCAACCTCATCTACAGGCATATCATTTTCATTTCTTAACTTTCTTTTAGTTTTATATATTCTTTTAAATTAAACAATTATTGGGTTTGCAATTTAATTTTTTTTAATAACAACTTATTACGCGATAATGTGTTCTTTCCTTGTAGTTTACAAGATTGTCAATATTCTTGTTAGTAGAAATCACAGTTTCGACTCGAAAAACCTAACCAAGCATTCAATTATGCATTTAAAAAGACGTAGTAACTGAATTGATTACCCAATGGTTTTCTGTCGATGTAATTAATGTTTATTGTTTTGTTAGTGGGTCAAAACTCCATAATACCCTGCGTGGTATCCAATCATGTACAAAGACGTGAACATACTACCACGACATTAATTTCTGTTCCTGGCTCAATAATTTGTTCAGGTGAAGGGAAAGGAGTGAGAGACAAATCTCTAGAAAAATAAATTATGTTATTGGATGGGAAATAAGTCACCCCATTGAAATTAGTATGGGGTTTAAAATACAAAATGTTGTGTTGTTGTATTACACCGGGCTTCTCTTTTGAACGACTCTGAACGTTTTAATAAATTGTTTATTCTTATATGTGTACGAATATGAAGACATGTATTTACTTCGGCGTGAACTGCTATCGATTTTGTATTACAAATTTCAGAGTTTCTGAGTTAGGATGAGGTTAGCATTAGGGTTAGGGAAATTCTTTTCTTCTTTCTTACATTTTGTTCACTTTTGTTCGCCTCAAACAAGGCATATTGCCCCTGAAGCGCAAGGGGCTACAATGATATGGACTATATTTATAGAGGGGCAACCTATGTAGGTGTTGAGCAGCAAGATGTTTGTTCACATTATATTTAAATTTCTGCATGTTGGTACGGTCAGAGAAACAGCGAGCAGGGAAGGAAATTCCAAAGGCAAGCGATACAAAGAAATAATCTACTAGAGTAGAAAATCATTCGGTATCTAAGAACATGTGTTGGATAATGGCCCTATGGGAATGGACGTATCTGTTGGAAATCGGGTTTGACTTGCGCGAATTAACGCGGGTGCAGTCGAGTGCAGATTGGGGCTTGTTTTCACAGTAAGAGCTGACAGACGTGACGAGACCCCAGATGAGGGATCAGTCTGCACCTGCGAGAGGCTCTGTGACTTCGCGGGCCTTGCGTGGGAAACAGGGATCTGTGACGTCACTCGTTCTTGTGAGAAGTGAGTTTTTAGTCAGTCTGATTCGGAAGGCGAACCGAGAAAGGACGTGCGATTTACGATGTAAAAATAAGGAATATTTCCCTTAAGGGAAGACAAGAGCGAGAATCCTTTCCACCCCCTCCTTATGAATGGTTAAGAAACATTGTTAACCAACTACGATAAAGTAGGATTTCCTCTCTCTCTCTCTCTCTCTCGACGTGGTGAATGACTCCCAGTTGAAATAACAACTCTTGTAACAAAATGAATTAAATCTAAAAGAGGAGTTTGTCTTCGGAAGCGTCATGGCTTTTGTTGCATACACCGGACGGCGTGGTTCACGGAAGAAAGAATTCATCGACTAGACGACACGACCAGCCCTCTACACGACGGGGGAGAAAAACTAAGGTATGAAACAAACACCTTTTTGGGACCGTAACCAGTTGTTTAAGTGGTTTAAGAGATCTGCCGCGGTCCAAGAAGGAGTAGCTATGTAACACATATATAGTGAAGTAGTAATATTTTGCTGTTAGTCAGATGTATCAGTAGTATTTACGTGGAGGATTTACAAGTTAAATACTATCATATATATATATATATATATATATATATATATATATATATATATATATATATATATATATATTTATTTATAAAATACAGAAATTCAATGTAACATCAGTACCGTCGGTTTCAAAGCGGGAGGTTGATCCCGATTATCGTCAGCTGATAAACATATTCAGGAATGGTGGGACTTATTCGGTCACGTCTGAGATCACGTAGGACGTGATTTGTGTGAAATGGGGGGGGGTTACATATGTGTGCGTGAGGGGTTAAATTTAGATTCTAATATTTAAATTGTTAATGTATATGTTCAGATCGAGGGTCGTGTTCTCCCGATTATAAACGTGTTCAGTAAATCAAGCAATGTTGCATGCAAAAGACAGAGTAATAATTAATAAACAAAAATGAAGTAGTTCAAATAACGTTTATTGAACGTGTGTGTACGTGGAATGATGAAGTGTGTGATGTATGCATGTGTGTCGATGGAAAAACAGTTCTTGAAAAAGGTATAAGAAGAAATTAATCCGGCGAGAGGAAAAGTCTTCGAAAGCCGTACACAAAGAAAACGAGTTGAGAACTCTTACCGTTGTTTGCCCACGTGTTGACGGAAGAAACGTGTGTTGGTAGTTGTTTTGCTGAGACCACAGAAAAACGTGAGACGAAACGCTAGTGTATTAGCGTCGTTCTGTCGACTAGAGAAGAGAGAGAGAGAGAGAGCGCTGGTGCCAGCATACTTCTGTCGAGGCTGGTCGATGAACAAGAGAGAATTTCCGTTTTGCAACGGTTTTTATAGTCAGAAGGGCAGATAACTCTGGTGTCGCTTTACAGTGCCACCTGTCGGTGAAAAAGCGACACCTACCGGCAAAACGGTGTAGTTATGTTTTGAAAGGAGGAGGTAACTGCTACAAGGACTCCCCCCCCCCCAGATTGAAAAATATTGAAAATATTATTCAATATGTACAGTTGTAGATGAGAAGCATTCTTTGTGGGTATGTCTGTTTTGCTGTTGAAGATTAGAAAAAGTAGTGTGCACGCTACTTATTTCTGTTTCTGCATCTGTATTGAATGATTGATCGCAAGTGCGTCTGCGGAATTGAGTGTTTGTAACGCATGTGGATCTGCGTGTTGTTTGCATGCAATTGGGTTTGCATCAAGTTTGAGCGCAAGTGAGTCTGCGGTCGAAAAATGCTGAGTGCAAGCGAATTTGCACTTGTTGGTGGCGTTGTTCATGTTGATTAGTCTGCGTGATGCAGAGCTGATGAACAAACGTTGAATTGTCAGTGCTGTCCGGGAATGTTTGGTGCTTGGGTACGCGCGGTTGTTGATGGGTGAGCACAAGTGGGTCTGTGCGGTGTTGATGAGCGAGCACAAGTGAATCTGTGCAGTGTTGATGAGTGAGCACAAGTGAGTCTGTGCAGTTGTTGATGAATGAGCACAAGTGAGTCTGTGCAATTGTTGATGAATGAGCACAAGTGAGTCTGTGCAGTTGTTGATGTTGTTCATGTTAATTAGTCCGTGTTGTGGAACTGATGAACAAACATCTAGTTGTTGAGATTGGTGGTACACTATGGTCAAAATCAGATGCACAAATGTTTGCAAGTGAGTTAGCAGGTCCAGGTACAAGTGGGTCTGTACTGGTGTTGGTGCGCGTCGTTCGAGTTGATGTGTCCCCCAGTTGATCAACGAACGTCCAGTTGTTGAGTATTTAGTCGTGCTTGTGCAGTTGTACTCATTTTGAACTGATGTGATTTGTTCCATAGTGTCGTCAGTGATGTCCGGAAATGTTTGGTGCTTGATGAATGTCCGGGAAGATGTGGTTGTTCAAGTTGATGTTTCCTCATGTTTATCAACGAACGTCCAGTTGTTGAAGAGGGTTGGTAGCTCTTGAAGGGTGATGTTGGTGCTTGTTTGTCTGTTTTGTAGTTTTCTTTTCCTTTATATATATATTTCCACCACGTGGGTAGAAAGGAAAAAGAAAAGAAAAAAAAGTGGAGTCATAATTTGTTTCACACGAGGAATGACGTTTTTTTGTTTTCGTTTTAGTTTGTTTGAATGTTCGTTTCCACGTAGAGAAAGAATGGCGGCTTCTCTTTTTCTTTGTTGTTGAAAAGAAAGAAAAAAAAAATTCGTATTTTCTTTTTTTTGTTTGTTTGAATTTTCATATCCACGTGGTTAGGGAAAAAGATGGCAGCTTCCTTTTTTGCTTGTTGTTGAAACAGAAAATAAATTCGTATTTTCTTTTTTTTGTTTGAATTTTCATTCCCACGTGGTAAGAGAAAAGATGGCGGCATTATTTTGAATTTTTTTATCAACACGTGGTCACGAAAAAGATGGGCAGCGTGAGTGTTTGTTTTCTTTTTATCTCCACGTGTTCAAAACAAAGGAAGTGGCATCTTGTAAGGTCCTTTTGTTCGTCGAAAAAGAAAAAAAAGAAGGATTGGCAAAAGTTTGTCTTTTTCTTTGTATATAATTTTCCGACACGTGAGTAGAGAAAGAGAAGAAAAAATTAAATTGTAATTTTTTTTATACTCGGGGAGAGCCGAGAAATGTTTGTTTTTCTCTGTTTGGGTATTTCCGCGTGGCCAGGAAAAATGGAGACGGCATTTCTTTTTTTTGTTTGTTTGTATATTTCTACCATGTGAGTAGAAAAAAAAAAGGAAAAAGATGGATGCGTAATTCGTTTCACCACGAAAGAAAAAACGAGAAATGATATATATATATTTTTTTTGTTCTTGTACGAAATTAATTACTCTGCCCCATACAACAAAGCTTGCACGTCGGGGTACCAATGTTCGGATCGAGAGGGTGATGTTCCCGGACTATAAACGTGCAAAGTTGAATCAAACAATGTTGCATGCAAAAGACAGAGTAATAATTAATAAACAAAAATGAAGTAGTTCAAATAACGTTTATTGAACGTGTGTGTACGTGGAATGATGAAGTGTGTGATGTATGCATGTGTGTCGATGGAAAAACAGTTCTTGAAAAAGGTATAAGAAGAAATTAATCCGGCGAGAGGAAAAGTCTTCGAAAGCCGTACACAAAGAAAACGAGTTGAGAACTCTTACCGTTGTTTGCCCACGTGTTGACGGAAGAAACGTGTGTTGGTAGTTGTTTTGCTGAGACCACAGAAAAACGTGAGACGAAACGCTAGTGTATTAGCGTCGTTCTGTCGACCAGAGAAGAGAGAGAGAGAGAGAGAGAGAGCGCGCTGGTGCCAGCATACTTCTGTCGAGGCTGGTCGATGAACAAGAGAGAATTTCCGTTTTGCAACGGTTTTTATAGTCAGAAGGGCAGATAACTCTGGTGTCGCTTTACAGTGCCACCTGTCGGTGAAAAAGCGACACCTACCGGCAAAACGGTGTAGTTATGTTTTGAAAGGAGGAGGTAACTGCTACATATATAAAATTGTTATTAATTAAAATAAAGCAGAAAGAAAAGGTTTTTTTGTAATATATATAAAAAATGTAAGAATTTCTGTAGGGTAGGGGTCGGGGTTTGGGGGCCAGAAAGTATAGGGGAAAAACGAAGTAGAGATGCAGGGTAAGACACCGAGGGGAGGGGGGAGAGAAGGGAGGATCTAGGTGCGGTGTAGTAGATATGGATAGCCGTTGGTTTTAAGACTCGGCACCGCCGGCTAACTTTTCGACCCCATATCGTAGCATACAGTGTAAGAGTGGGGAAGAAGGGGATAATACTACTGTTAATAATAATAGTCAAAATAATAATAATGGTGGCCCGGCGAATTCAAAAGATAAAAATAAAAATAAAAATAAAAAAATAAAAAAATAAATAAAAATAATAAGAAGAATAAAAATAAAATTAAAAATAAAAATAAAAAACCCGCGTGGCAGGGAAAAATACTGTAGGCATAAGCGTGTTATTAAAATAGCACTGGCTATTTAGTGCAACGGTTTCCGGGTGTCAAGCGGGTCCTAAAATGTAATATTGAGTGAAGTGTGGAGAGGTATAAGGGAATGAATTTGGGGAGTTTGAAGATTTTAAAGGTTAGAGGACTTAAAATGGAGGTTATGGAAAGTAGAGGATATGGAAAAACTATAGAAAAATTATAGAACGATAAATAAGCCTCGGATTTAACTGACCGATTCACTATCAACAGGTTCGGCTGTTGACGGCCCGAGAGGGCCTGCTACGAACTTGTTGATAGTGGCTCTGGCTTTAAGGGTGTATTAAAAAGATCAAATATTTAAGGGGTCCGGCACGGGAGAAGTCTAATGGAAATTGGATGTCTGTCTAACGGCTATCTATGGCATTATCTAAAGCCGGTGTTTACAAAGAGGTGATGTTTACGAAACAGGTAGTTCTTCGCCGTCGAGGTGGGGGGGGGGGAGATAATAATCGATGAAGGTAGGTGTCTGATTCTAATAATTGGGGTTGCTTGGGGTGGGTGGATACCTTAATAAGAAATATATTTAAAAAATATATAAAAAAATAAAAATTTAAAAAATATTAAAAAATATTAAAAAATATATTAAAATTTAAAAAATAAAAAAATAAAAAATAAAAATAAAAATAAAAATTATAAAAAAATATAAAAATATATAATATAGGGAATTGCGTCTATATCTAGGGTTAGGTGAGGAGGTAAGGGCTATATGGGGTTGAGAAATAGAGTGGTGGGTCAAGGCAGGGTATGCGAGATGGGTTTGTCTTAGTCATTATTGTGTCGGTCAGTCCAGTTTATGAGGAGTGCTTTGCGTCTGTGGATGCAGCCCCGGAATACCTCATCTCTTGAGTTTAAGCAGGTGATATGCGGGTCCATAATGGCTCGTAATATATGGTATTTTTCCGCATCGCACAAAGGGCACTTGTTGATGGCTGGGGAGAAAGATGGTCTTCTCTCGATGTTCTTCCATTTAATGGTGAATGGGGTCCCGTCGTCTTTTAATTGCCATATTCGGGTTGCAAGGCTAGTGTTGGCTCTGGTTCTGTATTTGAATGTGTGCCTATGTACATATAGTCTGTTTTTAAAAGGTCCTTGTGTCATTCCGATATATTTTTCTGTTAACCCGCTGGGGAGGCTTGTAACATTATATAAATAAATATTTACGCTCTTAATCCTTCGAAATCTCGGATTTCTTAATTAATCGAGCACTCTGCTGGATTTTTCCTGCCCTACCACACAGTACTTATATATATATATATATATATATATATATATATATATATATATATATATATATAATTTCACAATGCCTGTTCTCGCTGAATAATTGATAGAAATCATATAAACCTCTTAGATCAAACGATCTTCTGTATATTTTTCTGAGTTAAAGATTTCCTCCTTCCGATTCTAATTTTCTTCGACAATTTGGTCCTTGATGTTATGCATTACCTTGTTGTTAGCATGTAACGTTGTATCACTTCGAGCGTAAGAATCTGTGGCATCCTTATTATGTCGAAATACAACCACACCATCAGTATCTATTATCTTTTGATGAGGTGTCTGCAATCTTTTCCAATATCTCTTGAGTTATCAACATTTGGTTAAAAGTTATAACATATAATATGGGGAATAAGATGAAGCAGCTGTTGCGTTGGAAATATTAAGATCGGGTTTAGGATCTCCATATTTTACTTGAGCAGAGTTATCCTGTTTTTCAAATGTTGTCTAAGTGTTAAACATTAGGCAAAAAGACTCGCTAGTATATAATTTAGTTAGTTGAATATAACAGGAAATGAAAGTTCAATCCGGGTCAACTATGTTGTATAAAGTTATACTTATTCGGCCATGGGAATTGATCGAAACGGATTTGACGGCACATTAATCAAAGAGAGAGTGAGTGAAGTCGTTGAAATCCATAGATGTGCGAACATGCTATTGTAAGATGGTCTTCTTCTTTCGTGTGAATCAGATAATTCTGTTGTTGGTATTAGTTTCCCCGATTTTTTTCTAGTTAGAAATATTTCTGGAAAGACATCGGGTATTTACGGGAAGGGCCACGAGAAGGTTGCCAACATCCCTAAGTGAAAGTGATACGGTGGAACCGACTGGATTCGAACTTGGAATACCCAGGTCTTCAGTGCGTGTCGTTATCCACTTAATCACCATAAAATGATCTGATAAGATATGATTCCATATTGATGAGCGATCTCTACCTGTATCCCACACTCCAGTGGTCACTGATTTGAAACAAAGATCAAGCAGAATAAACCTCCTCTGTCTTTCAAAAAAAATCTTTACTTGCTCCTTTTTAGAGACATGAGAGAACTTGTTTGCAGGTAGCGTTGCTTCGGTCTGGCAGGATGACAGAATGGGTGCGTACAACAACTCAGCTAGCAAAATATCGTTATGAACATTTATTCATTCATGTATGACACAAGGTTGTCACGTAATACAAATATAACGTCGCTGAAGTTGGTCAAAAGCCTCACACATAATAGTTATTATTTATTTTCGAATCCACGACACCAAAAACCGCGATTATAAGTGTCCATATGTGTTGTAGCCATAGGAATTACTTTATCTAGCATTTTTATTTTTAGATTAATTATTAGAGCAATAGTTTAATTCATAAAACTTTCTGAACTACAAGAATCTATCGTAGCAGTTACTTTATGTGTTTTAGTAGATACCCATTGTGAAATTCTTTAGGTTATAGTATTTGAATTAAGTCGGGGGATAACAAAATTAAATTCTTGGCCTTCGAATCTTGATTCCACCGGTCTGCGGTATTGTCCTGTGCAGTTCTAGGAGGTCTATCCTTCCAGGCTTTGCCTTCTCACCTTTTTGAGAAGGCGTTAGTTTAATTCTAATCGCCTAAGTCGCCCCTAACGGAGAATGCCGACGAAGCTGATCAGGCATTTTTGTAGGCCATAATGTTCTTTCTCTAAGTCGCCGGCTTTTCAATCCCACTTTCCTGACCTTGTGTCACATTTTAGCGCTACAGGGGGTAGATAAATACCGTTACATGTTGCTTCCTTAGTTATACATATATTTCTTTTATGTTTATTCAATAAAAAAGCAATAATTTTGTATTTTATGTATGAATAATGATTTTTATATGAAAGTAGTAGTTTCAGTAGTCGCAGTAATAGTAGTAGTAGTAGTAGTAGTAGTAGCAGTATTTGTTGTTCTTATAGTTATTGTAAGCATCATGATATTTTATGTCAAATCCAGAGTATAATTCCGATTATGCGTATACTAGAAAAGAGACGAAGAAGTGATGTTGCAAAGACAGTGTTAAATGCAAGCTAAAAATCCAAAATGTGTCTATTTCTGCCTACTATCTGTTTCCCTAATGTCACTAATGTCCCTAATGTCACCTTCTTTCCGTATCCAGCTTCAGAATAAATAGTATGACTAGCGTGGTTATACTTTCTTTTGTTCCAACTTTCTAGCGGCTGAAATCCATTTATTTGAGACTAATCCTGGCTTGTTGCGCCTGTGTGAAACTAGCACGACATTCAAGATCACCATGGACATGGAATTTGCTGTTTCATCAGGGACGGTATTCCATGTTATAGAGATGTCTCAAATGAAGACCCTTGGTTGCTTTTTATGTGTTTCTGTGTTGCCCATGTCACAGCAACTCTTTTATCTTTGCCCTTTGTCGTCCCATCAACGATATAGTGACAGTCATTAGACGAACTTCTGACAAAATTGACAAAAACATGTCCGTTTATCCTTTTGCTAACACTCAAATCTCTGGTGGCTTTAATATTCAAAATGTAAAATCGCTAGCCTAGTCTAACAAGAGAATAAGGGAAAGTTGTGTCATGATTTTTCTTGGCATCTGAGCTAACTCAGAGTGTTAAAAAAGAAAAGAAACCTCGCATACTTGATACTGACGGACATTTTGAAAGAGTTCTTCATTTTTTCTTGACATCTTGCCCTGAAGAGTACACATGTATTGTTCTATCTTATCTGGCACCTTCTGACCACTTTTAAATCTCCATTAAGATTAAATCTACGTTCAGAGAGATATCAGATGTATCTTTCCATCGCAGAATATATCGATACTCAAGGGCTGATTAGTATAGCTTTAGATCTTTCATCTATGAAATTCCTCTGTTTTCCATTCCCAAAAAGAATATTTTCTGTGTCGCTTCTGATGTATCTGATTGGTTAATGCTGGTATTAATAGTTTGATCCCCTCTGAAACATTCAAACAGATATAAAAAAACATAGTACACTCTTGACTGTGTTGTCTGCATTGTTGATATAAACCATTATTCTAATTGTTATCAAGAAAATGGATGCCTTTAAATCGATGGCGCATTTTTACTTCTCGAAGATCACTTGAAATGCGTTACAGGAAATACTAATGAGTCCTATGCCCAATATGTTAAATTCGGAGTTTCTGAGCGGAGGCTTGGTTTTCGAGAGTTTTTGGGGAATTACAAACAATGTACTGATCAGATATAAGACTTCCATTCTTATCAGCATAAATGAACCAGAGGTGATTTCCTCACCATTAGACAAAGCCAGTCATTTTGCAAAATGCATTGCTTCAAATTCCATGCTTTGCGATTGGGGCAAATTACTTTTAGAAGTTTCTCCTATGATTGAGAACACTCGGAGTGATATTAATATATCTGTCCGGGATTTAAAAATACTGGTAACGATCAGTCTTATTCATCTCAGTACAGACTGGTTAGTGACCAATGAACTATGTTGAAGTTGTTTGAATTAGTGATTACTTTAGAAGTTGTAAACCATCTCAAAAAAGCAATTTATTTAGTAGCAAGCAACATTAATTTTGTCTTGCAAGATTAATGGCTGACGTGACGACTGTAATAGCGCATAGCATCAATTAATCTCTCGATAGGGTTCTTGGTTTTTACAGCCATAGCTATCGAAATATCAAAAGCTTTTCATATGGTCTGGCACAAATCGTTGCTAAACGAACTTGCTAGCTATTTAACATCTTACAATACCTTATCAACTATAAGTTCCTTTTTCTCTGATAGGTCTATAAAAGACGTTTTTGATAGGCAGTAATGTGAAGTACACTATATCAATGCTGGCGTGCGTCAAAGGTATCGATACTCAAGGGTTGAACTTCATTAATGATCTTTCAAATCTTATTTTGAGAACAGTTTTCAGATCAATGCATTGATGTTAAAGATCTCCTCTCTTCTGATCTAGGAGCATATATTACACTGGGATAAACGGTAGTTTGTTACTTTTAACATCTGTAGAATCAAGCCTCTTTCCTTTAATCACTAATTCTCAGATATTTGCTTTGTCCCATTCGAAACAAATGACTATCTCCTGGAGGAACTCTCTTTCTTTTTATAAGCTTGTGGGACTTACATTTACTCCAGATCCAACATTGAAGAGCTACATCCAATCTTCTGCAAAAATGGTTGGATTTTTACACTGTTCTAGAAGGTACCTGACTCCTGATCTAATCATCTACTTATATAAAAGTCGGGTACATCCTAAGATTGAGAACTGTGTTCATATATGGGGTTGTGCCGATTAGAGCACCATGTTGTCGCTTGTCAGTGTACAAAATTGACTTCGCAATCTAGTGGGTGAAGATCTCTCATCGTTTTTATACAGTTGATTAATCACCAAA
Organism: Sepiola atlantica; assembly: GCA_963556195.1. Classification (NCBI taxonomy): domain Eukaryota; kingdom Metazoa; phylum Mollusca; class Cephalopoda; order Sepiida; family Sepiolidae; genus Sepiola; species Sepiola atlantica. The sequence continues at coordinate 213,203,541 of OY744516.1, forward strand.
GAGACGTTGCTAGTATTTCTTTACTTTGTCGATATTTCTATGAAGGGTGCTCGTCTGAGCTCCAGTCTCTTGTTGTTCCTTGTAAAACAGTCACAATAAATCACATCTTTCTATTACAACTGAAAAAGCTGTTTATACTTTCTTCGTGTTCCAAGTGATAGTCAAAATTTCAATGAACAGATTTATTTCCAAGAACTATCTGTCTGTGAAACACATTAGCCTGTGACTGCGTCCTATCAGATATATAACATAGTCGTCGACAAATATTTATCATAAACTGTCCGAATAACTTATCAAACTTTGTTCATTAATATTTTCATCCTCTAATAGACATCAATCCATAGTTAACCATTCCCCTCGATAAGTGTTAAATCATTCGTAAATAAACACTATTTAGAAACACGCCCGGGATGTTTGATAGGTTGTAAAATGAATTGAAGTTGCGTCAATAGCAAAGGAATTGAAGATATCATCAGGTAGTGTATTTACCATTTTGCATCATCATTTGTCAATGAGAAAGCTGTGTTCAAAGCGGGTGCCGCGTTTTCTCACAGTGGATTAAACACAACGTCGACGATTCAGAACGTTGTTTTCAACTGTGTCGAGACTATAAGAATGTGGTTTTACGTCAATATGTGAGAATTGATGAAACCTGGGTACAGTATGTCACCCTGGAGTCAACACAACAATTAGTTAAATGGGTAGCAGCAAGGGAAAACCGTGATAGAGATTAAAGACACAAACATCAACAAGCTTAGTTTTGGCATCCGTATTTTGGAATACGCAAGGTATTTTGTGAATCGATTATCTTTTAAAAGGAAGAATCATCAATAGCTGATATTATATATTATTATTATTTCGGCTGAAAGAAAAACATTTCCAGATAAACGGCCACATATTAACAAGTGAAAATTGCCATTTATCTTAAGACAAGTCACTGTGTCATCGAACGATGGCAAAACTACATAAATTGCAGATCTCGCCTAATGACTGTTTGCAGATCGCAAAAGAATACTCCAGAGAAAGAGATTTTGCTGCAATAAATAAATGATATTAGAACCAACGGAGTATTTTCAGGTCAAAGACTAATCGTTGACCAAAAACGCATCGAATTATACGAGAAGTTTTGGAATCAGTGTATCACCCTAGAAAAAGACTAAATTATGCCTAAAAGTTGTTGTTTTAATAGTTACACTCAGTACTCGTTGAGTGATGTTATATATATATATATATATATATATATGGAAATTAAAAAAGAAAACCAAACAATATTATGTATGTATTCATCAGCGTTTCGTCTTTATTTCAAGACTTCCTCAGAATGATTGTCTGAAGAAAATAACACACAAGTACAAAATGTGTGAAATTAAGGTGGTACTAGGAGTGGACCTTTAAGGGCCGCTCATAGAAAAAATAAATTATGAAATACAAATAGATTGTGGCAGTGGGAAATTGAGTTAACAGTAGAAAGTATAGGGAAATGGTGGCGGTAAGTGTTATAATATCATTAGGGGGAGTGAACTAGTGTTATGTAAGCCGAGAGAGGTTGCTTATGACCAGACATGTTATGGGCTCATCAAAATGTTGGGAGGCATTACAATAATTGTTGAATGTGTGGGAGAAAACATTGGTAGCGGTTAAAGTTAATTTAAACCATGGAGGGATAGGAGGAGACATGTGTCATGTTTATTGAACCTTTTTAAAGTTAGCATTGAGGCAAGAGCGGAATATATATATATATATATATATATATATATAGAGAGAGAGAGAGAGAGAGAGAGATAGATAGATAGATAGATAGATAGATAGATAGATAGATAGATAGATAGATAGATAGATGTGTATGTGTGTGTAATCCAGGTAGGTGTATGTGCACAGTGTATAATCCAGTGAATCCTTACTGTGTTTATATAAAAGTGCTGAATAATAAATAGAGCCGTATATAGGGTATAAAACTATTTATCAATACAAATATGTTAGCCTACACATTTGCAGACATATTTCAGTCCAAACTCGAGACCAAATAGACCTCCTCAGACTGCTGTTTGAAAGATTGTTCAAAGCGATGATATCCTTAAGCTGAATGAAATAATGTAAAATATAAAGACTTGGGTCATTCTTTGATTCAGTCGCCTGAAGTTTATTAAAACTGATTGTCTGATCTAACTTAACCAATAACTATCCTCCAGTGTTATTAGTTAGATGATAGTTAAGATATTATACACGAGTGTATATAAAATATTAATGATATACAGACAGAATCAACGTGATGAATACAGAAAATATTTTATCATTGAGTTTCTGTCAAAAACTTCAAAATGTAATGCCTCAAGTATGTATTATTAAAAGGACGATCAACGTATACTTAGAGCTAACAGTAAAACTAGTAGTTGAAGGATCAATTTATTCTAAAGTGACGCAAACAACATTACTATTGTCGGTACAAGGAAAAGTATAGTATGTTTATTAGCATATAAGTGTATATAGACGAAAGAAATTTGATTACAATAATAAGAGATTAATCTGTAATATTACGGATTGACGGAGAAAGGATTTAACGTCTTAATCCTTGGTCTGGTTAATATTTGAAAGACTTTTTTACATGACACACCAGAATTCTAAGTCGGCGTCCCCCTCACTGAATACGGTTTTTTCCGTTGATTCACATGAAATATATACCTAAATAAATAACTGTGAAATATTTACTTATTCATCACTACTATATTACCATCAAAACAGGTTACTTTAATTCAAATAACTAATACACTATATTCTTTTGAAAACATCTATTTATAGTCAAGCAAAGTTTGCAAATACAACCTTTTGTTTACCTAATTTGCGTAATTATATTTTTAAACAGTTCAAAATAAATAATTGTTTGCTGTTATTTGATTGTAATTTGATTATCTTATTTGCATATATATGGAATAGTTTTGTCGATATTACCAGCAATTAATTAAAGTGATAATAACAAAAAATACCAACAAAAAAAACGAAACCATGTTCATAATTTTTCAAAGGACGTGCAAGAAGAATAGTTTCTTTCGACAAATTATTTATTTCAAATTCTCCCATGCCGCCCCCACAACAATCGAATAACAAAACAAGTTTTTTTTAACTTAACTAATTATTTTTATATCAATTAATTTTATATTTATTTTAATCATAATCAATTCATTTGTTTAGTTGTGTTTACTTTTCTCGTGAAAATTAAATAAGTGAATCTCTAGATAGAGGTAATTAAAGAGGCGTAAAGTTGATGGATCAGGTCCTGAAAATAATTGAGAGAATAATTTAGAAGCTAATAAGAAGTCAGCTATAACTAGATAAAATGCAATTTGGTTTCATGCCTGGCCAAAGTACTTTTTGATGCTATATTTATCCTGAGACAAATGCAAGAGAAGTTCCTTAGAAACGCGAAGAACCTGTATTTTGCTTTTATGAATCTGGAGAAAGCTTTCGATAGATATCAACGAGATGTTATTTAGTGGATAATTACGTAAACTAGGAGAAAATGAGTGGTTAATAAAGGTCGTGCAAGCAATTAATAGAAATATTCAACGTAACGTTAGAATAAACAGCACATTTAGTAAAAGCTGTAATATTAAAATATGAGTACATTACGGCTCTGTACTGAGTCCGTTGCTTTTCATTTCTGTCTCAGAAACATTGTCAAGGGAGTTCCGTACGGGTTGTGCAGAACATATGATGTATGCTGATGATTTAGTACTGGCTTGTGAAATAATGGAAGGTTTACTTGTTAAGTTAAAACCTAGAGGTATGTTATGGAAAGTAATGAAGTAATGAACATTTTCAAGACTAAAGTATTGATCAGGGTCGTAGAGTTGGATATTCCACGGAAAGAAGAAAGTTCCCATGCTCATTTTTTGGTAAGGTAGTCGAGTGCTATTCAATCTTTTGCAGGTATTGTAAGCATCGTGTACACAAGAATTGCAGAAGAATTACTGGTAGGGTAAGAAAAGAAAACCAATTTGTGTGCAAGAAGTTTAAGACAACAAATGTGGAGAAAATATATGTAGATGGCGAAGATAATTAAGGTTGTTCAGAAATGTTATTACCTTGGTGATAATATTGAAGCACAGGTTGGAGCAAGTATTAGTGTGAGTAAAAATTAGGAGTGGATGGAGTAAATTCATGGAACGTTTACCATTACATACACAGAAGAGCTCTTCCACTGTCGACCAAGGGAAGAGTCTATCAGGCATGTGTACGCAGAGTGAAGATGTATGGAAGTGAAACCTGGCCAGTGAGGGTTGAGGACATGCGTTGCATGGAGATAAATAATAGAATAATACGATTGATGTGTAACCTAAGTCTAAAAGACAGGATACGGTCTGATGATTATAAACGAAGCGGTAATACCTGCTATCGTATTTGGCCCTATGCCGGCTTCCTCCGTAGGAGAAAGTTTAAAAGGAATATTAAATTCGCAAGCGTTCCCTAGCCGCATGTATATCCCGGTGATGAGAAGATGGTATACAGTTGCTAGCATTACCAAATTGTCACCCATCTGGTACTTGTCAAGCTTCACATCGCTTAACTTCGGTGATCTAACGAAAACCGGTGTGTCAACGCAATTTTACCGTATATAGATGACGTTAGAGGAAGCTAAAATGATGACAGTTTTATGGATATGTGCATGAACAGAAGGCTTCTATAGTATTACCACTTTGAAAAGAATGGATGAGTGTTTTGGAGTTAGTAGATGTAGAACAACTGTGACAGCAGGGAAAGTCAAAGGCAAACATGGAATTTACAGTATTGAACTTGAGGGAAAGAGGAATCAATAAAGGTCTGACCAGTAATAGGTTAGTTTGAAAGTCAATTTCTAAAAGCCGTCCAACACATGCCAGCATGTAAAATGGACGTTAAACCGATGATGATGATGATGATGATGATGATGATGATGATGATGATGATGATGATGATGATGATTAGTTAGAACAACTAAAACATATTTTTTAAAACATAGCTCAATCCCAGAGCTTAGTTATATTTTTACACAGATCGTGTGTTATGAAAGTATATAACGAAAAAGCCGTAGATATGCGAACGTTGAAAATACCACATTTATAATTATAACTAGCAAGGCTAACTGGCGATTCCCAGGATCAGAATCAGAAAGCAATGTGTGTATACTCAATTGGTTGGCAGATTAAATTATAATTTTGATCACTGTTCTCACATCACTTGCTTTTATATTCTTCAAACCCCTTATACCTAATATTTTCAATAGTTGGGGTAGTTCACACATCAAAAAGTAGATTACAATCTCAATAGTAAGATTCGTATGTACAGGTGAGGGGATTTTCAATACATGGTTTCCCAAGACGAATAAAACCAGGTAAAGTAAATGACATTTTTAGCTCCTTTTCTTTAAATACAAACTACAAAAACATGATTGTCGATTTTATTATTTTATTTTTCATCACATGGTGTGTTACATATTTACTCCTTCAGAGGATAATTCCTATATTTTTTTTATTTTAATGTAAATTTTTAAAACATGCTTCAAGTTAACAAAACCAAATATACATATGAATATAATGCATAATTATCATATGCTATTTAGAAAAAAAATATTTCATGAGTAAAAGTTTGAAATCGATATGGAAAGTCTTAAAACTTTCAATAAAGTTTAAGGAAATACAAACTGCAATCATTTAATAATAATTAGAAAATCATCTGGCATTAAGATTGCAAATCTCTTCATAAACAATGTTTATGTTTTATTTTGATGTGCATACACAAAAAGATTTGTTTTTGCACCTACACGTGCTGCCCTTACATAAAGCTTACCATGTGAAAAGCATTGTTCTTCAAGTTGAAATCCGGCAACTTTTAGTGCTTGGCCTTACTTTTATTGATGGAGATAGCGAAACAAAGTCGTACAGGAAATTGCAACCGTTTAAAGTGAAAGTCTATATTTGATGGTATAATTGGTATCTCTGAAATAAAAAGAGTTTCACCTTTGCCAAAAATCAGTGAGAATGATTGCCTCAATATAGTTTATCATCAATTTGCATTTTATTTATTAAAGACTATGAAATCGAACTTTAATGCAATTAATTATACAATATTTATCCCAGACAACGCTGGGAAGCACAAATGGTAACTGTCAAGCTTTGATTTTTCCCTTCTCCTCCATTTTAAAGCATGTTCGTTTATGTAGCGTCCCTATTATATAAAATCATGCTCATCTATGCAGCGCCCCTGTGATATGAATGAACTCATAAAGCATGTTCATTTATGTAACCGATATATAAAAGAACTCATATCAATTGAGTTGGTGATTTCTTTACATAGTGGATTGTGGTGGGCATTGGTGGAAAGTAGCGGATATTAGCAGGTCGTAGTAGGCATTGTCTACTAAAATGTAAAATTATAAAAATGTGGATTCATTTCCTGTTTTTAATTATGAGTTGGCGATTTCTTTACATGGCGGACACTGGTGGACACTGGTGGACACTGGCGGACTCTGCCAAACACTGGCAGACACTGGCGAGAAGTAGCAGGCAGTGTCTACTAAAATGTAAAATCTAAAAAATGCTGTCTCATTTCCTGTTTTGAATTATGAGTTGGTGATTTGTTTATATAGCTGACACTGGCGGACAGTGACGGACACTGGAGGGTAGTAGCCGACAGTGGCTGACAGTAGCGGACAGTGGCGAACACACGTTGACAGTGGCCGACAGTTGCAGACACTAGCGGGAAATGTCTACTGAAATGTAAAATCTACAAAATGCTGACTCATTTCCTGTTTTGAATTATGAGTTGGCTAAGTAAGTCACCATCCTCCTTCTTCCTAGAATTATCGTATTATAATTTTGAATTCTCCCTCCCCCTCTACACCGCATTCTCCATATGATGTCATTTCCGGTGGAATTTGAGAAAATGAGTTGATTGTTTTCTGTTCAAGTTAATACATAATTAAATTGAAATTTAGCTGAAAATAGCTGAAATAATCGACCTCCTCAGATAAAATCTTACCTATAGCCTCTTTGAGAGTGAATTTAGAGATTCGGGAATACGCCCATTAACTTTCTCGGTAAATCTTACATTAAAATATACTTTTAGATTTTATCTAGATTCGTTAACTTTTTTTCTATAGGGAACACACACACTAACACACATACATACAGACATTGAGTTTTATATATATATATATATATATATATATATATATATATATATATATATATATATATATAGATAATGGATACGTATCAAGAAATTATATTTGAGCAAACGGTGTAATAACATTTACATTTATAAATCTTTGTAAGTAAAGTGAATGATATCAATTTTGTTTTGCTATTTGCATATTCTTTTTTTTTGGTTCATGATCAGCCTTATCCTGTCAGAATTTACTGTAAGACATTTTCACCGAAGTCACTAAAAATATCCAAGCAATGAAAATAGAGAAAACGTCAAAATTAAACAGTGTGAAAGAAAATAACCGAAACACCATAATATTCGTTTCTTTTTGTTGCGCGGCATTTTTCAACGAAAGAAGAGAAAGTATTTTCAGGCGCGAATGAATTTCACGTTTTCTATTATTGTGGATATGTTAGAGAACAATCTTGATACTACTTTTCGTTTATTCGTTATGACTCCGCAGTGCTTCAACGCGACAAAAAAATAATCCCGCTCATAAACCTTCATTTCACAGCTTTTTATAATGTATCTAGTCATCTAAGCAACCCAATAAACTCATAAGTTTATATAAGATGATGTATAAACACGAGAATTCTATTATTTATCCTACTTTTCTTATATATATATATATATATATATATATATATATATATATATATATATATAAACATAAATATATACTAGCTGACCCGACATAGCGTTGCTTGTGAGTATCTGATTGCAGTTTGTTTGAACACGCTACAAGTATGTGTGATAATACAGAGTAATACTCACCGTCAGGAAAAAAGAATGAGGTGCTTCGCATGTCGTATCTGCAGATTAGAAAAGGGGTTCTCTTGATAGGTGTAGGTTTTTATAGTGGTCTCTTATTTGCATATGTGGATATCAGCTGATATAAATGAAGAGGGCAACTGAGAGGGAAAGGGGGGCGATTTGGATTGGAGAAAGAAAGACAGAGAAAAAGTGGGTTGCACGAAATTCGGTTGGAAATTGAATTACAGTCAAAACCATTTTTTATTCTTTTATTTTTCTTGGACAGTTAATTAACAAGCTATCTTGGCTTACAATGCACAGCCGTTTTGACCTAAAGATAATTCCTGAGTTTGATGGGACTGGAGCAGTCGTTGAATGGATTGAGAAGGTGGGATTAGTGTGTGTGTGTGTTATCTGGAGTGAAGCGGCTTGAAAATATCATCCCACTTAGGCTAACTCGGAAGAATTTGCAGTTAACCAGCAACTAACTCAAGAAGAACAATCAAATGCAGCACGAATTATTTACTGCCTTTGCCGATGACAAATTTACAGCGTATGAGAAGTTTGAGGCACGTGTATTGCGTCTGGTTGAGACTGTAGACGTATATTTTGCAGATCTGCGGAAACTGTCATTGCTATTTGGAGGAATACCAGATAATGTGCTGGTGTGTGTGTTTGTACGGGGGCTGGAAAAGGCTGTTGCGATCCTCCTCTAGGGTGGACGATATGTCTTTCGAAACGTTGTTGGCTCGAGCTCGAGCATTGATGAAAGACAATGCTGAAGTGGAGGAACCAGTCGTGGCTGCGACACAGCCTACCCGAATCACTCAATCACATGTGGGAATGGGGCGATCTGATTATATCTGTTACAAATGCAACGGCCATAATTATTTCTGCGATAGACTGCATTCAAAGGAGGCAGACTACACGACAACGATGTTATCGGTGCAACAAGGCTGGTCATCTGGTAAGAGATTGTCCGGGAAAAGAAGTTGGGGACAAGACATCAGCGCCAGTCTATTCCCAGTCAGAATTTTAATGCGACGCTTCCTGTCATTACCATCTGTTGGTGATGCACCATACTTGGCTCTCCTCGACACTGGGTGCTTACGTTCTATCTGGAATGCAAAGCTATGTCGGTCTTGGTCAAAGCAGAAGATGGTGGTAACTACATTTACCGGCGCTACACAGGCCTGCTGCGGAAATGGTACTGTTAGGATTCATACAGAGACCGGTAACATTGCCACAATCAACGTGCTGATTAGGCATGGTAAACCTCTTGCTTTCGATATGTTACTTGGCATTGACGCCATTAAGGCATTCGGTGACGTTCGCATCACACAATCAGAAAGTGTGGAGCTTGGGGAAGCACAACCCATCTGCGCATCGCTTTGTACTAACGAAGCTGATTTTGTTGCCAAATTTGACGAACAGAAGAAAGTGTGGTTGCAACATGGAAATGGTCAGCGGGTTATGCACCAGAGAAACTGTAAATTTGAATTTATGAATATCCAATGTCTAATGAATTAAGGGAAGATCATGAATGCTAGTTGTAGACCTGGATAAACAACGGTTGGTCGTTGCCATATAATCAGGAGTAGTTTGGCCCACCCAAGGGACTAATACCACTGATGGCTGTGCTACAGATCAATAAAAATAAGGTGCGTCCTGTGATTGACTATCGTAAATTAAACACCTATGTTGATTCATTCACTGGCGATGCAGATGTTTGCGCAAAGAAAATGCGAGAATGGACGCAGCAAGGAACGAATGTATTCATTCTGGACCTCAGGAAGGCATACCTACAGATCCATGTTGAGAGATCTCTCTGGCCGTACCAGACAGTCATATATAAAGGACAAAGATATTGTCTAACTAGGTTAGGATTTGGCGCCTCTTGTAATGCGGGCTGTGCTCGAGGTTGTTTTAGTTGAGGATGAGAAGATAAGGAGAGCAACGTCGGCATATATTGATGACATATATATTAATGAGGATGTGGCGATTGCAGAATCCGTAAGGAAGCATCTGGACCTGTACGGACTTACTAGTAAGGACCCAGTAAAAAACTAAAAAATGGTGCACGGGTGCTGGGATCAGAAATTTGAGCAGAGCATGGCCAACTGCGATGGCGACGAGGAAGCAGTACTGTGGATGCGCCGAAAACTATGACACGAAGATGTATCTTCTCCATGTGTGGCAAACTGATGGGGCACTTTCCAGTGTGTGGATGTATTCGACTGGCAACAGGCTTTATTAAACGTTATGCTACAACTGTTACACAGAACTAAGATGACAAGGTTAGCGATAATCCGCTGGAGTGTATGATAGCAAATACACTTGCCCGTGTACAGCAATCAGATCCCGTCCGAAGAAAATGGTGCGTGGCCACGAAAGAACTGGATATGTGGGTGGACACAAGCTTGCTTGCTGTGGGCGTAAGTCTTGATGGCAGTGGAGCCATCATCGAGGATGCATACTGGTTGCAATCAACAAAGGATACTCAAAATATAAACGTCGCAGAGCTGGATGCCGTACTAAAAGGACTAAAGCTTGCACTCAAATTGAAGCTCAATGTGTTACAGATAAAAACAGACTGTGTGTGTGTACCACTGGGTGATCAATGCGCTCACATGAAAGTCTCGATTGAGTACAAAGGCCGCAAGTGAGATACTCATAAGGCGGAGACAGGACACGATAATCTCACTTGCGAAAGAGTACAAAATATCGGTTCATCTAGCATTCGTAAAATCTAGCCAGAACCGAGCAGACTCCCTGACGAGAGTTCCACAGCGGTGGCTCAATGATGTAAAGAGAGATATTGAACCAACACAACCAGTGTGTGCTTTTGCCACAGGAAACCTGAATCCAACACAGCTGAACGAAATTCATCAGCATAGTCGACAGCCTGGAATCAGGCGAACATTATATTTTGTGCGTGGAATCGACCCGTCTGTGTCTAAAGCGTCAGTTAAAGCAGTTATTCGAAATTGTGGAGAATGCCAGACAATAGACCCAGCTCCAGTGCAATAGAACAAGGTGTGCAGGACGTATGGAACAGGCTAGGCATGGACATCACATACTCCAATGGTTGCCATTTTTTTACACTGATCGATCGTTGACCCACGCGGTTTTCAATCTAGCGGCCACTACAACGGCACGACACTGCACATGTGATCCGGCAATTAGAATCAGTATTTTTAACGTCACCGCAGCCTAGATGCAGCTGATAATGACACTGCCTTCTGCAGTCAACAGTTCAGGCTGTTCATGAACGAGTGGGGTGTAAACTTCCGACCACGCTATGCATACCGGCCATCAAGAAATGGTATTATAGAAAGGTGTCATAGGACAGTATAGAGACTGTGTATTGGTACAACGTTACCCCAAGGATGATGTATTCGCATCATCAGCACCTGCCAATTTGTTATACTCATACCAGATCAGAGTGAAAGGGGTCAATGTTGTACCCCATCCGAATCACCATAGGATCTCTGCACTTTATAAAGAGGGGACACAGTTTGGGTGAAAAATCCACAAAGACGTTGCACGTCGAAATTCACTCCAAGGTAGTGTGACTGGAGTGATAAGTCGGTGGTCGTCAATAGCACGCCTCGACATGTAGGAGACGTACACCTACGTCTCAGTTTAGCACCGGTAGTGGACGACAATGATGACACATTATCAGAGAGTACTGGATGGAGAGAACCAGATTCCGATAAAAGTAGTAGTGGTTATGCATCTGAAATGGAGGGAGAGAACAGACGTTCCTTGGTTGAGCAGCCTTATTGCATTGCTAATTAAAATCCTGGTACATCTGATGTAAGAGAGAAAGAAAGTATTGTCCCACTACGGAGAAGTACTAGAATAAAGCGACCAGCCACCATCAGTTACTTTTGTGATCATACGATCAGGTGAGAGTGTGACAATAAAGAGGAACACTCACCATCAGGAAAAAGAATGAGGTGCTTCGCATGTCGTGTCTGCGGATTAGAAAAGGTGCAGGTTTTCATGGTTGTCTCTGATTTTCATATGTGGATATAAGCTGATATAAATGAAGATAACAGCTGAGAGGGAAGGGAAATCGATTTGAATTGGAGAGAGAAAGACAGTAAGAAAGTGGGTTGCACGAAATTCGGTTGGAAATTGAATTACAGTCAAAACTGTTTTATTATTATTTCTTTTTCTGGCACAGTTAGTTAACAGTACGCTGGAACTTTCGTTTGATTATTGTTTTAAGTGAGTAGTTTTTTTATTAATTCGGAAACTTATTGTAAACGAAAAAAATGTAAAAACGGAAACTTATTGTAAACGCCTATTAACCGAAAAGAACTTAAATAAAATAGAAATATGAAACGGAATCGATATTAAAACATCGATAAACATGATGTTATTTAAAGATAATCCCGGGCCAAGCTGAGAAGTTACGGCTTGTTCAAAAGAAATAAGCTATAGTTCTATAATTCTAAATGGTTTCACGCAGAAGGAGGTAATAAAATTGTTATTCAAAATTAAACGTCAGTTACTTATATTTTTTAGCAAATACAATCATTTTAGAGAGTACATTTTTCACCAGGGTATTTCTAGAAAGTCAAATGTGCTTATGGCGGAATTTTGATATAAAGAAATATGAAACGGTACAGCTAAGCGAAACAGAAACGAACGTTAAACGAATCTCGGTGCACGCCTGGTACTGCAAGCTTTTCAAACTAAACAAACAACACAGTTTTATGTGTATAGATAGTTTTGCGTGGGCAAAAGTAATTTGAAAAATCGAAGTACTAATTATAATTCAACAGAAAACGTAGACTACTTCTTGTTTAGCAAATGCAATTTTTTTCAAAGCGACCATTTGTTTTTTTTTATAACGGTGAGTTCTTCCCATTAAATAAACAGTTAAATTATTTGTTGGATCGACGGAATGGTTGCAAAGTAAAAATAAAAAATTTGCCAGTTAGCGCCAAGGGGAAGCCTCCACGCAGATACACACAAACATGCAAGGAGAAGAAAGTTTTTTAGCAATCTTTTATTTCGTAGGAAATGTAATCGTCCATAATTCCTGATTCAATCCCTACGATTAAACCAAATGTAATTTATGGAGAAACTTATGCGAAAGAATTAAACGTAATATTTTTATCTGTTTAGCGGGTATAAAATTTGTATAAATGTGGGTTATTGTGAAAGTACGACGACTAAATATTAGCTCTTTAAGTATTATTTACTCCTCTCCAGGAGTTAGGCACAAGGCCAGTTTTATCCTACTCCCACAAGTAAGATGTGACCCAAGGTCGGGTCGGAAAGTGGGGGTTGAAAAGCCAGCGCCCGAGAGGTGAGCACTCTGACCATCAAAAATTGCCTGGGCAGCCTCGTCGGCATTCCCCGGTAGGGGCGCCTCAGACAGTAAGCAATAAACTTACTCCTCCCCAAAGAGGGGAGGCGAAGCCTGGGAGGGTTGACCTCCTAGAACTGCACGGGACAGACCCATAGACCGGCGTAAATCAAGCCCCGAAGGCCAAGACAATACCAGTCCATGGGGTGTAGTATCCATCGGAACAGATACTACACTTTGATCTCGACCAAAAGGCTGTTCTCTTTAAATGATAAAATACATTATTTGTCAAATTACGTAGGCAATCTGACGTCGAGTTTTGTAATGAGCAATATGTATGGAAAATAAAATAATGACAACGTATTCCCATATCAAATAACACTGTTTTATCATTTCAACGATCGTAAAAGTAATAAAATCAAAAGGTCGTATATTCAGTATATAAACAGATACAGTAGTTTGCAAAGTGAGTTATTTTGTTTGTAGACACTGTTTAGGGGGGGTAGAATCACGTGACTGGAATAGAAATAGAAACTTAAAACTTTTACGTATTTGTTATTAAGTCATATAATATCGGAATAAAAATATAAATGGTGTTTAATAGTTATTCATCAGCAATGAAAAAGATCATATATAAGTATTAATAATTAATATTATAAGTGAAATTTGCCGCGGATAGTATGACATGCTTCAACCTTTAAATTACATTTGTTGCTGAACGGAAAGATTTGTTTCCCTCTTAGAAATAATCCGAGCAAGATGAGTTGAATTTTCAAATAAATCAATTTCTAATAACATGCGCCAACGTTCAGCAGAAAAAATGGCTAGACAGGATCAAATAGCAATTTCATAGGTTTGAAATAGGAAACCCGATCCACTTTTTATCTAAGATATGCATAATCAGCCTACAACGTGTCTTTCAATCCTAGACGTGTTCCTTTTCTTTATGAGATTCTCATGAGTTGCTCTGCTCTTGAGGAGAAATCGACTCTTAAACTTCTTGTTCTTCCTAACTCATCAATGTTTTCTTAGAGTTCATATATTAGATCCATTACTCTTTCCGTTTCTTGTAAAGTCGGTTCTTTCTATTGCCTCAAAAACTTTCTCACGCCTTCGGCTTTTTTCTATCTCTATAAATCTACTGCCAGACTATGTATAGAATACTGTTGTCATATTTGGGCCGATGAATCTCTGTCCTATTTGAGGGTTCCTGATAAGGTGCAGAAACGTATCTATAATTTTATTGGCTCCACCCTTTTTCTTTTCTCTGTACCCCCTCTCTCTCTCTCTCTCTCTCTCAGACATGATGTTTCTAGTCTCAGTCTTTTCTATAAATACTATTATTGCATGTGTTCTTCAGAATTGTGTGATTTATTCCTTGCTTCCTTTGTTTCAGCTCGTTTTATTTATTGGTCTAGTGATCTCCATCAATTCGCTGTTTTGATACCTTATTGTAATACAGCTTCCTATTCCAGTAGCTTCTTTTCAAAGAACTGCAAGCTTTTGGAACTCTCTTCCTGCTGACTGTTTTCATCCTACCTATAGCCTCAGCATTTACAAGTTTAATACTAATGAGCATATCCTGTCTTTGCAATAATCATCTTTCCTACTTGTCAGCATCTTACATCAAGTGGCTTTATGCCTTGTCTGTGTGATTTCTATTTTTTTAATTGCATTCACACATTTTTTTTAATTATTGTTAGTTTATTTATCTCGGACTGACTCTTGGGTGAACATCCAGAAGCATGTATCAATATATACCTTTCTTTTCTTTTCGGGGATTGAATATTTTCGGTGAGTCATCTTCGTGAGTCAACAGTGAAATGGAATTATGTTGTAGCTGACTCTTATCAATTCAAATAGTTTTCCTCATTTGCAATTTTTAGAGAACGGCGTACGTTAACTCCAATGTTTTAAACACAGTTTTTTGTTCAACATTTCTGAATAGGTGCAAACCGTCCAGCAGGCGAGAATTTTGTTGGAAGCGGTTAAAAAATATGTAATAATTAATTCTATTATTATGTCTGTGAATGGATTATTTTTTTATTTTTTTCTGCATTGAACTAAAGTATTTTGTAATAAAGTGTTTTTTTCTATTTTTGGTATTATAGTTTATTTGCAGTGCCATGCAGCCGAATAATGGTACGAGTTGTCATTGATCGCTTTTTATGATTGTTAAATCTTAAGGGGGACTAAGCACAGGTTTCCCTAATATAGCACCCTTTATTACAATTATGCAAAAGTGCCGTACATGATGTTAGGGCTATGACAAGCTAGGTTAGGGGTTTGATCTTTAATTTATAATTAAGTAGAATGATAACTAAATGTTTGCAATGTTGCCAATGATGGTATCGCATGTATAATTACCTCCGTGTTTAACAGATAAGTGCTTACTAGTGGTTTGTGTAAGGAGCGGCGATAGATTTGATGTTTGTCTTCTCGGGTTGACTAGCAGAGTGTTAAACAGACTTAAGTCCGATGTGTATTTTAAGGTATTTGTAATCTTTGACTTGTGAGTAAGATAGTTTGTGTGTTATTTGTCTTCTTTTTAACTCGTTTTCATTCTTACTCTTTGAATTCTTACATCGTTTTTCTTTGCAAATTATCATTTTTTCTTTGGTCTATTTTTATGTTGCTTTTCTTTCCTAATTTTTCCTAATCATTATTTTCGTTCTTTTCTATGTGTTTCGTCTGTTTCTTTGATTTCTTTCGCTGTTTTCTTTCTTTTTTATTATTTCCTTCTTTTTTTCTCTATTTCATTTTTTTGTTTGTTGCTTCCTTTAATCGCTTTTTTTTTTCTGGTCATTATTTTCTTTCTTTTCATTTTTTTCTTTTTCATTGTTTTTTACTTACTTTTTTGTTTTGTTTACTCTGATAATTATTTCCTTTATTTCTCTCTTTTCCCCTTTTCCGTTGCTTCTTTTCATCGTTTTTTTATAATCATTTGCTTCTTTTGTCTCTTTTTCATTCTTTTTTGTATTTGCTTTTTTTCTAATGATTTTATACTTTTCGGGTTATCATATGTTTTATTTTTCTCTTTTCTCATTATTTCATGTTGTTTTATTACATTTTCATTCCCTTTTCCTCTTTTTTCATTTTCCTTCGTCACTCTTTCTCGTTGCTGCCTTTCATTCTTTAATTATTTTCTGATGATTCTTTCTTTTTTTACTTTTTCATTCTCAATCGTCGGTTTCTTTCTCCCATTCTTTTTTCTCCCAATCATCAATTATTATTTTCTTCTTTTTTCCTCTTGTTTCATTCTTTCTTGTCCCTTCTTTTCTTCTTTTGTGCGATCATTTTTTCTTTTTTTTCTTCTTCATTTGTTCTTATTGTTTTATTACGTTGTTTGTATTCTTTTCTGATGACTATTTCCTTCTTTTTTCTCTTTTTTATTCTCAATCGTTGTTTTTTTTCTTCCAATCAGCAATTCCTTCTTTTTTATTATTTTTTATTCTTATTTTTTTACGTTCTTGCTTCTTCTTTTTTCTGAGCATTGTTTCCATTTTCCTCTTTCCTTATACTTTTCCATTTATACCTTATTTCATTTTCCTAGTCGTCTGTTTCATTTTGTTTTTATCATAACAAACAATTTTTCCAGTCCAGCAGTCAGAACTCAATTTTTCTTTGGTCTCCAGACAAATAACACGTCTCTAACCGTCTTATTTGTGCAGCGATGTGACAAGGATTTTTTCCTGTGTTTTCTAAATCTTCGGCGGCGAAGTTTTGCAAATACTATTTACTGTGATAGTATCTTACTAAGTTAATAATATATCGGGGTTGCCAGTTAAATAAAAATACAGTCCTAGCAAACCATAAATAGGAAAAGACATAACGTAATTTTCTCGTGTCTCTCTTTATATTTACTGGAACACAAGACAATTTGATAATTTACTGTATACATAAAAAGTATGGAAAATGTAACATTTAAAGCTAAAATACCAAATCGATATGAACTAAATCGTTCACTCGGTATATATATAACAGCTCAGTCTGTTATATGTTATATATATATATATATATATATATATATATATATATATATAGATAGATAGATAGATAGATAGATAGATAGATAGAAAGATTTAGATTCTTCATATAAGATAGATTATTCAGTGAAAGACCGGGATTAGGCCGATAAAAATAAGCTCAATGATACTCGATTACAGGGTACAGAGCATTTATATGTGATTTTTTTAAAG
The DNA here is from genome assembly GCA_963556195.1 of Sepiola atlantica. Classification (NCBI taxonomy): domain Eukaryota; kingdom Metazoa; phylum Mollusca; class Cephalopoda; order Sepiida; family Sepiolidae; genus Sepiola; species Sepiola atlantica. Next base: position 213,220,998 of record OY744516.1, read on the forward strand.
CCTTACCAAAACATTCCGTTCAGGAGACCAATCATCACCACAAAAGACTTTTTCTTTCAAAGATTGTTTATTTATCATATATAGTCAAATTAAAGAGTTTTTTCCTACACGTATTTCACTACCAAGCAGGTCAAAGTGGTGATGATTTATCTCCCGAACGGAATGCTTTGGTAAGCCTTCAGAAAATCATATATATATATATATATATATATGATATTTTTATCTATGTACGAAATCTGCGATACTGGCATGTCGATATTATCGATCAACAGCTGTTAGAATTCGAGATCTCATCAGGCAGAATTAAAATCCTACCTTTACCTCAGATCATATTTGAGAAGAATGAAATGGAGGAGAAAAAGAAAAACAAGGTAAAAAGACATTTTAAAATTTGGAAAATCACGTGGTTAAATTTTAGACTGGTGAAAATCAAATATAATATAAAATAAAATAAAAGAAATTATATTCATTGAGGATAGAGAAAAAAAGCCCGGTTGAAGTTCTTTTGATTCTTATCCTGTGGATTTCTACTTTACCTGGATTACTATATATATATATATATATATATATATATATATATATATATATATATATATATATATATATATATATATATATATATATATATATATATATATAAATAGTGTGTGTGTGTGTGTGTATTTAGGCAGCATATTTCTATTTCGGCAATCATTATATTGAGATGTTACATGCGAAAATGATTACGTTATCAATACTATAGACACTCTTTTTAAAGTTGTTAAATTACTAGCCGTTTAAAGAAACCATAACAGTAAAGACATATTTGTAAATACGCGAATACTAACAGAGGCTGAAACTGATTTCACGAATCAAATTGAAAGTACTTGCGAAAATGGAAAAAAAATTGAACAAGAAACCCACGGAACTTACATACAGCAATTTGACCAAAATACTAAATGGACTATTCGGAAAATTGAAAATATTTTTTAAAATCTTATCAAGCAAAAACACTATTGTTATTTAATACTGTTTGCCTAAATATATATATATATATATATATATATATATAATTTTATCATTATTATTATCATCAACAGTATTTTCCTTATTATTATTATTGTATATTTTCTTTATTTGTTTCTTCATTTTTTTTAAATTCTTTTATTAATTTTATTTCATTATTTTCTATTTATCTATTTCCGTATTTTTTCTTCCTCGTTTATCTTTTATTGTGAATATTTTAAATATTTAATTTGTTATTTGATTTGCTGTTACTTTGCTGTTTCTAAGTTACCTTCACTGCTATATCTTTTTAATCTGACTGATGGAAAAGTATGCGGTTACATGATTCGATGTTATGTATCACGTATTGTCTAAATATATGCTTTTTCAGATAGTACCGAACCTGATTTTTTTTTGGGGGGGTGCTCTATGTGATGTTGTAAAGGGCGCTGACGAGGGATGGTTTGGAGTCTTCAAGACAATAAGAGAGAATAACATATTTCCAAATTGTCTTGGAAACGATCGTAAGTCATATAATTCGTTGGTTAACAATTTTTGGAACAATATTCAAATTTTGTTGATCTTAACGCTCATATATATATATATATATATATATATATATATATATATATATATATATATATATATATATTCTGTTAATTTTAGTCCATCTTTTTATTCTTTTTAAAAGTTTTTTAATCGACGATTAAATATATTATTTAATATTTCCTCTCTCTTTCTTTTCTTGTCATAGTGCCTCGACTCGCTATGACTCCGTTCATCATATTTAAAACCAATATATATATATATATATATATATATATATATATATATATATATATATATATATATATATATATGTATTACTATTTCATGTATCCACATAAAATTTTATAAGGAGATATAATTTTTTTATGTATCAATTTTCAGTATTCGCTTCAACAGAAACGCGGTAGCCTCTGTAGCTTAATTTCCATAAATATATTTTCATAGCTTACTATGTATATATATATATATATATATATGTGTGTGTGTGCGTGTGTGTGTGTGTGTAGATATATTATTAGTTGACATTAGAATCTATTTCAAACAACATATAATATTTATTTCAATAAGTCCTTATTTACTTGGCTCGACATGAGGGAAATTTGTATTTGTTCTCTTCACCAAGACTTATACGTTTTAAGATGACGTTATAAGGGAGATGGCTTTTCCTTGGGTGATTGCTAGGAAGATGCGCTGGAACATCTAGCGATCTCCCGGGGTTCATTCCGTTAAGTGGCTATCATCAGTCCAATTCTCGTATGAATTGTAAAGTATCGGGATCGATGACCCCAAAAGACAGTGTTTGGTTAATAAAACAGAATAAGTCTACGGTACGTTCATTCAATGTTCGTGTCTAGCGACGGAAATGAAATGTTTAACTTTACTAGCAAATATATGCTCCCTCCGGTCGTATATCTTTGCTAGACTACCGCGTCACTCCTTCTCTCTTGCTGTCTTCGATAGAGTATTTCCATTTGCTTGTCTAGGATTATATAACTGTGACAAAACTAGATACAATGCATATTCAAAGCTAAATAGAGAGATAGGGAGAATTGGAAGGAGAGATACTCATAACATACAGAAAACAGGCCGAAGTTTCAGCTGTCTGTACAACACCGTTCTCGCCCCCTGCTAGTCTCGTATCTATTCGGGTCGGTTGCCAGCAGAGGAAAAACGCTTTTTCATGGCGGAAGTCACGTGATATCTAGACTTTCGCTTTTAGGCCCCCCTATCTTTTAGGGCGTTCTCCCTCCGGCACCCTCGTTGGCTATCTAACAGATTGAACATTCAAACTCTAGAAAACTGTCACTTAGAACTGATTTTTACTCTACACTTTCATCCATGCGCCAATCTTCTCTTTCATTTCTGCTGATGTAATCGTTTCTGTATCTAGAACTCCCAGAAATGTATAGGTATCATGTTCGCCAAGCGCCCTCATCATCTCTCGGTTGTATTCTCTCTGTTCTTTCACGTTTCCCCCTTTTCATCTTTAGTAGTGCACACTTTTCCATTTCAAATTTCATTTACATGTACTGACTGAAGATTCTGATTTATTCTTAGATCTTCTAGTTCCTTTTTTATTTGTTGCAAAACGTTTCACGTCGTCCCTACACATGAGTTGTTTTTTATTCTTTTGTGCTGGTGCACTTGTATCCGGCATTGTATCTTCTGAATAGCTTGTTGAGTTTCATCATTGTTATAATCAAATGTGACGGTGGTGATAAAGTGTCTATCTGGAAATTCTCTCCGTATTCCTTACTCTATAGGATAATTTATTAACACAAGTCTAGGGCAGTAACTTTATTTTGAGAAGCAAATGAGGTAATATATTAATATAACTCTTTTTATACTTTCCTTTGCAACATTTAACGCATTATGCTCGGCATTAGCTTACGTGATAGAAAAAGAAACACCTGGATCAGACAGCAAACTGGAGTGAATGACATCATCATTATTATACGAACGGCAAAACATAAATAGGCAGGTCCCCTTTCGAGATGTGCAGACAACAGGTAGGCATATAGAGCAACAGAATAGAGCTCGAGGCAAAGAAAAAGACCTTGAGGAAAGCCAGTGGAGTGACGCCCTTGATAACCAACTTGGTCCTTCTCGGCCTTTTGGCCAAGATCAAAGTGTAGTATCTGTTTCGATGGATACTGCATCCCATAGACTGGTATTGTCTTTGCCTTCGGGGCTTGATTTATGCCGGTCTATGGGTCTGACCTGTGCAGTTCTAGGAGGTCCTACCTCCAAGGCTTTGCCTTCTCACCTTCTGAGAAGGGGTTAGTTTATTGCTAATCGCCTGGGGCGCCCCTACCAGGGAATGCCGACTGGCGCTGGTTTTTCAAATCCCACTTTCCCGACCTTGTGTCACATCTTACCGCTGTGGGAGGTAGATAAATATCAGGTCCTACTTGGCCACGCTTAGCCAGGGATAAAACAAGGCGGAATGAAACCAGGTAAGGTTTCCTCTTCCAGAAGTGATAAAAAAGATTAATGATAATGATACTTTCTTATTTTCTTTTGATATATATATATATATATATATATATATATATATATATATATATATATATATATATGAGGCCAAACCGCCAGATAAAGTGTAAACATTATCACTGTTTATTGGCTGTTCAGCTTGGCTGAGTGGTTTGGGACATCGAGATTTGAGTTGCAAAATATACGTAATCCGGTCATATCTATTCTATTCATATATGAATAGTCATATCTCTATGCTGATGAGTCCCGATTATAAAGAATGAAACGTATACGTACATAGATAATAAACAAAAAAATATTATATATATATATATATATATATATATATATATATATATATATATATATAATTCGATTTATTCTCATCTTAGTGGTTCGATCGATAAAAGAATAAGACAAACATCAAATTTTAATGTTACACAGGTGTTCTGTAATTGGAGTATTTACATCAAATTTACCCTACAGGAAAGGGAAGAGAGGCGAAGGAGTCTTATTTTATTCTGTCTACTAGCCCATGTTAGATAGGTCTATAAACATTCACAAAACCACGCTTTGTCTTCCTATCTCCGTCACACGTTTCTAAATCGTCTGGTCTTTTGAACGTCCCATACATTTTTACCTTGAGCTTTGCCAATACATGCAATATAAAAAATTACCAGCGAACAAAACTAGATCAGTTTCCCACCTGAATATATTACAGCCATACGTGAAATAAAAACAAAATATTTAATAACTTTGGTATTGAATAAAATTAAAACCACAGCTCTAGTGGATTGGTCATGAATGTTATCAGTACAAATAGGATTGAAGCAATTACTATTTAATGCTGTTTTAGCCCCTAAATTCTTTTGTGGGGGCCACATGCGAAAGTATGTAGGGGTTTTCAACTGGTTAAGCCTGACGTTGTTTCTGATAGTAACGTATTACGGGGTCAACGTCTTCATGTAGAATAGCATGTTACTTAACACAACGAAGAAACACTTACTTTGGGATTTTCGTAGTATTTTTGGAAGCAACTTTTACTTACGGGCCGGTTTACAATTAAAAACTCAAAAACTCAAAAAGGATTTTAATCGCGTGCTTTATTTAATGTTTCAATGTTTTCTAACACTTCTATTTTATATACTGTGTTGGGGGGACTCTGTGTGCCCGCTTCCCCAATGAGAGCCAGCATTGGGGATGTCTTCCCTATACAGCAATAAAATCTTCTCTGATGTTTTCATTCCGCTGGTATCATCTCCGATTTGTGTGTTTTCATTCATACCATAACTAACTCACACATATTTCCTTTTTTTAAACATAGTACACCCCAAACAAGGCAGGCCGCCACTGTAGAGGTAAAGGACTACTGAGAAAAAGAAAAGAGGAGAAAGTTGGGGGGGGGGGGCAACCTAAATTGGGATCTGCGCAGATAATTGCAGGGCCCTTTTCCATGTGCGACATGGCACACCCAACTACCCACGGTATTTTAAATCGATCGAAAACTTACAATATTCTATGCGAATTCCATCAACGCATTCTTCACTTATATCACAACTAACTAAATTTATGATTAGAGCATTTTTCGTAACAATTTGTATCACCACCATCTACCCAACCTCCCCAAGTGCAATCTAATAATAATGCAATGGAACTTTATCTTTTTAAACGAAAAGCACAGAATTCAATGCTTGCATGAGAATAATATAATAGGTCCCGCACTATCCACTAAGCTCCAGCCCCTGTCCCATCGACGCAATGTTGTATCATTGTGCTTCTTTTACAAGTACTTCAATGGAATGCGCTCCGATAAACTTGCTGCTCTGGTGCCCCCTCGGCGTAAATATACTCGACCAACCCGGCAATAGCTAAATCCCATCAATCCACTGTGGAGGTCCGCAGATGCCGGATAGCCTTCTACTCTAATAGCTTCTTTCTTCTTTCTTTGGAACCTCTACCTGCTCCCTGTTTTCCCGACTGTACCGACATGCAGAAATGTTAAACTAATGTGAACAAGCATCTTGCTGCACAGCTCCTAATTTAGGATGACCCCCCAAAACGTTACCCCTAATTCTCATAAGCCCCTTACGTCTACAGTGGACACTTGCCTTATTGGGGGTGAACTATGTTTTTAAATAAATATAGAGAGAGAGAGAAGAAACTATTAGGTATGTCAAAAAGTTCGTTCGTATTTTTAATGTTATCTTTCCGGCTTTTTAGAAATCGTTTTACACTCCTATTCTTTAAGTTCTGTATTTAGTGTAGCGAGTATGTTGACGTCAGTGTCTAATAAGCCTCTGATCAGAGGAGTTCTTACGTTTTTGCTTGTATTTCAGGCCTTCAAATAGAAGGTTAAACAGAGCACCACCGACATCGGATGCTTTATTACTACAGAAAAGGAAACAAAAACTACAGAAACCTGCATAAAGGTATGCCATGTGTATGAGGAGAATACTGTTACCAAATGGGTGTGCCAAAAATGGTTTGCTCGATTCCGAAAAGCATATTCTTCCGTGTGAGATGCTCCTCGTACTGGCCGGTCAAAGATGATCGACGATGACCAAGTGAAAGCCGTCGTTTAACAACCAGACAAATCGCAAGACATTCTCAAGATTTCCAAATCGAGCATGAAAAATGAATTGTATAAACTCGGCTATGTTTCTAAAGTTGATGTTTGGGTTCTCCCTTTCAATAAAACGAACGGACTTTTTGACCAACCCAATACTTAACTTTCTATTTAATTTACATATGGGTTTTTGTTTTCGAACCTGATATCAAAATAGTGCTCGATGACAAACAGGAACGCTTCAGATGTGTGTAGATTGTTTCTTTATTCCTAATAAACTAGCTATATCTACCTCACGTTATCCAGAATTGTGTTTACTTTAATTTTCGTTTCGCCTTTCTATTTAACTATGCTGTTTTTGTATTTTTTTACAAAATTATCATTAAATAGGATTTTATAAGTTAAGTTTTATTATTAGGGTATTTATTGCTCATCAAAATATTTAACAATTATTATAAAACTATATCTATTTTCATTAAGGTGACGTTGTTTTAATCTCGAATTATAAACGTATTGAATGAAAATAGTTTCCAAGATTTTCAATCTTTCAATCTTTTAATACATATGAATTTGCTAAGAATTTAAGCCAGAAATGGCTTTTTATTCGACAGTTTAAATGCTTCAAAAACTTTTTCAAATTTCGAAGTGTCACGAAGTAATTTATTCTTCATTTGACCGGTAACCAAATTAAAATAGCTCACTCATTTACGAAGAAACAGAAATGCATTCTGGTGAATTTAATTATGCAATCAGATATTTTTAATATGATTTTGTAAATGTAGTTTATGTAACGCTATTGCATATTTGGTTTCAATAAATAGTCGATGAATAGTAAATAAACAAAATAATATTTCAATGTTACATTATCAAAGTTACGGCGATGCGATAAATGCATGCACGCGTGAAGTTATCTGGTATTTTTATCAATTTAAATTGTAATATTTATATTGAATTTATTATATACTAAAGCGGTTGATGTTTAATTTAGTAAAACTATATAAACTAAAACAAATAGTATTAGTAGTATTATAACTACGAGTCACAAAATGTAAATAAAAATGAATACCAAATAAACTAGAACAGGTTTGCCGAATTTTGCTGAATTTTATAGCAAAATTTATCCACTTTTTGCTGAATGTTAATCTTAATACATTATTTTTCAGATGAAGTTTGCATTCAATGATACATATTAAATTACTGGGTATTCCAGAAGATTCTGAGCGGGTGGAAATAAAAGTAATACTCTCAAATCATATTAATCTTCACTAATTGTCAATAAAATGTACTTTTATGAATTTCAACTCAACCCTAGAATCCCTTTAGTCGGGATTTTCGAGTTAACTGCAAGCATAACCTTCAGATGATGTTCTTTCAACTCCCAGGTCATCTTGCATCATCAAAGCTGAAATCATCGCGTTTGAATTTTGCAAAGGATCGCGAAAGCGTTAATTCGCCTGCAGAACAATTAGAATACGTTTCATCTATGCTCCGACTTGTTATGTTGTGTTTTCATTCTTGTTAAAGAAAAACTAATTACGTGCCGAAAATGCCGACCAAATATTTTTAACAGGAAAAAATCTTTCAAAAATCAAATATTTCAATAAAATATATTTCCTATTAAAAATATTGAACTATCTGGAATAAACTTATGTGCAGGGTTTCTCAAATGTGCACCTTTGTACGTCAAGTCACCTGGGAAACATGTTTTTACTTTTTTTTAATGCAATGTGGTCCACAATAGTCATGGGCAACCAGAATTCTTCCTTTTTCATTAGCTACTAATACAAAACTAAATTATAAATCTCCAATATATCATTTCTATTTTTACCATTCTACAATTGAATTATGTATATCCAAAAGTAATTAAAAGATTTAGAAATTTTAAATAAGTGTTGAAAATCCTGTTAAAGAAATGATATATTGGAAATTTATAATTTAGTTCTTATTTGTATGTATAAGGGAGATAATTCATTACTATTTAGCAAGAGTTGTCCTACCTTCTCGGAGGTAAAAAAAATTAAACTAAATTTAATTTTTTTTTTAATCGTTAGTGAATTAAACTATGAATTTTAATAACATTTTACTAAAATCATAACAGCATTAAATAGTTTCAGATTAATTAGACAAGGATAATTTCTTTTTAAATTAAACAAGAATTGAAGAATTAGTTCCGTTCATTAAATTTTACTGCGTGCCACATACAAACTTGCTAGAGTATGAATCAAAACATATTTAACCGTTAATCATAAAAATGAATTTGAAAAAAAAAACAATTTCTTTTAAATAAATAAATTACAAAAACATAAATATTGTTAGAATAAAATAAGATAACAATAGTATATATATAAAAAATATTAAACAAATATTAGAAAAAAGATTGAACACCGCTCTTGGCTGTTATCTCCCCCCACCGAATAAACAAAAACTGTTTTCTTCTTTCTTTTCTCTCTTTTTGCTCTTCGTTTTTTATATGAATATGTGGCACTTTATCGGTGGGTTTAAATATATAATATTCAGAAGAAACAAAATAAATTAAAAAATTAAAAAATAAATTAAATAAATAATTAAACTCATTAAAAAATCAATAACTTATAGTTTTAGTTGTATTATATTTGCTGCGGATATTTATATTTACTGCGTTATATGCAATATTGCCATCCACACGTTTTTTGAAATTTGAAACGCCTAATATTTGACAAAGAGGTCTTCCTCGAAATATATTATGGAACACGGTCACACAGATTACATCAGTGTTGAAGTCTTGCCTAATAAAGTTAGATTTGCTATATCAAAAAAAAATTATTAGAAAAGTTTTTGAAAAATATATAACTAAAATCACTTGTTTTTGTCTTACTTCTCAACGCCGACATATTTCCATTTCTTGCATTGTGATAGCCTTCTAATACTCCTCTATATACGTGTTACACACAATGCTTCAAGCAAACTACCTCTCCTTATTAAGTATAAATTATTTTTTGTCACTAAATAAATAACATTTATCCACAATTAAATTTTTCAATTAAAAGGTTGAGACACCAAATAAAAAAGTGATTTAATATATTTATCTTTTACTGACAGTACAGTCTTTCATATATAACGCAGAATAACATCAACTTATAATAACTAAGAATCAAAACATAGAAAAATGCTTTTATCGTCTCATGAGTGACAGAACGAGAACAATCTATCCTCATTGAATAAATAAAGGGTCAGTTCAAAATTCCGTATATGTTCTCGAGTTCGACATGAATATTTCCAAGTTCGAATAGTAGGTACCTTAGTTCAGAAAGAAAGTCGGAGACAATTGTCTTATACTTCGTTATCTCTATCTTCTTTCCTCTGATATAGGCCATGCTATATTCCCCTTTTCCCTTCTGACACTCTCCTCTTGGTCATACTAACACATACTGAATTTAAAGAAACGAGCTGCTTTTATTACTGATGCCGTATAGACATCTCTGCTTACATACAGTTCTACCATCTCTATGTAGTTTCCTACATGGATAGCTGACTAAGTTATAATAACAACAATTAATAACTTATATGGTTTCAAATATTTTGTTTTTCGAAATTCAGAGAAAACATTACACAGACTGTTGTGTATTTGTCCATGCTCTATGTATCACGACTACACCCGAACTGGCTTGGGAGTGACTTTTCATCAGCTATCAATTAGCACGTCTGACCACCCCCAAGCCGGAAAAGAACAATTGACATTCATATACATAGATAAATAGAATGTAATTTTTGCTTTAGATTTCAACATGGCGGATGTTATAATAGATGTGGGATCCAAACTCTAAAATGGCATCCGTCTTATATATTTGAATGTGACGCACTTTGTGACAACTGGTAGCTCTGAAATTGACGATATTTCGTATCGTTATAATCCAAATTAGTCGGAGAATTCAACGTTAGCTTAAAGTTGTTATTTTCAATGTTAAATATCTGGGCCATGGTTTGGGGGCTCTCGGTAAATGAGTTCAAGTATTTATTCCGAAAATCTAGTTTCTATTTGCAGCGTGTAACGGAGATATTACGTTATTCGTTGGTGGACGCAGAATTGGAAACTCAACAAAACTCTCTTCTTTGCAGAAGCGCAACTTCCGAAATGATACGTGACTTATTAACTTTCACGTAGGCGTTTATGTTAATGGTTGGCGTCATGCAGATGTTTGTTTTAAACTCTGACTGACATCAACTGGCTTATGTACCGATATCATTTTTGAACATGGCGTCATGATGTCGTTGAGAAATCCATTTGTCAAGCAAAAAAGATTTATTGTCTTCCTTTTCATTATATAGGTGATCTTTTCTTCTTTCTTCCTCCTCTTCATTGTCGGAAAAAAGATACAAGCGGTAAGGAGAAAAAAGGGGTAACCATTCTTTGTCAGTATTTAATATCTTTATCTTTATGAAGTTAGTTAATCTTAGATGTTTATATATTTACATATACAGGATTTACTTCTAAACTAATTAACCAAATCATTAAGTAATTTGGAAGACAGCTGTTGGGTGTAAGGGGTAAAAAAATCTGTCTATATTTAGTTTAAGTTAGTTTTAGTCAAAGGCGTAAAAAGAGTGTAAAGGTCGTTCGTGAGAATTCAGGTAACTTCGACTTTTGTGAAGTTTTAGCAATAGGTATGAGACATCAATAAATACATATTTCTCACTCAAATGTGAGTTTCTTTTTAGTGCTTTAAATGTTTTCATGGTGCAAAATACGGGCATAACCATTTAGTTTCGCTACGTAGTGCCCCATGTTACCAGTTTCTGGTCGACCTGAGCAGGCTGGATTGCGTAATTCGAGACTAAGCAACGGCCATCTGCACTTCAGTTTTCATGGTGTAGGCTGGGGCCAGGCCACTCTTCCTATATCCTTTTGTGGACTTAATCTTAGATTAATGACTGACGTTGCATTGCCTGCTTACGCCTTCTCCATCTGCGCAAGTCAGGATCTCGTTGAGAGTATTCTACATGAAGCATCCGAATCTCCTCTCAAAAACTGATCCATGACCTTTCCACCGGCTGGAGGGGGGCTGGTCTCATCGTTCCGGAGCAGACAGGAAGACAGAAAAGCTGGGATACGATCCGGATGAAGACCAGAGTTGAATCCCTAAAATAATCTTGCGACCAACATCGTCTGGCTAGCTGTCAAGCTGCAAGTTCGCCACACAGCGGTGCATGGCTAACAGCCTTCCCACCATCGGCTGTTGGCAACCTGGTTGATGACGATTGCCTGATATTCGCTGTAGCTCTGCGCACAGGTTTTAAAGTTTGCAGCGGTCAAAGGTGCCGTTGTGGCCAGCCGGCATATATGGACTTCATACATTTTCATGTAGAAGGAGCGCCGGCAGATTTCCGAGAAACAGCGCTCTCAATGATGTCGTTCAATGAGCATTAGACATCGCTGGCCTCGAACCGGTTGGCATTGGCAGAGGCGGTGGCAAACGACCTGATGGCCTGACGGTGTTTCCCTTTGCAAACGGTAAGTCACTGATATGGGATGCGACTTGTGTCAACACTTTTGCCCCCTCGTCAGTGATAGAATCGGAAACAAACCCTCGACATGCAGCAGCGTCATCAGAGAGCCACAAGCGATCAAAATATGCCAATCTTCCCGACAGATTTGTATTTTAACCGATCGCTCTGGCGACGAGTGGAGTGGTTAGCTCTGCCACACGCGACTTCCTCGGCAGCCTTGGTCTATTAATGACGCGCAACACCGAAGACAATCGCGAATTGTCTTGGCTTTACGAGCCCATCTTTATCTCCATTATTCGTGGAAATGCCTTGAGTCTGCTCTCGGCCTGCTAAGTCAGGCAGACATTCGAAGAAAACTATGGACTGTGATACAATTATATATAAGGAATCAAGATTTCTCGATATTGAACTAAACAATGTCTAAGTGACGAATAAGGGATTTATTAATTATTTATTAACATATTAATTGTATAGTTTACTTTTTCACCGAATGGATCAGTGAACAAAAAAATCAGTTGGTGACAGATAAATTTTTATCTGAGGAAAAGATATTGAAACTGTCGTCTGCCAAGTTTGTTTACATTCTCAAACTATCACGTGGCTCAAACTAACCAATTACATGATGACACGAAGGGCAACCATTTTAAACGTTCTCTTTGAAAATTAAAATATATTAAATTTGCGTTGAACTTTATCCATAGTCATTAGCCACTAATAAACCTAGATTCTGCGAATTTAATTCTCTTCTTAAACCACCTCAAACTTTAAGTTTTAGACATTTTATAGAATAAAAATAATGTAATGAATTTTGATCAAAATGTGAATAATGATTCTAGACATGAGGTTAAGTATCATCGTATCTTAATTTTAATTTTAATAGGGCGACATAAAAGTGTTGCTAAAGTTTTATGTGCGGGAAATTAATTTTACCAGTCTTGAGATGGGTTTTTATATGTGTTTTTACGACATATCAACCTTCCTCAGGATATTTAATGCCGAATCCGGTCATTTTGGTGAAAGTTTTTATGCTGCAAGTGTTCAAGTATTTATTCATGGTGCTTGATTCAGTGAAAGTGGGGAAGAGAGGGAGAAGGGGAATGGGGAAGGATGGAAATTGTTGTTTTGAGTTTTACAGAATATGTTTGAGTTTTGCAAAGAGAAAAGGAAACAATAAAACATCAATGTTTGGTGCATTTGGGCTCAGGAAGCCGATATCTTCAAACAGCCTCATCGGGTAGCACTAGCCGTCCTCGGACGGATATTCTTCTAGTCAATATATAAATGTATGGTCCGACATTTGTAATATAAAATTATATTTCTAAAATGTACATGAAATATGATTTCTTATCAATGGGTTATATTAATGTTATCTGACAAATGGCGGTCGTTGTTGGAGTCGTTTCCTGAAGTTCTCCAAGACTCTCAGTGTCATCACATGTGGTAGTGAGTCGATTACCATTCGGATCCTTTCTTTGAACTTCTAAAGAGCTCCAGGGCGATGTATAAAAACTATGTTATTTTAGGTATCCCAAGGAAAAAGTCGGAAGCACTTAAATCTGATCACCTTTCCGTCTGCCGTGCGTTTTCAGTTAAAAAGATTATAATGTGAGGTTAATCGTTCTATATTATAATTAAAAATAATTGTCGGCTGCAATAGAAAGTTCATTTGACTTCACCAGTTAATTAACAGACGACATTGTAGGTTCAAATGAAAATACAATTTATTGGTCTGAAGTTAAAAATAAACAGTTACACAATCAGCTTTATAAAGTGCCGCATGCGACTAAAGTAGATGTACCATATCGTTGCCGATTTGAAGAAAACCAACGAAATACGGCTGATCTGGACGGTGTACTGTCTCCAACTCTGACCAAAAGAACGAAGTTTTAGATATGTTGTACAAGAATTGCGGCGATGTGTGTTTCTACGCCAAAGCTTCTGATTGGCTAAGGGGCAATCACTCCAGTTGTGCAACTTACATTTACGTCAAAGGAAAGTAGTGCATAATACAATTAGAATATATGAGTGCTACAAAGTCGAACTCCTACGAGACATTTCTCTCAATACTCTATAATCCTTAATAAAGAAATTGTCGAGACGTTTCTCGTTTCTCCACCTTTAATACACTCAACACGGCGCTCACTCTAAATGTGGGATATATTTATGCCGTATCCTGTATTTGGACAAAATAGTTAGCCTTAGAAATTTTTGAAGACAACGATTACTAGAGTTGAATTATTTGGTGCCGTTAGAATATATACGTAATGTCTGCAAATCTTTGTGCCAATCGAAATTGTCTGCCGAAGTTAATGTTATGCTATAAATAACTACGTATTTCAAATGTTCCGGTTACTTGATTAAATTCGGTTTTGGCTGTTATCAAAGTCTCCAAGGTCGTAAATTAAATTACCTTCAATACATTACAGACAATCTAAAATAGTAGGAAACCGCTGTGAAAAAAGGGGTTCAAAACAGACTCAGTTATTAGAAATGAAAGTGTGCACAAGTTTTATATAGAAAATGTCTATACAAATACCAATTACCAACGAATGAACTTGAGGGATCGTTGTTAAACAACGTCGGATGCAGAATGAATTCATAGCATGTAAGTTAGGGAAATGTACTATCCACTAATATAATTTTACAATATAGTAAGTCTGCTTGTACCTTCTATAGTTAGTTAGAACGACGATAATATTATTAAAAATAATGTGCTAATACAAAGGTATGTAATTAATACAGGCTCGATATATTAGCAGTATTAATACAGTGTTGGGGTATGTAAACAAAAAAGCTGGTGACAACTGATGTTGTCGAAGTTCACTGAATTAAAAAGGTTTTAGCTAAATTAGTTATGTAACAGAATTTTTTTTTAATGCTTAAAGTCAACAATAGAAGACAGCTCTACATATTCGATAAATTTTATTTGATTATTATTTTATTGGAATATTTTTATTTAAAAATACGCTTACAAAATGTTACCTAAAATTACCTACTTTGTATATATAATCATTCACAAACGGATTATTCATCGTATCACCGCTCTTCATTGTGACCAAACATCATGAGTGTTTCAAGCTAAGATTCGAAACCTCACCGTTTATACAATCATAAGCAATTGTTTCCCAAGCCGATTTCAATCAGATTAAAAGTAAACCAAATTAATGTTTTTTTCTTTTTGTATCCATTACGCCTACCGAGAGAACTCTATTCGAATTACGGTAAGCAATGCGGTACAATAAGTCGAAATTGTTACTTCTCATACTAGGGAGTTTAACTCACGACTGGTAAGATATATATATATATATATATATATATATATATATATATATATATATATATATATATATATATATATATATATATAAATACCAGAGCAGTGAATATAAAAAAGTTTACTGTCAAGCAATTTAAAAAGGTATCGGCAAAGGTAAACGTTAATTTTCGAGAGCAGGACCTCTCATTATCAAAAGAACAAAAATATGACCGAGTGGTCGAAAGGCAAGATGGACACAACTGTTGACGAAATACCGCAAGCAAGCAAGGTTCATTCACATTTCAAAAGTCAATATTTTATTTTGTCTTACGAAAACATGTTCAAAACAGATACTCTTTAGTGCAATTATTTTACGAACTCATTTCGCTAAAAGTAGACCAACTAACATTAGTATGTTAATATTGGATATGTCCTCCTTTAGCTCTTCAGATAGTAAAAAAAGTTTTTAGTTTGAAAAATTATACACCGTAGCGTCACATGAAAGATAAAAATCCAAAAAATCAACCGTGAATTCACATTTGCCTTCGGCATTGCTCTACTATGTGTGGCAGTATATCATAACACACACATACACACACAATATATATATATATATATATGTATATATATAGAGAGAGATGGGTTAGAGAGACAAACAGACAGACAGACAGACAGACAAACTGACAGACATAGATAGATAGATAGATAGATAGATAGATAGATAGATAGATAGATAGATAGATAGATAGATAGATAGAAATTATCGGTTTACTATAATTTTGCAAACACTTTCTGTTCGTACATTTCATGTGCTAGAAAAGACTTGAAAAACGCTTTTTAAAATGGCTCATTTCCTGTTTTAGCTACGTGGAAAGAAGAAAACACATGCAAACAGTCTGCAACATCGTAATCGACTGATCATAGTATTATTGTTATTTATATACTGCTCAGTTATTATAAAGTACAACTAAAAATAGTTCTAACTTACTATAAAAATAACGATTTAAAGATACTAAGATACGACAGTGGCGGTATGCATATATAGCAATGTAACTGCAGGTTTAGTGAGATTAGACTGGACTAGTAGTAAGAATAGCGAGATTAACATTAGAACTTTTATTAGAATCATCAATAGGGAAAGTTTAAGCTTCCAGAATAAACGATTATACGGAACTACAAGAATACCTGAAATAATTCCTCGAATAGTTTCGCTTCACTTTTATGTCATCCTATGAAGATTGAAATGAAGACATGATGCTTGTAAAATTGTCATTTGAATATTGATCACAATCTATTCTTTAAATTGTCGAAAATTTAAGGCTTAATTAAGCTTAAGGGGTCTTAAGGAGAAATTTTAATTCAGAGTCTAATGACTGTTGATCAAATTTAATGCAAGTCTAAAATATTGTTAATTTTCAAATGGGAGGTTGTGCTCATATTATATCCTCCCTTTAAGATCCTCAAAAGAAACTGACATTTGAGGAATATATAGTTATTGATGTCTAATAGCTATTTCTAAAATTTCATAAACATCGAAGTCATCTGAATTTTTGCAAAAGGCTTCCACCTCTTATTACTCACTAAACTAAATATAGCCTACATTTAGACCTCTTACGTCTAGCAGCTGTCTTCCAAAATGCATAATAGTCGGTTAATTATCTTAGTCTGGGTGAATCCTGTACCTAGGTATATATATATATATATATATATATATATATATATATATATATATATATATATAAACATATACACATACCTTACTTTATAGAGAGTGTAAGATATATGATGACTAATTCCATTCATTATGGGTAGTGGAGTGGAAACATTTCCACCAACAGGAGCAGTAAGGCGCCTCCTTCCCTCCGCTAGCATGTGAAAGACCCTTGGGCAAGGTTGAGTACTCAGTTACACCACTCCGCCCTGATCAGGGTACGTGAATGCATGGCAGTCAGGTGATTGATGAAGGGTTGAGCAGCCTAATGGATTTTAGAAACTGGTCAACCCTTCGTTTTGTGTTAAGCAGATGATACTGATTTTTGTACAATGGCTAATACTTCCTGCTCTGTAAGAGCACTGCCCCAATAGAAGGTAATTGCAACCCACTATAGGTAACCTCTTTATAAAGAACATCATGGTGAAACAAAATATTCAAATGAATAGAGAGCTATGATCATCAATGTCTGCAAACAGACCTGATACCTGAAGAAGAAAAATTCTATTTTTTTTATTTTTATCGAAAAAGTTTCATCTATTTTCTATAATTATACGTATTTTAGTAACCCATTCTTGCCGAAGTTTGCCTCTAATCATAGTAGCCTCTTACGTCTCAGTAGCAATATGAACAAAATTTCAAAGAAAGATTTTAAAAATTTTAAATTATTCGACTCGAACTCATTCTGCTTCTTCGTCGCTTTCACAACATTCTACTAATTGTTTTTTTTTTACAAACAATCACCACTTATCAAGGCCAACAAGCCACTCTAGGATAAAAGTTATTGAGCTTGTCAGGTGATTATTTAAAAGGACAGCTCAGTAAGAATTCATTTGCATTAGACTTGAAAACGACACTATTATAGTCAGTCGGGAAGCAGCCCTGTGGTCATGTGTGTCAAAAACGGGCAATTCTACGAAAGACACTTTTCTCATGGAAGTTCCGCTTAGTTATGGATATATAGAGAGAGAAAGAGTATTTATTGACAGTGGTTGTAACTAGACGAGTTTTTGTTGTGAATGTTTTACAGGGGAGACCATAGAATAAAGCTCAGTCGAGCACTTGTCATGAAAGTTACGATAGATTAGAGTCCCTATATTCTGTTTTTGGTTCTCCTCATATATCTTTTGCATCTTTTTATCTTCAAAACAGATGTCGTCCCTTTATCTTTTCCGTCCCCAGTTTCGGTGGGTTTTTTTTATTCTTCTTCTTGATATTCTGTTTTTTTTTTATTCTACTCCTCCACGTTGTGCTTATTTTCCATATATACACATTCTGTCTATTCTTCCCCTCCATCATCCACTGCTGCTTATTTACCGCTTTTATTTTGTGTTTATTATTCTACTCCCAAATCTCATTCATATTTTCCGCCTACACATTGTGGATATTTTTAGCACCTCCAACCACCACTGCTTCCTATTCTAACACTCTACCCTCTGGTTGTTATTCTACTCTTAAACTTTTTAATTATTTTCCACGTACACATTTTGTAAATTTTTCTCCTCCCCCATCTTGTGATTTTTATACTTTGCCTTCATCTATATTACTTCTCTTATTTTACACTTCTGCTTAATTTACTCGTCTTCAACATTCGGTTTCTGATTCTCCGTATTTATATTCTACTTATTACTCTAACACTTTACGTAATTATATATTTTCTATCTACTCATTCTGCTTATTATTCTAACACTTTACGACATTATATATTTTCTATCTACTCATTACAATTATTATTCTAACACTTTACATAATTATATATTTTCTATCTACTCATTCAAATTATTATTCTAACACTTTACGTCATTATATATTTTCTATCTACTCATTCTACTTATTACTCTAACACTTTACGTCATTATATATTTTCTATCTACTCATTCTGCTTATTATTCTAACACTTTACGACATTATATATTTTCTATCTACTCATTACAATTATTTTTCTAACACTTTACATAATTATATATTTTCTATCTACTCATTCAAATTATTATTCTAACACTTTACGTCATTATATATTTTCTATCTACTCATTCTACTTATTATTCTAACACTTTACGTCATTATATATTTTCTATTTACTCATTCTGCTTATTATTCTAACACTTTACGTCATTATATATTTTCTATCTACTCATTCTACTTATTATTCTAACACTTTACGTCATTATATATTTTCTATCTACTCATTCTGCTTATTATTCTAACACTTTACGTCATTATACATTTTCTATCTACTAATTCTACTTATTATTCTAACACTTTACGTCATTATATATTTTCTATCTACTCATTCTGCTTATTATTCTAACACTTTACGTCATTATATATTTTCTATCTACTTATTCTACTTATTATTCTTACCTATTACGTCATTATATATTTTCTATCTACTAATTCGTCTTATTATTCTAACACTTTACGTCATTATATATTTTCTATCTACTCATTCTGCTTATAATTCTAACACTTTACGTCATTATATATTTTCTATCTACTCATTCTGCTTATTATTCTAACACTTTACGTCATTATATATTTTCTATCTACTAATTCTACTTATTATTCTTACCTATTACGTCATTATATATTTTCTATCTACTAATTCTACTTATTATTCTAACACTTTACGTCATTATATATTTTCTATC
Source organism: Sepiola atlantica (assembly GCA_963556195.1). NCBI lineage: Eukaryota > Metazoa > Mollusca > Cephalopoda > Sepiida > Sepiolidae > Sepiola > Sepiola atlantica. The sequence continues at coordinate 213,240,674 of OY744516.1, forward strand.
TACTCATTTTACTTATTATTCTAACACTTTACGCCATTATATATTTTCTATCTACTCATTCGTCTTATTATTCTACCACTTTACGTCATTATATATTTTCTATCTACTAATTCTACTTATTATTCTAACACTTTACGTCATTATATATTTTCTATCTACTGCTTCTACTTATTATTCTAACACTTTACGTCATTATATATTTTCTATCTACTCATTCTGCTTATTATTCTAACACTTTACGTCATTATATATTTTCTATCTACTCCTACTGGTTATAATTCTAACACTTTACGTCATTATATATTTTCTATCTACTCATTTTACTTATTATTCTGAAACTTTACGTCATGATATATTTTCTATCTACTCATTCTGCTTATTATTCTAACACTTTACGACATTATATATTTTCTATCTACTCATTCTGCTTATTATTCTAACACTTTACGACATTATATATTTTCTATCTACTCATTCTACTTATTATTCTAACACTTTACGTCATTATATATTTTCTATCTACTCATTCTGCTTATTATTCTAACACTTTACGTCATTATATATTTTCTATCTACTCATTCTGCTTATTATTCTAACACTTTACGTCATTATATATTTTCTATCTACTCATTCTACTTATTATTCTAACACTTTACGTCATTATATATTTTCTATCTACTCATTACAATTATTATTCTAACACTTTACATAATTATATATTTTCTATCTACTCATTCAAATTATTATTCTAACACTTTACGTCATTATATATTTTCTATCTACTCATTCTACTTATTATTCTAACACTTTACGTCATTATATATTTTCTATTTACTCATTCTGCTTATTATTCTAACACTTTACGTCATTATATATTTTCTATCTACTCATTCTACTTATTATTCTAACACTTTACGTCATTATATATTTTCTATCTACTCATTTTGCTTATTATTCTAACACTTTACGTCATTATATATTTTCTATCTACTCATTCTGCTTATTATTCTAACACTTTACGTTATTATATATTTTCTATCTACTCATTCTACTTATTATTCTTACCTATTACATCATTATATATTTTCTATCTACTCATTCGTCTTATTATTCTAACACTTTACGTCATTATATATTTTCTATCTACTCATTCTGCTTATTATTCTAACACTTTACGCCATTATATATTTTCTATCTACTCATTCTGCTTATTATTCTAACACTTTACGACATTATATATTTTCTATCTACTCATTCTACTTATTATTCTAACACTTTACGACATTATATATTTTCTATCTACTCATTCTACTTATTATTCTAACACTTTACGCCATTATATATTTTCTATCTACTCATTCTGCTTATTATTCTAACACTTTACGTCATTATATATTTTCTATCTACTCCTTCTACTTATTATTCTAACACTTTACGTCATTATATATTTTCTATCTACTCATTCTGCTTATTATTCTAACACTTTACGTCATTATATATTTTCTATCTACTCCTACTGGTTATTATTCTAACACTTTTCGTCATTATATATTTTCTATCTACTCATTTTACTTATTATTCTGAAACTTTACGTCATGATATATTTTCTATCTACTCATTCTGCTTATTATTCTAACACTTTACGACATTATATATTTTCTATCTACTCATTCTGCTTATTATTCTAACACTTTACGACATTATATATTTTCTATCTACTCATTCTACTTATTATTCTAACACTTTACGTCATTATATATTTTCTATCTACTCATTCTGCTTATTATTCTAACACTTTACGTCATTATATATTTTCTATCTACTCATTCTGCTTATTATTCTAACACTTTACGTCATTATATATTTTCTATCTACTCATTCTACTTATTATTCTAACACTTTACGTCATTATATATTTTCTATCTACTCATTACAATTATTATTCTAACACTTTACGTAATTATATATTTTCTATCTACTCATTCAAATTATTATTCTAACACTTTATGTCATTATATATTTTCTATCTACTCATTCTACTTATTATTCTTACACTTTACGTCATTATATATTTTCTATTTACTCATTCTGCTTATTATTCTAACACTTTACGTCATTATATATTTTCTATCTACTCATTCTACTTATTATTCTAACACTTTACGTCATTATATATTTTCTATCTACTCATTCTGCTTATTATTCTAACACTTTACGTCATTATACATTTTCTATCTACTAATTCTACTTATTATTCTAACACTTTACGTCATTATATATTTTCTATCTACTCATTCTGCTTATTATTCTAACACTTTACGTCATTATATATTTTCTATCTACTAATTCTACTTATTATTCTTACCTATTACGTCATTATATATTTTCTATCTACTAATTCGTCTTATTATTCTAACACTTTACGTCATTATATATTTTCTTTCTACTCATTCTGCTTATTATTCTAACACTTTACGTCATTATATATTTTCTATCTACTCATTCTGCTTATTATTCTTCCACTTTACGTCATTATATATTTTCTATCTACTAATTCTACTTATTATTCTTACCTATTACGTCATTATATATTTTCTATCTACTAATTCTACTTATTATTCTAACACTTTACGTCATTATATATTTTCTATCTACTCATTCTGCTTATTATTCTAACACTTTACGCCATTATATATTTTCTATCTACTAATTCTACTTATTATTCTTACCTATTACGTCATTATATATTTTCTATCTACTCATTCGTCTTATTATTCTACCACTTTACGTCATTATATATTTTCTATCTACTAATTCTACTTATAATTCTTACCTATTACGTCATTATATATTTTCTATCTACTAATTCTACTTATTATTCTAACACTTTACGTCATTATATATTTTCTATCTACTCATTACAATTATTATTCTAACACTTTACGTAATTATATATTCTCTATCTACTCATTCAAATTATTATTCTAACACTTTATGTCATTATATATTTTCTATCTACTCATTCTACTTATTATTCTAAGACTTTACGTCATTATATATTTTCTATTTACTCATTCTGCTTATTATTCTAACACTTTACGTCATTATATATTTTCTATCTACTCATTCTGCTTATTATTCTAACACTTTACGTCATTATATATTTTCTATCTACTCATTCTGCTTATTATTCTAACACTTTACGTCATTATACATTTTCTATCCACTAATTCTACTTATTATTCTAACACTTTACGTCATTATATATTTTCTATCTACTCATTCTGCTTATTATTCTAACACTTTACGTCATTATATATTTTCTATCTACTTATTCTACTTATTATTCTTACCTATTACGTCATTATATATTTTCTATCTACTAATTCGTCTTATTATTCTAACACTTTACGTCATTATATATTTTCTATCTACTCATTCTGCTTATAATTCTAACACTTTACGTCATTATATATTTTCTATCTACTCATTCTGCTTATTATTCTAACACTTTACGCCATTATATATTTTCTATCTACTCATTCTGCTTATTATTCTAACACTTTACGTCATTATACATTTTCTATCTACTAATTCTACTTATTATTCTTACCTATTACGTCATTATATATTTTCTATCTACTAATTCTACTTATTATTCTAACACTTTACGTCATTATATATTTTCTATCTACTCATTCTGCTTATTATTCTAACACTTTACGCCATTATATATTTTCTATCTACTCATTCGTCTTATTATTCTACCACTTTACGTCATTATATATTTTCTATCTACTAATTCTACTTATTATTCTTACCTATTACGTCATTATATATTTTCTATCTACTCATTCTGCTTATTATTCTAACACTTTACGTCATTATATATTTTCTATCTACTCATTCTGCTTATTATTCTAACACTTTACGTTATTATATATTTTCTATCTACTCATTCTACTTATTATTCTTACCTATTACATCATTATATATTTTCTATCTACTCATTCGTCTTATTATTCTAACACTTTACGTCATTATATATTTTCTATCTACTCATTCTGCTTATTATTCTAACACTTTACGCCATTATATATTTTCTATCTACTCATTCTGCTTATTATTCTAACACTTTACGACATTATATATTTTCTATCTACTCATTCTACTTATTATTCTAACACTTTACGACATTATATATTTTCTATCTACTCATTCTACTTATTATTCTAACACTTTACGCCATTATATATTTTCTATCTACTCATTCTGCTTATTATTCTAACACTTTACGTCATTATATATTTTCTATCTACTCCTTCTACTTATTATTCTAACACTTTACGTCATTATATATTTTCTATCTACTCATTCTGCTTATTATTCTAACACTTTACGTCATTATATATTTTCTATCTACTCCTACTGGTAATTATTCTAACACTTTACGTCATTATATATTTTCTATCTACTCATTTTACTTATTATTCTGAAACTTTACGTCATGATATATTTTCTATCTACTCATTCTGCTTATTATTCTAACACTTTACGACATTATATATTTTCTATCTACTCATTCTGCTTATTATTCTAACACTTTACGACATTATATATTTTCTATCTACTCATTCTACTTATTATTCTAACACTTTACGTCATTATATATTTTCTATCTACTCATTCTGCTTATTATTCTAACACTTTACGTCATTATATATTTTCTATCTACTCATTCTGCTTATTATTCTTACACTTTACGTCATTATATATTTTCTATCTACTCATTCTGCTTATTATTCTAACACTTTACGTCATTATACATTTTCTATCTACTAATTCTACTTATTATTCTAACACTTTACGTCATTATATATTTTCTATCTACTCATTCTGCTTATTATTCTAACACTTTACGTCATTATATATTTTCTATCTACTAATTCTACTTATTATTCTTACCTATTACGTCATTATATATTTTCTATCTACTAATTCGTCTTATTATTCTAACACTTTACGTCATTATATATTTTCTATCTACTCATTCTGCTTATTATTCTAACACTTTACGTCATTATATATTTTCTATCTACTCATTCTGCTTATTATTCTTCCACTTTACGTCATTATATATTTTCTATCTACTAATTCTACTTATTATTCTTACCTATTACGTCATTATATATTTTCTATCTACTAATTCTACTTATTATTCTAACACTTTACGTCATTATATATTTTCTATCTACTCATTCTGCTTATTATTCTAACACTTTACGCCATTATATATTTTCTATCTACTCATTCTGCTTATTATTCTAACACTTTACGTCATTATATATTTTCTATCTACTAATTCTACTTATTATTCTTACCTATTACGTCATTATATATTTTCTATCTACTAATTCGTCTTATTATTCTAACACTTTACGTCATTATATATTTTCTATCTACTCATTCTGCTTATTATTCTAACACTTTACGTCATTATATATTTTCTATCTACTCATTCTGCTTATTATTCTACCACTTTACGTCATTATATATTTTCTATCTACTAATTCTACTTATTATTCTTACCTATTACGTCATTATATATTTTCTATCTACTAATTCTACTTATTATTCTAACACTTTACGTCATTATATATTTTCTATCTACTCATTACAATTATTATTCTAACACTTTACGTAATTATATATTCTCTATCTACTCATTCAAATTATTATTCTAACACTTTATGTCATTATATATTTTCTATCTACTCATTCTACTTATTATTCTAACACTTTACGTCATTATATATTTTCTATTTACTCATTCTGCTTATTATTCTAACACTTTACGTCATTATATATTTTCTATCTACTCATTCTGCTTATTATTCTAACACTTTACGTCATTATATATTTTCTATCTACTCATTCTGCTTATTATTCTAACACTTTACGTCATTATACATTTTCTATCCACTAATTCTACTTATTATTCTAACACTTTACGTCATTATATATTTTCTATCTACTCATTCTGCTTATTATTCTAACACTTTACGTCATTATATATTTTCTATCTACTAATTCTACTTATTATTCTTACCTATTACGTCATTATATATTTTCTATCTACTAATTCGTCTTATTATTCTAACACTTTACGTCATTATATATTTTCTATCTACTCATTCTGCTTATAATTCTAACACTTTACGTCATTATATATTTTCTATCTACTCATTCTGCTTATTATTCTACCACTTTACGTCATTATATATTTTCTATCTACTAATTCTACTTATTATTCTTACCTATTACGTCATTATATATTTTCTATCTACTAATTCTACTTATTATTCTAACACTTTACGTCATTATATATTTTCTATCTACTCATTCTGCTTATTATTCTAACACTTTACGTCATTATATATTTTCTATCTACTCATTCTACTTATTATTCTTACCTATTACGTCATTATATATTTTCTATCTACTCATTCGTCTTATTATGCTAACACTTTACGTCATTATATATTTTCTATCTACTCATTGTGCTTATTATTCTAACACTTTACGACATTATATATTTTCTATCTACTCATTCTGCTTATTATTCTAACACTTTACGACATTATATATTTTCTATCTACTCATTCTGCTTATTATTCTAACACTTTACGACATTATATATTTTCTATCTACTCATTCTGCTTATTATTCTAAGACTTTACGACATTATATATTTTCTATCTACTCATTCTGCTTATTATTCTAACACTTTACGACATTATATATTTTCTATCTACTCATTCTGCTTATTATTCTAACACTTTACGACATTATATATTTTCTATCTACTAATTCTACTTATTATTCTAACACTTTACGTCATTATATATTTTCTATCTACTCATTCTGCTTATTATTCTAACACTTTACGTCATTATATATTTTCTATCTACTCATTCTGCTTATTATTCTAACACTTTACGTCATTATATATTTTCTATCTACTCATTTTACTTATTATTCTAACACTTTACGTCATTATATATTTTCTATCTACTCATTACAATTATTATTCTAACACTTTACGTAATTATATATTTTCTATCTACTCATTCAAATTATTATTCTAACACTTTACGTCATTATATATTTTCTATCTACTCATTCTACTTATTATTCTAACACTTTACGTCATTATATATTTCCTATTTACTCATTCTGCTTATTATTCTAACACTTTACGTCATTATATATTTTCTATCTACTAATTCTACTTATTATTCTTACCTATTACGTCATTATATATTTTCTATCTACTAATTCGTCTTATTATTCTAACACTTTACGTCATTATATATTTTCTATCTACTCATTCTGCTTATTATTCTAACACTTTACGTCATTATATATTTTCTATCTACTAATTCTACTTATTATTCTTACCTATTACGTCATTATATATTTTCTATCTACTAATTCGTCTTATTATTCTAACACTTTACGTCATTATATATTTTCTTTCTACTCATTCTGCTTATTATTCTAACACTTTACGTCATTATATATTTTCTATCTACTCATTCTGCTTATTATTCTTCCACTTTACGTCATTATATATTTTCTATCTACTAATTCTACTTATTATTCTTACCTATTACGTCATTATATATTTTCTATCTACTAATTCTACTTATTATTCTAACACTTTACGTCATTATATATTTTCTATCTACTCATTCTGCTTATTATTCTAACACTTTACGCCATTATATATTTTCTATCTACTAATTCTACTTATTATTCTTACCTATTACGTCATTATATATTTTCTATCTACTCATTCGTCTTATTATTCTACCACTTTACGTCATTATATATTTTCTATCTACTAATTCTACTTATAATTCTTACCTATTACGTCATTATATATTTTCTATCTACTAATTCTACTTATTATTCTAACACTTTACGTCATTATATATTTTCTATCTACTCATTACAATTATTATTCTAACACTTTACGTAATTATATATTCTCTATCTACTCATTCAAATTATTATTCTAACACTTTATGTCATTATATATTTTCTATCTACTCATTCTACTTATTATTCTAAGACTTTACGTCATTATATATTTTCTATTTACTCATTCTGCTTATTATTCTAACACTTTACGTCATTATATATTTTCTATCTACTCATTCTGCTTATTATTCTAACACTTTACGTCATTATATATTTTCTATCTACTCATTCTGCTTATTATTCTAACACTTTACGTCATTATACATTTTCTATCCACTAATTCTACTTATTATTCTAACACTTTACGTCATTATATATTTTCTATCTACTCATTCTGCTTATTATTCTAACACTTTACGTCATTATATATTTTCTATCTACTTATTCTACTTATTATTCTTACCTATTACGTCATTATATATTTTCTATCTACTAATTTGTCTTATTATTCTAACACTTTACGTCATTATATATTTTCTATCTACTCATTCTGCTTATAATTCTAACACTTTACGTCATTATATATTTTCTATCTACTCATTCTGCTTATTATTCTAACACTTTACGCCATTATATATTTTCTATCTACTCATTCTGCTTATTATTCTAACACTTTACGTCATTATATATTTTCTATCTACTAATTCTACTTATTATTCTTACCTATTACGTCATTATATATTTTCTATCTACTAATTCTACTTATTATTCTAACACTTTACGTCATTATATATTTTCTATCTACTCATTCTGCTTATTATTCTAACACTTTACGCCATTATATATTTTCTATCTACTCATTCGTCTTATTATTCTACCACTTTACGTCATTATATATTTTCTATCTACTAATTCTACTTATTATTCTTACCTATTACGTCATTATATATTTTCTATCTACTCATTCTGCTTATTATTCTAACACTTTACGTCATTATATATTTTCTATCTACTCATTCTGCTTATTATTCTAACACTTTACGTTATTATATATTTTCTATCTACTCATTCTACTTATTATTCTTACCTATTACATCATTATATATTTTCTATCTACTCATTCTACTTATTATTCTAACACTTTACGACATTATATATTTTCTATCTACTCATTCTACTTATTATTCTAACACTTTACGCCATTATATATTTTCTATCTACTCATTCTGCTTATTATTCTAACACTTTACGTCATTATATATTTTCTATCTACTCCTTCTACTTATTATTCTAACACTTTACGTCATTATATATTTTCTATCTACTCATTCTGCTTATTATTCTAACACTTTACGTCATTATATATTTTCTATCTACTCCTACTGGTAATTATTCTAACACTTTACGTCATTATATATTTTCTATCTACTCATTTTACTTATTATTCTGAAACTTTACGTCATGATATATTTTCTATCTACTCATTCTGCTTATTATTCTAACACTTTACGACATTATATATTTTCTATCTACTCATTCTGCTTATTATTCTAACACTTTACGACATTATATATTTTCTATCTACTCATTCTACTTATTATTCTAACACTTTACGTCATTATATATTTTCTATCTACTCATTCTGCTTATTATTCTAACACTTTACGTCATTATATATTTTCTATCTACTCATTCTGCTTATTATTCTTACACTTTACGTCATTATATATTTTCTATCTACTCATTCTGCTTATTATTCTAACACTTTACGTCATTATACATTTTCTATCTACTAATTCTACTTATTATTCTAACACTTTACGTCATTATATATTTTCTATCTACTCATTCTGCTTATTATTCTAACACTTTACGTCATTATATATTTTCTATCTACTAATTCTACTTATTATTCTTACCTATTACGTCATTATATATTTTCTATCTACTAATTCGTCTTATTATTCTAACACTTTACGTCATTATATATTTTCTATCTACTCATTCTGCTTATTATTCTAACACTTTACGTCATTATATATTTTCTATCTACTCATTCTGCTTATTATTCTTCCACTTTACGTCATTATATATTTTCTATCTACTAATTCTACTTATTATTCTTACCTATTACGTCATTATATATTTTCTATCTACTAATTCTACTTATTATTCTAACACTTTACGTCATTATATATTTTCTATCTACTCATTCTGCTTATTATTCTAACACTTTACGCCATTATATATTTTCTATCTACTCATTCTGCTTATTATTCTAACACTTTACGTCATTATATATTTTCTATCTACTAATTCTACTTATTATTCTTACCTATTACGTCATTATATATTTTCTATCTACTAATTCGTCTTATTATTCTAACACTTTACGTCATTATATATTTTCTATCTACTCATTCTGCTTATTATTCTAACACTTTACGTCATTATATATTTTCTATCTACTCATTCTGCTTATTATTCTACCACTTTACGTCATTATATATTTTCTATCTACTAATTCTACTTATTATTCTTACCTATTACGTCATTATATATTTTCTATCTACTAATTCTACTTATTATTCTAACACTTTACGTCATTATATATTTTCTATCTACTCATTACAATTATTATTCTAACACTTTACGTAATTATATATTCTCTATCTACTCATTCAAATTATTATTCTAACACTTTATGTCATTATATATTTTCTATCTACTCATTCTACTTATTATTCTAACACTTTACGTCATTATATATTTTCTATTTACTCATTCTGCTTATTATTCTAACACTTTACGTCATTATATATTTTCTATCTACTCATTCTGCTTATTATTCTAACACTTTACGTCATTATATATTTTCTATCTACTCATTCTGCTTATTATTCTAACACTTTACGTCATTATACATTTTCTATCCACTAATTCTACTTATTATTCTAACACTTTACGTCATTATATATTTTCTATCTACTCATTCTGCTTATTATTCTAACACTTTACGTCATTATATATTTTCTATCTACTAATTCTACTTATTATTCTTACCTATTACGTCATTATATATTTTCTATCTACTAATTCGTCTTATTATTCTAACACTTTACGTCATTATATATTTTCTATCTACTCATTCTGCTTATAATTCTAACACTTTACGTCATTATATATTTTCTATCTACTCATTCTGCTTATTATTCTACCACTTTACGTCATTATATATTTTCTATCTACTAATTCTACTTATTATTCTTACCTATTACGTCATTATATATTTTCTATCTACTAATTCTACTTATTATTCTAACACTTTACGTCATTATATATTTTCTATCTACTCATTCTGCTTATTATTCTAACACTTTACGTCATTATATATTTTCTATCTACTCATTCTACTTATTATTCTTACCTATTACGTCATTATATATTTTCTATCTACTCATTCGTCTTATTATGCTAACACTTTACGTCATTATATATTTTCTATCTACTCATTGTGCTTATTATTCTAACACTTTACGACATTATATATTTTCTATCTACTCATTCTGCTTATTATTCTAACACTTTACGACATTATATATTTTCTATCTACTCATTCTGCTTATTATTCTAACACTTTACGACATTATATATTTTCTATCTACTCATTCTGCTTATTATTCTAAGACTTTACGACATTATATATTTTCTATCTACTCATTCTGCTTATTATTCTAACACTTTACGACATTATATATTTTCTATCTACTCATTCTGCTTATTATTCTAACACTTTACGACATTATATATTTTCTATCTACTAATTCTACTTATTATTCTAACACTTTACGTCATTATATATTTTCTATCTACTCATTCTGCTTATTATTCTAACACTTTACGTCATTATATATTTTCTATCTACTCATTCTGCTTATTATTCTAACACTTTACGTCATTATATATTTTCTATCTACTCATTTTACTTATTATTCTAACACTTTACGTCATTATATATTTTCTATCTACTCATTACAATTATTATTCTAACACTTTACGTAATTATATATTTTCTATCTACTCATTCAAATTATTATTCTAACACTTTACGTCATTATATATTTTCTATCTACTCATTCTACTTATTATTCTAACACTTTACGTCATTATATATTTCCTATTTACTCATTCTGCTTATTATTCTAACACTTTACGTCATTATATATTTTCTATCTACTAATTCTACTTATTATTCTTACCTATTACGTCATTATATATTTTCTATCTACTAATTCGTCTTATTATTCTAACACTTTACGTCATTATATATTTTCTATCTACTCATTCTGCTTATTATTCTAACACTTTACGTCATTATATATTTTCTATCTACTCATTCTGCTTATTATTCTACCACTTTACGTCATTATATATTTTCTATCTACTAATTCTACTTATTATTCTTACCTATTACGTCATTATATATTTTCTATCTACTAATTCTACTTATTATTCTAACACTTTACGTCATTATATATTTTCTATCTACTCATTCTGCTTATTATTCTAACACTTTACGTCATTATATATTTTCTATCTACTCATTCTACTTGTTATTCTTACCTATTACGTCATTATATATTTTCTATCTACTCATTCGTCTTATTATTCTAACACTTTACGTCATTATATATTTTCTATCTACTCATTCTGCTTATTATTCTAACACTTTACGTCATTATATATTTTCTATCTACTCATTCTGCTTATTATTCTAACACTTTACGTCATTATATATTTTCTATCTACTCATTCTGCTTATTATTCTAACACTTTACGTCATTATACATTTTCTATCTACTAATTCTACTTATTATTCTAACACTTTACGTCATTATATATTTTCTATCTACTCATTCTGCTTATTATTCTAACACTTTACATCATTATATATTTTCTATCTACTAATTCTACTTATTATTTTTACCTATTACGTCATTATATATTTTCTATCTACTAATTCGTCTTATTATTCTAACACTTTACGTCATTATATATTTTCTATCTACTCATTCTGCTTATTATTCTAACACTTTACGTCATTATATATTTTCTATCTACTCATTCTGCTTATTATTCTACCACTTTACGTCATTATATATTTTCTATCTACTAATTCTACTTATTATTCTTACCTATTACGTCATTATATATTTTCTATCTACTAATTCTACTTATTATTCTAACACTTTACGTCATTATATATTTTCTATCTACTCATTCTGCTTATTATTCTAACACTTTACGTCATTATATATTTTCTATCTACTCATTCTACTTATTATTCTTACCTATTACGTCATTATATATTTTCTATCTACTCATTCTGCTTATTATTCTAACACTTTACGTCATTATATATTTTCTATCTACTAATTCTACTTATTATTCTTACCTATTACGTCATTATATATTTTCTATCTACTAATTCTACTTATTATTCTTACCTATTACGTCATTATATATTTTCTATCTACTAATTCTACTTATTATTCTAACACTTTACGTCATTATATATTTTCTATCTACTCATTCTGCTTATTATTCTACCACTTTACGTCATTATATATTTTCTATCTACTAATTCTACTTATTATTCTTACCTATTACGTCATTATATATTTTCTATCTACTAATTCTACTTATTATTCTAACACTTTACGTCATTATATATTTTCTATCTACTCATTCTGCTTATTATTCTAAGACTTTACGACATTATATATTTTCTATCTACTCATTCTGCTTATTATTCTAACACTTTACGACATTATATATTTTCTATCTACTCATTCTACTTATTATTCTAACACTTTACGACATTATATATTTTCTATCTACTCATTCTGCTTATTATTCTAACACTTTACGTCATTATATATTTTCTATCTACTCATTCTGCTTATTATTCTAACACTTTACGTCATTATATATTTTCTATCTACTCATTTTACTTATTATTCTAACACTTTACGTCATTATATATTTTCTATCTACTCATTACAATTATTATTCTAACACTTTACCTAATTATATATTTTCTATCTACTCATTCAAATTATTATTCTAACACTTTACGTCATTATATATTTTCTATCTACTCATTCTACTTATTATTCTAACACTTTACGTCATTATATATTTCCTATTTACTGATTCTGCTTATTATTCTAACACTTTACGTCATTATATATTTTCTATCTACTAATTCTACTTATTATTCTTACCTATTACGTCATTATATATTTTCTATCTACTAATTCGTCTTATTATTCTAACACTTTACGTCATTATATATTTTCTATCTACTCATTCTGCTTATTATTCTAACACTTTACGACATTATATATTTTCTATCTACTCATTCTACTTATTATTCTAACACTTTACGTCATTATATATTTTCTATCTACCTCTTCTACTTATTATTCTAACACTTTACGTCATTATATATTTTCCATCTACTCATTCTGCTTATTATTCTAACACTTTACGTAATTATATATTTTCTATCTACTCATTCAAATTATTATTCTAACACTTTACGTCATTATATATTTTCTATCTACTCATTCTGCTTATTATTCTAACACTTTACGTCATTATATATTTTCTATCTACTAATTCTACTTATTATTCTTACCTATTACGTCATTATATATTTTCTATCTACTAATTCTACTTATTATTCTAACACTTTACGTCATTATATATTTTCTATCTACTCATTCTGCTTATTATTCTAACACTTTACGTCATTATATATTTTCTATCTACTCATTTTACTTGTTATTCTTACCTATTACGTCATTATATATTTTCTATCTACTCATTCGTCTTATTATTCTAACACTTTACGTCATTATATATTTTCTATCTACTCATTCTGCTTATTATTCTAACACTTTACGACATTATATATTGTCTATCTACTCATTCTGCTTATTATTCTAACACTTTACGACATTATATATTTTCTATCTACTCATTCTACTTATTATTCTAACACTTTACGTCATTGTATATTTTCTATCTACTCATTCGTCTTATTATTCTAACACTTTACGTCATTATATATTTTCTATCTACTCATTCTGCTTATTATTCTTACACTTTACGTCATTATATATTTTCTATCTACTCATTCTGCTTATTATTCTAACACTTTACGACATTATATATTTTCTATCTACTCATTCTGCTTATTAGTCTAACACTTTACGACATTATATATTTTCTATCTACTCATTCTGCTTATTATTCTAAAACTTTACGACATTATATATTTTCTATCTACTCATTCTGCTTATTATTCTAACACTTTACGACATTATATATTTTCTATCTACTCATTCTACTATTATTCTAACACTTTACGTCATTATATATTTTCTATCTACTAATTCTGCTTATTATTCTAACACTTTACGTCATTATATATTTTCTATCTACTCATTCTGCTTATTAGTCTAACACTTTACGTCATTATATATTTTCTATCTACTCATTCTACTTATTATTCTAACACTTTACGTCATTATATATTTTCTATCTACTCATTACAATTATTATTCTAACACTTTACGTAATTATATATTTTCTATCTACTCATTCAAATTATTATTCTTACACTTTACGTCATTATATATTTTCTATCTACTCATTCTACTTATTATTCTAACACTTTACGTCATTATATATTTTCTATTTACTCATAATGCTTATTATTCTAACACTTTACGTCATTATATATTTTCTACTTACTAATTCTACTTATTATTTTTACCTATTACGTCATTATATATTTTCTATCTACTAATTCGTCTTATTATTCTAACACTTTACGTCATTATATATTTTCTATCTACTCATTCTGCTTATTATTCTAACACTTTACGTCATTATATATTTTCTATCTACTCATTCTGCTTATTATTCTACCACTTTACGTCATTATATATTTTCTATCTACGAATTCTACTTATTATTCTTACCTATTACGTCATTATATATTTTCTATCTACTAATTCTACTTATTATTCTAACACTTTACGTCATTATATATTTTCTATCTACTCATTCTGCTTATTATTCTAACACTTTACGTCATTATATATTTTCTATCTACTCATTCTACTTATTATTCTTACCTATTACGTCATTATATATTTTCTATCTACTCATTCGTCTTATTATTCTAACACTTTACGTCATTATATATTTTCTATCTACTCATTCTGCTTATTATTCTAACACTTTACGACATTATATATTTTCTATCTACTCATTCTGCTTATTATTCTAACACTTTACGACATTATATATTTTCTATCTACTCATTCTACTTATTATTCTAACACTTTACGACATTATATATTTTCTATCTACTCATTCTACTTATTATTCTAACACTTTACGTCATTATATATTTTCTATCTACTCATTCGTCTTATTATTCTAACACTTTACGTCATTATATATTTTATATCTACTCATTCTGCTTATTATTCTAACACTTTACGACATTATATATTTTCTATCTACTCATTCTGCTTATTATTCTAACACTTTACGACATTATATATTTTCTATCTACTCATTCTGCTTATTATTCTAACACTTTACGACATTATATATTTTCTATCTACTCATTCTACTTATTATTCTAACACTTTACGACATTATATATTATCTATCTACTGATTCTACTTATTATTCTAACACTTTACGCCATTATATATTTTCTATCTACTCATTCTACTTATTATTCTAACACTTTACGTCATTATATATTTTCTATCTACTCATTCTACTTATTATTCTAACACTTTACGACATTATATATTTTCTATCTACTCATTCTACTTATTATTCTAACACTTTACGACATTATATATTTTCTATCTACTCATTCTACTTGTTATTCTAACACTTTACGCCATTATATATTTTCTATCTACTCCTACTGGTTATTATTCTAACACTTTACGTAATTATATATTTTCTATCTACTCCTTCTGGTTATTATTCTAACACTTTACGTCATTATTTATTTTCTATCTACTCATTCTGCTTATTATTCTTACACTTTACGACATTATATATTTTCTATCTACTCATTCTACTTATTATTCTAAAACTTTACGACATTATATATTTTCTATCTACTCATTCTGCTTATTATTCTAACACTTTACGACATTATATATTTACTATCTACTCATTCTACTTATTATTCTAACACTTTACGACATTATATATTTTCTATCTACTAATTCTACTTATTATTCTAACACTTTACGCCATTACATATTTTATATCTACTCATTCTACTTATTATTCTAACACTTTACGTCATTATATATTTACTATCTATTCATTCTGCTTATTATTCTAACACTTTACGTCATTATATATTTTCTATCTACTACTAATGGTTATTATTCTAACACTTTACGTCATTATATATTTTCTATCTACTCCTTCTGGTTATTATTCTAACACTTTACGTCATTATATATTTTCTATCTACTCATTCTGCTTATTATTCTAACACTTTACGTCATTATATATTTTCTATGTATCTATTCTGCATATTATTCTAACACTTTCAGTTTCGACTTATTATTTTGAGTTTTAATCTCACCTTTCTGTTTCCCATTCTCCTTTTTTATCTTACACTGCCTATTCTACTTTACTTCCTGTTTATTTTTTTCTTCTAATCTACTTTCTAGTTATTTTAATCTATTCTACTTCTCTCATTCCTTTGTTTGTTTATTCTATTTCTCTACTTTCTGGTTATTTTCATTCTACTCTTGTAATTCCTGGTGATTTTTTATTCTATTCCTGTACTTTTTTGTTATTTGTTATTTTACTTCTCTACTTTATTTTTATTTGTCTATTCTATTCTTCTACTATCTGGTTATTCTATTTTACTCCTCTAATTCCCGGTTATTTTTATTCTACTTCTCTACTATCTAGTTATTTTTTATTCTACTCTTCTACTTTCTAGTTATTTTTTCTACTCCTCTACTTTCTGGTTATTCTATTCTATTCAACTCCTCTACTTCCTAGTGATTTTGTATTCTACTTCTCTACTTCCTGGTTATTTTTATTCTACTCCTCTACTTTCTGGTTATTTTTTATTCTACTCCTCTATTTTCTAGTTATTTTTTATTCTACTCCTCTATTTTCTGGTTATTTTTTATTCTACTGCTCTACATTCTGGTTACTTTTTATTCTATTCCTGTACTTTCTTGTTATTTTTTTCATTTCACTACTTTCTGGTTATTTTCTATTGAATTATACTCTTCTACTTCCCCGTTATTTTTTTATTCTACTCGTCTACTATCTGGTTATATTTTATTTTACTCTTTTACTTTCTTGTTATTTTTTCTACTCCTTTACTTCCTGAATATTCTAATTCTATTTTACTCCTCTACTTCCTGGTTAATTTTTATTCTACTCCTCTATATGCTGATTATTTTTCTACTCCTCTATATTCTGGTTATATTTTAGTCTACCTTTCTACTTTCTGGTTACTCTATTCTATTCTACTCTAGTTCCTGTTAATTGTTATTCTACTCCTCTACTTCTTGGCTATTTTTCTACTCCTCTACCTTCTGGTTATTTTTTATTCTACTCCCTTACATCCTGGTTATTTTTTCTACTCCTCTACTTACTGGTTATTTTTATTCTACTCCCTTACTTGCTGGTTATTTTTATTCTACTCCTTTACTTCCTGGTTATTTTTATTCTACGGCTCTACTTCCTGGTTATTTTTTATTCTACTCCCTTATTTGCTGGTTATTTTTATTTTACTCCTCTACTTCCTGGTTATTTTTATTTTGCTACTCTACTTCCTGGTTATTTTTTGTTCTACTCCCTTACTTGATGGTTATTTTTATTTTACTCCTCTACTTCCTGGTTATTTGTATTCCACTCCTCTACTTTCTGGTTATTTTTCATTCTACTCTCTTACTTGCTAGTTATTTGTTATTCTACTCCTCTACTTACTAGTGATTGTCTTATACTTACTGTTACTTATTATTCTCTTTCTAGTATTATTCTATTTTTTATCTTATACTAACTATTCTACTCCTCTACTTCCTAGTTATTTTTCTCCTCTCCCATCTTTCACTTATTATTCAACTGCTCAACATCATACTGGTTTCTTATATACACCTTGTCCTTATTATTCTCTTTCTCGACATTCTATTCCACATCGTTCATTTTTTATCTCATGCTTATTATTATACTCTACTTCGTGCTTATTTCCCACCTAACCCTTCTGTTTATTGGTCTCCAACTCTACCTTTATCTTATTATTATTATTATTATTATTATTAACATTTAGCCTTTGCTTATTATTCTAACTCTCACTTAATGATTATTTACACTTTCTTGTTATCATCCTCGTCTTCCACATTCTCTACCTTTTTCACTTCCTCCGTGATTTACTTATTATTCTCCTCCTCAAATTAATGCTAATTTCCCACTTACAAAATATCCACCTATTCTACTTCATGTGTCTTTATTTTCAACCTTTGTCTTATTCTTTTTATTATTACGATTATAGTCCTGAACTTAATGCTTATTTACCACAGACACCTTCAGCGTGTTATCATCCTCTGACTTCGGCATCTTATTCCTCGCTTTTAACTTTTGATTGCTATCCTACTTCTCTATTTAATTACTATTTTCCAAGTACAATTTTTGCTTATTATTCTCATCATCCACCTTCGGCCTCTGATTCTCGTCCTGCTTGTTTCGGCTCTTATTATTATTTCATTACTACTACTACTACTACTACTACTACTACAAAGTAATAAATCTTTCCAGAATTCCACGGGAAATTGATCATTAGCTTTCATTATTTCGCCTCCGTCTATACAAAACGCTGACAGCAATGAAAATCAGTTTTGTAATGTCTCTTGATAATTTACTCTGACTCGTTTTTAGCCGTCTCTTTAATTTCGTATGGCGGGTCAATCAAAGCAATGCAGCAATTTGTGAGATTAAGAAACAAGAATAATGATAGTCTATACGGCATACATCTTTCGGTTGATTCACCGTGTTCAACACAAAGGGAATCTCAATAGTATTCATCGACTAGAGTGTACACGAAGAGAAATAATCGTCTACAGACGAGATTATTATCTCTTTCTCACGGAAAGTCGCTATGTTGAACTAATTTTGTCTCAAAGGACGCGTATAAAGGTTAATTTAAATTGACTATAACAATGCATTCTTGAAATGATCCGTTCTAATTAATCTAGCTGAATTTCGAAAGATAACAAGTGTAATATAGGACGCCAGAAATGCGATACAAACGTATGTAAAAAGTTACTTACTTGTATAAGTTACTCTTTCTGTCACTCTTAGTTTATCTTATACTTTTTTATAATTTTTTCTTTCATCGAGTGGAAACGGGAGACAGTCAACTACACATTCATAACATGCAGTTTTGTTCATTTTTCTTATTACCCACTTATAAACTTCTTTATTGTCAACGTGGGTCTTGGTACAGTACAGAGACGCGAACGTCGGCTATACCTTATCCAACCCAGAATCGACGCTACTGTTCTATTTATCTTCCTCCCACAACGTAAGATGTGACACAAAGTCGGAAAAGTGGGAAAGAACCAGCGCTCCGGAATTTGAGCATTCTGGCTGTTTAAAAATTGCCTGGGCATCCCCGTCGGCATTCTCCGGTAGGGGCGCCTCAGACAGTAAGCAATAAACTTACTCCTCCCCAAAGAGGGGAGGCAAAGCCTGGGAGGGTGCACCTCCTAGAACTGCAGAGGACTGACACCCATCCCCCCAACAGACTGGCGTAAATCCAGACCCAAAGGCCCGGACGATACCGGTTTATTAGGCGGAGGAAATAAACCTTGGGTGACGCAACGGTAACTCCGCGATTAAACACAGTCTAAGCGACTAGTATAGTTCCCAATACTAAAATGTTAAACATCCTAGCTAAAAATACAATAGTTACCCCTAATTAAGCGTTATATTATAGCTAGTAATGTCGGTGCTAAGTTTCCATGTTAGAACATAACACCATATTTGATTGGTTCTTAGTTTCAGTAGTTTTACTTCCGGGTTTTTTCTCTGGTTGCGTATGTGTGTTGCTGTCGTTAATCTGCATGCGATTACCTGTCGTTCGTTTGTTGTTGTCAATGTTGACATTTACGAAAATAAAACAAGACATTTATTGAACCAATGGGTTTATTGCTGAACATTAATTACATTCGTCATCATCATCATCATAAGCAGCAGCAGCAACAGCAGCAGCAACATTTTTATCATTCATGGAGGAGAAAGCCGTCCCCGTTTTCTTTCCACTAGGTGTTACCAAGTAGGACCTAGTTGGCTGTCGAGGTAGTATCTCCACCGTTTTTTTTGGTCTTCCTCTAGGTCTTTTCCATTGAATTAGGATCTATTCTGTTGGTCTATATGTCCACAGAACATATATACAATATACATCATTTTTCTAAGTGAAAATTTAGAAAAATCAGATAACAAATTAATGACATTTGACATGAAACAAATACCAATTAACTTGCATAGAAAATGTTAATTATTTTGTTACCAAGCAAACCATTTGAATCTTTTTCAAAAGAATGGCCCAAATAATATCTTAAACAACTTAAAATAAGCATAAAGGCATATCAAAATCTTAGAATCAAAGAAAATCATTCAAATAGTGAAATCCCACATTGTAAAACACCTTCACAAAGAGACATTCTTAAAACTGTCATACTCGAATAAAACGCTTTACCTGGGGAGACTTTATAATGGTTGAAAGGTCGTTGAACACCACATAACAAACAATACTTGAAATGATACAACACCAATACACATTTTCGGGTGTATTGATTTATGTTCGGTTGGTAACAGGTATCTTTGACGTTCCAGACGACTTTCTGATTGGTCACCCACATCAGAAAATGATGTGTCGGTCATTCCGTCTTCATCTTTGGCCAAGTGAGATTGACCAATATGGTCATCGTCTCCTACAGTTTTGGGGTCCTGGGCTTGGTGACTATGGGGCTGGCCAGGGTGTTGTTGATTGTACAGATGAGCCTGGTACATCAAGACACATTTTCAGATAGAGAGATTTTCTTAGATTCCGAAATCAAACATCCTACTTTACGCCTGCTTAACGGTTCATGTAGTAGTGTGATCCCCATGATAACATCCTTCCAGGTATTACCTCCCCTTTTGGGCGGCATGAAGTACATGCTCGTTCATCATTATACTACCATATGACTCTTATAAGGTGTCCTTCCTATTTCTAACCTGAACTGTGGGAGGTGACAGTGGCTAGGTGGTTAACGACACTTGGGTGTGCCAAGTTCGAACCCAGTTCGTTCTTCACAAACACATTTACTTAGGATGTTGGCAACCTTCACGTCGTACCCGATTTCTTTCTAGAAATAATTCTAACTAAAAATATATCGGTGAAACCAATGCCAACAATAGAATTATCTGATTCATACGATATGAATGAATGACATGGACTGTAATTAACTAACTTGTTCATCCTAGTTTGCAGCCGCTCCTTGAGAGGTGTTGTTACACTACTTAGGTATGTCCATTTCCATAGTTACCATACTTCTACAGCTTTATAGCAAAAACGGAGAAATATGTTAGTCAAATTTTGTGAAAGTAAACGTTATTTAGGATTTTCATTAGGGAGTAAGTAACTACGATTAATGTATTTCGTATTGTTTTTGTTGGAAAATAACGTTAGAAACGTGACACAAATCGACACTTTTAAAACATACTCCATTTAAGATCAGGAGAAGTCGAATATAGTCGACGTCCGTCGATATCTCGACAATGACGAAAAAAGGGGAAAATGCCTATAATTCATTGATGATGGTCTGATGTGGCTGAAATATCTGATTTATATTGATTTCATTTATTGAAAAAAAAATTCTTAGCATCAAATTTGTTTTCTAAATTATTTTTTTTAATTAGAAATTATGTTTTAAGCAAAACTAATTCACTTTTAACTAATGCCGAATATCTATTTTGCGGGGCACTTAGTTTTAAAATGAATATTCATGTAATATAGAAATATTTTTAGTTAAAAAAAAAAAATTTTGCCCCCCCAAATTTTTTTTTCACCTCCCCCATAGATAGAAATGTTTTTAGTTAAGAAAAAAAAATTTTTTATTGACACCCCCCCCCAATTTTTTTACCCTCCCCCATACATACGTAATATTTTCAGTTAAAAAAAGAAAAAAAACTAAAAGAAAAAATGTTCCCCCCCTAAATATTTTTTACCCTCCCCCATACATAGTAGTATTTTCAGGTAGAAAAATAAAAATAAATAAATAAATAAATTTTACCCTTCCCCCCCCCAAAATTTTTTTTTTACCCTCCCCCATACATGAGAATATTTTTAGTTAAAAAAATAAAAAAAATTTGACACCCCCCCAAAAAATGTTTTACCCTCCCTCATACATAGTTAAAAGAAATGAAAAAAATAAGGAGGCCCTCGGTCATATCAAAGAACTCATGTTTAAATACGCTATTGAAGGCGCCTACGTCATATCAAAGAACCAATTTTGTTATTCTTCCAAAATGGTTACCCATTTAGTAATGGCCGAGATATTTGTTGCTTAATTTTAATTTACAACAAAACACCTTGTCTTAACAACGTAATGAATATAAAGTATGATAATGTGAAAACATCTTCTCACGATGACGTCACTTCCGGAAGGATGAGTCAACAATTAATTTTTCCAAAATGGTCACCCATTTACTAATGGCCGGGATATACTTTGCTTAACTTCAATTTACAACAAAGCACCTTGTCTTAACAACGTAATGAAAATAAAGAATGATAATGGGAAACAACAGAACAGATACTACACTACCTCCACACCTCTCAAAAAAGGAGGAGGACATGCCTGGGAGGATGGCATCATGACAACAGAACAGATACAACACTAACTCCACACCTCTCAAAAAGGAGGAGGTAATGCCTGGGAGGATGGTATCATGACAACAGAACATATACTGCACTACCTCCACACCTCTCAAAAAGGAGGAGAAAATGTCTGGGAAGATGGTATCATAGAAAACAGAACATATACTACACTACACTATGCCCCTGAATTGAGCATTTAAAGATAGTACATTAGTCTGAATAGTATATACTATACTATTTCATAATAAGTACAATAGTCTTAAATAGTATAGTTTTAGCTTCAGACAGACAGACAGATACATAAACTCCATTATTAATAGATATAGATATATTTAGAAGGCAACTCTTTCTTTCCAATAATAACCCCAATTCTTGACACTGCCTTTAATTTCTATCATAACTCATCAAAATAAAAATAAAAAGTCATGATAGCAGGCGACAACCTTCCACTTACGCGCTGAGTTCATTCTTTCTGATCCCTGATCCGTCAATTATTCTCTTCATCCAAACTACGGGCTTTACTTATGTATAAATAGCATAAACAAAGCACATTCTTATCAGAAATACGTTTTCATTTTTGCAAAGTGATAAAGAATTTTGATTCCGTCAGAAATTTCCAATTCTAATTTCAAAATAATTATCACGTTTGAAGATAGATAATGTATATCATTATTGCTAGCAAATGTATGTTACTTCCTGTCGCTTACCATTGATAGCTCGCTAGTAAGGATCATTAGTTTTCTCTGGGATTTGGATGGCAATAAGCCTCACTCACCGCACTCTTCTAGTGGAGGTCTAGTTTGTGCTGTCCCTCCTCAGTCTTCTCATCCTCCCTGACCCTCTATAGCTATTTTGTGTTGTGTCAGCCTAGGTCGGCGCCATCTTATTTTTGAAGGAGGGGAGATTATGATGTTTCTTGCAGTTTCTGTTCCTTGGTGTTGTTTTGCTTTCTTCTTGTAACTTCCCTTCCATTTGACTGATTACCGTTCGTAGCTTATGTGTGTTAGTTTCCACATTTGAGGATTTTCCTTAAGATTGCGACTGATTTGATCATTTCCGTTTTTTGTATGGTCTTAATGGTCCCTTTGATTCCAATTTCCCACAGTAATTTCTCCAGGTTTTTATTATTATTATTATTATTATTATTATTATTATTATTATTATTATTATTATTATTATTATTATTATTATTATTATTATTATTATTATTATTATTATTATTATTTACTCACTAAGAGTTATCACACTGGTCATCGTCAGTGGTCACCCACTGCCGACAATCTGTGGTATTCCCTGGAGTCCGAGTGACAACAAGTCTCCTCAGGCCTCCAGTATGCTCCACCTCTTTTCGTTCATCACCGCTGATGACCTTGCGGTAATCGCAACAGCCCCCTACCAACGATTTCCCGCTGATAAGGGCCATTGGTCCCCTCTGGGGCCCGAGTGGCAACAAGCCTTCCCAAGGTCCCAGAGCTGTCCGCGCTCTTCCAGTGGAGGTCTGGTTTGCGCTTTCCCTCCTCGACCCTCTGTCCATAATTTTGTGGCGTCAGCCTATGCTTGCGCCTCTCTCGTGCGGTTGTATTTTCCCCGGTTCTGCCGTCTTGTGCTTCCATGTGTTTGTTCTCCATTCGTTGCTTATGTGGGTTGGTTTCCGCATTCGAGGACATTTCTCAGGATTGTAGCTGTTTTGATCATTACTGTCCTTTGTATGGTCTCAGTTATCTCTTTGATTCCTATTTCTCCCAGTCTTTTCTCCATGTTTTTGGGGACTGTTCCTAGTGCTCCTATGATTATTGGTGTTATACTGACTTTCTTCATGTTCCATATTCCTTTCAATTCTCTGGCAAGTTCAGTATATTTGCTTCTCTTTTCCGTCTCTTTGATCTTCACTCTGTGGGCTGCTGGAACGGCAAAATCCACGATTTTGCAGGATTTTTCTTTCTTGTTGATTATTATCATATCCGGTCTCCTTGCTGTTATGGGTTTGTCTGTTTGTACATTCATATCCCATATGATTTTGTGTTTTTCGTTTTCTAGTACAGTTTCTGGTTTGTGTGTGTACCGTTTTTTTGTATATTCGAAATTCAGTTGTTTGCACATTTCCCGGTGTACTTTTTTCCCCATGTTGTCATGTCTGTTCTTGTATTCCCTTTGTGCTAGCTTGCTGCATTCACTTATTATATGATTTATCGTTTCGTCTCTTTGTCCACACAGTCGGCATTTGCTGTTTTCCTGGGTTTTATCTATCTTTGCTTTAATAAAGTTTGTCCTAATCGCATTGTTCTGTGCGGCCGTCAGCAGAGATTCCGTTTCTCTGTTCAGGTGTCCTTTTCTTAGCCATGCCCAGCTGTTTTCATTGGCTTCATCGCTTGTGAGTCTTGTAAAGCGTCCATGTAGTTGTTTTTCTTCCCACTTTTCCTTTCTTGTCTTTTTGTTTGTGGGTTCAGTACTTCCGGGGTTGTTTGTTGGGCTGGTGTCTCTTGCTGTGGTGATCAGTCTTTCCGTGTTCTGGGTTACATATTATTATTATTATTATTATTATTATTATTATTATTATTATTATTATTATTTACTAACTATGTGTTCTTAGACGAGTCATTATCAGTGATTGCTTACTGGTAACATTTGGTGTTTCCTGGAGTCTGAGTGACAATAAGACTCTCCAGATTTCCATCACCCTTGTCTCTCTATATAACTTGAAAATCCGTTTGCATTATGGCGACGACCGTTTACAATTTATTTTCTAAATCCCTTTATCGTCAGAGTCGTATCTGTCGTTCGTTTATACACCCAGCTTACGATTAATACAACTAAACCGCAAAAGATTCCGTGTCCGTTCGCAATAACATTTATTAAATAGTAAAGAAACCCCATCTAATTGTATTTTAATAAAAAAATAATTGATTCGATGTAGAATTTATTTATTAATAAATACATTCTGACAATTTAATTCCTTGATTTTTGTAGTTTTCTTTTAATCCGGTAATTTGGTAACGTTTTCAAATTAACTATCCTTAGTTTGATTTTGAGACACACAATGTTTTTTATTGTACTTTTTGGCTTTATGCTTGAGATTTCTATTAAACAATTCATGTTTCCACGGCGTCTCTATTGATTGCGGTTTGATCGGGCAATTTGACTCGTAATTTGAGAATTTTCCGATAAAGAAAACGTCAACTAAAATGAAATTTCGTATTTTATTCAGACGTGTTCTGAATATTTTGTAAAGATGTCAGAAATGATTTCCATCAAACAAATGCAAAAGTTCATATTTTAACACACAGAAATTGAAAGGCGTGTGAAAAAAACTGGACCTTAACGTAGAAAGAAAGCAACGAGAATGGGGAAAGAAAGAAGTTCTTAAAAGAAGTCGACTCTGTTTTCGACAACATGTATTTCTATTATTTAAACCGGGAAGCAATTTTGCAGGAACAAATAACAAAATCAATGTTAATATGTCAGACATTTTAAATCAGAAATAATTGGTGTAAGAGATTTTCTCTTCACATCACTTAATAAGTCCCGGGCCTGACATATAAATGGCAGAAAATATTTTTTTTAATCCATGTGATTTTATAAAGTACTAGCCTTCAAATAATACGTGTCAAAATTTGACCGCAGCCGTATTATTACTTTATTTTTACAAATTATACTTATTTAAGTCGAGCTACTATTGCAAATTTTTAAAACACTGGAAACATCTTAATATTGTGAATTGATAAAATGCCTTGCTTTCTGGTGAAGGAAAAACTTCAAGCAAAGCAATTACTTGATAATTGTTATTCGGATACTGTTCAGTTGGAAATAATGGGTAATAGGTGCTATGCTGACTTTAAACGTGGTAATACAGACACAAATGATGCTGAACTCTCAGGTCGCCAAAATTTAGCAGTTATTCCAGAAAACATAAAAAGAGTTCACAAACTCGTTTTGGCCGATCGTAAATTGAAGTTGCCTGAGATTACAAAGACATTGATGATAACACAAAACAATGTGTTCACCATTTTGCATGAACATTTGTCAACATCCGCCAATATGTAACAATTTATGGATTATCGATTAACCACTCAGGTTTCAAAGTGTCAGTCAGCTAAGTGGACAGCAGCAGATGAAAGCCGTCCAAAGCTACCAAATACATAAAGATAAGCAGGCATGGTTTGGGTCTCCGTATTTTGGTACGCGCAAAGTATTTAGTTTATCGATTACCTTGAGAAAGGGAGAATCATCAATAGTAAAATTAGATAGCATTTTTTGTGAATTTGATTGAAGAAATCGTTACAAGATGGCAACAAATAACGAAGAAAAAGCGTTATTTTACCAATACTATGAACCGGGTCACAAGTCGATCGCAACGATTTAAAAACTATATAAATTTCACTTCGAATTACTTCCGCACTCACCTCATTTCTCTTATCTTGTACCTAGCGACTACTGGCTGTTTGGAAACCAAAAATGAATTATCCAGATAAGCAGATTTGGCTCCAATGAATAAGTGACATCGGAAACTGGAGTGTATTTTGTTTCCAAAGAGAAATTATTCTACAAAAGAGGAACTGAATTGTTAAAGAAGCTTTGTAAACATTTAATCATCCTATCAGACTATCTTGATGAATTAAGTCGGGTTTTCTTAAAAGTTGTTTTATTAGTTAGGCTTCAGACTTATTGAGTGATGTGTTATGTAGATTTTAACAGATTATATTATTATGATTATTCGAACTACTGTTATCATCTTGAGTATTATTCTCACAACGTTTCGGTCGATGTAACATTCGGCCTTCTTTAGGTGCGTTTTGTCGAACCTGAGAATCTTATGTCTAACCTGGGAAGCTGTATGGATCCGTGGTGTAACAGAAAGTTTTAAGCAATTATCAGTTCTAAGTGACAGTCTTCTGACGGTTGACGGTTCAATCCTCACTACTGGCGATACTAAAAATATAATTAATAATTTCTTCGGAAGTCTTCTCAGTCATGGCTGACGGAACGAGAACAATATACCCCAGTGAATTAAATACAGTGTTCAGTTCGAAATTTCGTACAGATACTCGTGTTCGATAAAATATTTCCCAATACTCACTTGAAAAAAGACGGAAGTAACATCGGGCGAAACGTTGTGATAATACCATCTACGATGGGAGGTGACGGTGACTAAGTAGTTAAAGACACAAATTGACAACCTGGGTGTGCCAAGTTCGAATTAAGTTCGTTCTACAGAAACAATTTAATTTAGGATGTTGGCGACCTTCATGTGGTTCATCCTCTAAGTACCCGATGTCTTTTTAGAAATAATTATAACTAGTCAGATATCGAAGAAACCAATGCCAACAATAGAATCATCTGATTCATACGAAATCAATGAATGGTACATCTAAGATGAGAATAGTAGTCCGAATAACTCAAATATTACAAATTATCAATCTTCATCTCAAAAACTTCGAAACGAATATGTTTTCTCATGTTTTAGGAATCTTTACAGGCAGACTTTTACAGTTATAGATAACTAAATATAACATACTTCACCGTATCTCTTTAATATCTGGTGCTATCAGATCAGGCTGTCTGAAGATACCGACTTCCTGACTTAAAATGCATCACATATTGATGTTATTGTGTCTTTTCTTTTCCCTCAAACTTAACTAAATCATGTTTTGCAAAGCTTAAAACGAATACAACATTTTTCCTCTACAAAACAACCAAATGAAACCCCATGAATAAATATTTGAAAATATAAAGAACTTGAAGCACAAATCTTTTACCAAAACAACCGGATTCGGCATTAAATAACCCGAAAAGTTTGGTATGCTGTAAAACTAAACAACCAAACTAAACCATCTCTTGAATATTATAGAGTTTCGTGGCAAAACAAGCTATAATGAAACACGAATACGAGGTATATTTAAAAAATGTATTAACAAAAAAGCAAAAGTTGGATGTGGTTTGCTGCAAAATAATTTGGAGTCACTTATCTCTAAGTTTGCTGCCAATGCTTAGATGTGAAGAATTACTGAGTTGAACTTAGCCAATTCATGATGACTTTACATTGTCATCAGCTCAAATCGTTACCAGTGCTCAGTGAGTTTTGTAGGTTTGATGTCGAGTAGAGAAGGACGAAAATTGTTCCCAATGTTTTAAATTGAGTGGGAAAATAGCGCCTATTAAAATATATGACTGGCTGTTTCTGATTGGTCGCTGATCAAACCCATTATTCAACCAGAGAAGCGTTTGTTGTGCTGAGACCATTATCTTAACGTATAAAATACTTGCGGCCGCTCCTTCCAATATGCAAAACAAACCTGCCTCATTCTTGATTCGAGGTAATATGTTTTCGAAGTAGCAGCCAAAATCAATGTTGTTTATACGTATCGACTCTCGATTGGACGAAAGCTGATATCCGCATTTTTTTCAACCAATCACAGTGCAAGAAATATTCACTTTCAAATCTCGAGCGTACTATTAAAACTCAAACCACAGCTTTCTTCCTCTTTCTTCATTTTATTCTAGAGACAACAGACGTGCACACAACATAATTATGCCTGGCCACATTGGAGCCGAACGACTCTCGGCAAATGGAACATACATGACGCGAGACTTTCCATGACTACTAAACATAGCAAAACATATACACCTTACTAAACGAACGCATACTCACAGGCAAAACAGGCACGTTAATGCATACACATTCTCTTACTAGCGAAACAGACACGCTAGTATACACACATATCTTCATGCACAGATGTAAATGCACGCGGCGTCAGCCGAAACAAACATGTGCACTCACTTTATCCTTGAAGACAAACACCTTTTTTCTAGAACATTAATTCGACTATTTGAAGTTTCACTGTAAACGAACTCTATACCTTTTATTTCCTTTAAAAGTTGTCAATAAAATTAGTTAATTTTGTATGTATAGACCTTGTCATTTTTTTTATTTGATATTGCCTTCCCCCTCTACATGTGTATTATAAAGGATTTTAATAGATAAGTGGATATTGGCTATTTATAAATTTGTAATCCAATATGATCCAATCTAAGGTTAATCTCTCAAATAAAATATTACAATACTGGTTTTATTTTATTTCTCGAAAGTAATCTGTCTCTCTTTTCTCGTTCTGTCATTCTTATTGACTGTTTATATCTTCACCGTCTGACGTTATTTCCGTATTTCTCGGGGTGCTTAAAACGGTAAATTCTCAAAATACGCGGTCCTGGGAAGCAGGTATATTTTCTAACCAGTTTCAGCCGAGACTTCAGAAATTATTGCTTCGAGGACAATTGAATTTCTGCGTCAATTTTCAAAGGGTTGACATTTTGAAGTGGGGGGGGGTTGAAGAAGGCGAATTTATCTCGAAATTATCCATAGAGATGACAGCGTCAGCATTCCTTTCGGATAGAAGAGGAATACAAAAGGAAAAAGAAAGTTAATGACATAAAATAGTTCTTTAACTCTGTTTTTTTTTCTTAAACGAAATTGGAAGCAAATATTCTAGAATTGTCACTTCTTTTTCTGATTAAAAAGTTGAAGGATTACAGGAAATTGTTAAGATGCGTCCATTTGATCTGCGCTTTTACAGATGTAAATCATATTTCAAACTTATTGAGAGGCGTGGATGTTTCTAGAAATTATATCTAAAACTTGAGTGTGACAGACCGAAAAAAATAAAGAAATAGTTTATTATTGAGATGTGTAGACGTATCTATAAATGTTATATTATACTTAAGCATAGCCATGCCAATGAGCAAAAGTAGGCATTTACTATTTAGAATATGTGGACGTATCTAGAAATAAATTCTTAGATTTAAGCGTGACATACCAATTTGTTAAAGTAGGCATTTATTATTTAGAATGTGTGGACGTATGTATAAAGGTTATATTAGACTTAAACGTAGCCATGACAATGAACAAAAGTATGCATTTATTATTTAGAATGTGTGGGCGTATTTTATATTAGACTTAAGCGTGACATGCCAATGGACAAAAGTAGGCATTTATTATTTAGAATGTGTGGATCAATCTAGAAATGATATTTTAGATTTAGGCGTGACATACCAATGGACAAAAGTAAGCATTTATTATTTAGAATGTGTTGTCGTATCTAGGAATGATATATAAAACTTGAGTGTGACAGACCAAAGGAAATAATGTAATAGTTCATTATTGAAATGTGTAGACGTATCTAGAAATGATTTATTACATTTAGGCATGATGGAACGACCGTAGCAAAAGCATAGCCCATTTTTTAGATGTGTGGAAAATATCTCAACCCGAAGCATGACAGACCGATAGACGAAAGTAAATAATTTTTTATTGAGATATGTGGACGTATCTACGGACTGATATCTCAAACTTAAGCGTAACAGACCGACGAAAACTTTATCATACTACAGAATGGTAGACCGAAAAAAATGCTATTGTAAACAGACAGACTGACAGAGCCTCTTATTGAGATGCTTGGACGCATCTAAATAAGATGTGTCTATCTAATCTACGCGTTTGATATTTCTAACTTAAGCCTGACAGACTGACGAACAAACACACGTGACGTTTCATAGGAATGCGTCGACAAATACATAAATCCTTTTATTTAGTTCAGCGTGACAGACAGAAAGATATTCTATTTCAATCTGACGCGTGACAGAACGACTGACTGAGCAACGGACAGGGTCTTCTCTCATTGAGATGCGTGATCGCATCTGAAAACTATTTGTTTCCTTTATCAAACAATGCAACAAACGTTGAATGCCTTGGAAAGTCTGACCACTTCGCACATATTGCAAATATCAAGTCGGAATAAAATGGCTTCATTTCAGTCTTAAATACCAAAAAAGTAAAAAAAAAATGAAGACAATCATTTTTTTTTCTTTTAACAATCTTTTCAAGAAAAGAATCACGATTTCCTTGAAGTCATAACATTTTCTCTATATAGCTTTATTCAATCGGTTATTAACCATTATTATTTGTACTCACTAGGAGTTCTCACACAGATAATCGTCAGTGATTGCTCACCGACAACAACCAGTGGTATTTCCTGGAGTCTGAGTGACAACAAGCCTCCCCATATTTCCAGTATTCTTCATCTCTTTTCGATAACGATGCGGTATTGCAACTGCCGCTTACCATTGATTTCTCGCTGGTAAGGACAATTGGTCTTCTCTGTGATTTGGGTTGCAATAAGCCTCCCCAAGGTTCCAGCATTCTCTGCACTTTTCTAGTGGAGGTCTGGTTTGTGTTGTCCCTCCTCGGTCTTCACATTCTCCTCGAACCTCTACAAATATTTTGTCTGGTGTTAGCCTAGGCCGGAACTATTTAAAAAAAAATTTTTAATAAAAATAAATAAAAAATATATAAATAAATAAATAAATATATAAATAAAATAAAAAATTTATTTTAAAAAAATTGATATTTTTAAATTTTTAAATTTGTTCCTTTTTTTTCTTTTCAATTCCTTACTGTTATCCTTTTTCTCTTTCCTTATTTAAAAAAAGTTTTTTTTAATTCTTTTTAATTAAAAAAATTGGGGGTGGAGGAGAGAGGGGGAGCTTATAGTCTTTCTTGTAATTTCTGTTTCTTTGGTTCATTTTTGTGTAGTGATAGCTGAGGCCAGTGTAATTTATTGGGGGAGAGGAATTATGAAGTGCTGTTTCTTGCAGTTTTTGTTCCTTGGTTCGTATTTTGGTGTTCTTCGTGTGGTTTTGTTTTCTCCCTGTTGTAAATTCCTTGTGACTGGTTAGCCTTTGTAACTTATGCGTGTTGGTTTCCGCATTCGAGGATTTTCCTTAAGGGTGCAGCTGTTTTGATCATTGCCGTCCTTTGTATGGTTTCGATGGTCCCTTTGATTCCAATTTCTCCTAGTCTTTTCTCCAGGTTTTTTTGGATTGTTCCTAGTGCTCCTACGATTATTGGTATTATACTTACTTTCTTCATGCTCCATATTTCTTTCAGTTCTCTGGCTAGTTCTGTGTATTTAATTCGTTTTTACGTGTCTTTGATCTTAACTCTGTGGTTGCTGGAACGGCGAAGTCTACGATTTTACAAGATTTTTGTATGAGTTTATCTGTTTGTATATCCATATCCCAGAGGATTTTGTGTTTTTCGTTTTCCAGTACTGTTTCTGGTTTATGTTTGTACCATTTGTCTGCATATTCGAAATTCAATTGTTTGCACAGTTCCCAGTGTATTACTTTCCCAACACAGTAATGTCTGTTCTTGTATTCTTTTTCGGCAAGTTTGCTACATTGACTTATTATATGATTTATTGTTTCGTCTCTTTGTCCACACAGTCTGGATTTATTGTTTTCCTGGGTTTTATCTATTTTAGCTTTACTGTAGTTAGTCCTAATCGCATTGTTCTGTGCAGCCATCAGTAAAGTTTCCTTTTTTTAGCCATGTCCAGCTATTTGCGTTGGTTTCTTCTCTTGTGAGTCTTATGAAGTGTCCATGTAGTTGTTTTTCTTCCCACTTTTTTCTTGTCTTTTTGTTTCTGGTTTCGGTGCTTCTCGAGTTGCTCCGTAGAACGGTGTCTCTTACTGCGGTGATTAGCCCTTCTGTGTTCTTAGTTATATATTTGTCCTACTCTTTTTTTAGTCTTCCACGAACTCTTATATACTTAGCAGTCCACTTCCCCCTTCATTTCTCTTCAAGTATAGTCTGTCTGTGTCGTCTTTTGGATGTAGTGCATTGTGCATAGTCATTAATTTTCTAGTCCACTTGTCAAGGTGCCTGGGTTCTTCTGTTGATTTGATTGTGTCTGCTTCCAAAACTCCTAATTATTTATAGATGTCTTGTTCATCTAGCGCCATTATCTGTTCTTGCTTGGGTTGCTCCATGCCCCCAGTCGTCTCCAGCTTTCCTTTTTTAATCTCTACCAATGCACACTTTTCCATTCCGAATTCCATTTGAATGTCCTGATTGAAGATTATGGTTGTATTTATCAGCTTATCCAGTTCCTTTTTGCTTTTTGCAAATAGCTTCAGGTCGTCCATGTACATGAGATGGTGTATTCGTTGTTCTCTGCCTGAGAACTTGTATCCGGCATCACATTTCCTGAGTATGTAGTTGAGTGGCATCATGGCTATGATAAACAGTAGTGGTGATAGGGAGTCTCCTTGGAAAATGCCTCTCTGTATTTTATCTCCGTCAAGTATTGTCCTCCAGCTGTCAATTCTTATCTCCATGTTTCCATTGCTTTCTTGATGACATTAATAATCCAGTCGAGTATCTTGTACATTTATAAGCATTCAATTATCCATGCTTGAAGGATTCTGTTGTACGCTTTTTTGTAGTCAATCCATGCCATAGATATGTTCTTTTTCTTGCTTTTAACTTCTTTCAGGATCTTTTGATCTATGTATAACAGATCATGCGTTACCTTTCTGGAATCCTTTTTCTTTCTTGAATCTTTTTACCTTTCTGGAATCCTTTTTCTTCCTCGGAAAGTAGCCCACGACTGTCCAGGGAATGGTAAATTTGCTCTCTCAGTTGTGCCGTTAGGATTTTCCACATTGTCTGTAAACAGGTTATTGGTCTGTAATTGGGGTCGTTCTTTTCTTGGCGTTTTTTTGTATGAGCGTTATCCTTCCTTTGGTCATCCACTCTGGTACGTCTGTTTTATGGATACATCCTCTCAGTTTCTGTGCTAGCCTTTCATGTAGGGTCGTGAATTTTCTGAACCAGTACGCATGTATTTCATCGTGACCTGGTGCTTT